>CM059206.1:32857214-33457214 GCA_030347435.1 Clarias fuscus
TCTTCATCTTCATCTTTTGACCTCTTTTTTTTGATATACAATAATAATTAATTTGTTTCTTATAAAGAGAAGACATCTTTGAACATGACATCACAAACTAACTAAATAAACTCATTCTGTCGCTTATCTTCTATACCGCTTAATTCTGTATCCAGGGTCGCAGGGGAGCCTGGAGCCTATCTCAGGAAACTTAGGACACAAGGCAGGGTACACCCTGTAGAGAGTGCCAATCCCTCACAGGCCACACACATGCTGTTCACACACTCATATGCTCATTCACACAATATTCAATTCAAATCCATTTTATTTGTATAATGCTTTTAACATTTGTCATTGTCACAAAGCAGCTTTACACAATCAATAGAATTATGGAAGTGTCCACATGCTTAGCCTAACCTGCATGTGAGAGAAACCAGAGCACCCGGAGGAAACCCACCAACCATAGGGAGAACATGCAAACTCCTTGCACACAGACCTGAAGTGGGAACCCAGAACCCAGACACTGGAGGTGCAAGACAACTGTGTTAACCGCTCGGCCACTGTACGGCCACTAAATACAGCGAAATTAGGTGGCAAAAAGCATGTGGACACCAACAGCACAGCTATGTGAGTTTGTAAAACATATCACCGCTTAACTAAGGGCATAAATATGGAGTTGTTACAAAAGTGTCTGTATTTAAGTAAGAAAAAGCAAAGAAAAGTATGGAAATTATGATCAGTTGTTCAATGATTTTACTGGTTGGGAAGTGACTCAAATGCAAATACAACTCAGTCAGGCTTTGCACTCGGACTCTTATACTGTAATCATAAGATGTGATGTGAGCTGGAGAGCTGTACTAAGTGCAGGAAAGTCACCCTTTTTTTTTTTTTTAAGTGGTCTTAAAAAAGGCGCCAGTGAAAATTTCACAAATTCACTAAGGTGGCAGCAGTGAGCAGATTTTTAAATCAATTTTACATTAAAATAAAATTCGGCGCAAAACAATATGAATAAAATAAAAAGACTCAAATTAAAACAGTGATTAAAAACACGCACGAATATATACAAATATATACAGAGGGAAAAATGTCAAGGCTTCGGCTCTAGGAGGCACGCGCGTACTCGCTGACTACACGTGCGCAGGGGGCGGGGTCTGATGACGAAGTGTCACTCTGAAGGGCGGGGGGGGGGGGGGTTATGCGGCGGCGCAGGCGGCGGAGCGGTCTGCGTGGTGGAACAACATGTCTTCAAGGAAATAAGAGGAGTGGGACCGTACTGGACTCAAACATGGACTGAGTGCGTGTCTCCGTCCAAAAACAAACCGTAAGTACGTTTAGTGTACTGTGTGCTTTCGGTTTAAAGGTCAGTTTGGGGAACGCCCTCTGCGTCACCGGACATTTTAACGGCGGTTGTGTGTACTTGGATGCTTGTAAATACAGGGGGGATGTGCGCTGCGAGGCTAAACTTGGTAAACAAGTAAACATCTAGGGATATTAGAGAACGCTTGATTAGTTCACTTGTCATCGTTTAGGCTTTAATTTAAAGGTAGGGGAATGTGGAAATCTAAACGCAACTTTGTGCACTCAGCAAAAGCCTCACTAACATGATGAAGGGCTGTGTTTATGATGAAGCATGTTCAGATAAATAAACAAACACCACGTGTTAATGCTACATTATGATTTGGTCAGCTGATAAAAAAAACATGGCACAGCATGCATGAACAGTCATACTTTACCTCCATTATTTACTGCCAATTTAAGCACATTTTCCTACTTGAAGAAATGACTCATCAGGATCCCACCTGAGGTCAACTTACACTACACAACACAATGTAATATATGTTACATGGCAGATAACACTCCTGCTTCTCCTGTAAGTCTAAGCAAGGCTAGGGAAGCTGGTGATAACATCAAGGCCAGTAGGTTCTCATGCCATGGATGTCAAAGTTTAGTGTCCAGGGTTCAGTGACGCATTTCCAGAGGTCCTTCGTAGTACTTAATACTGCATATTAAAACCTAACAAGTATTAAAAACATTAAAAATAATTCCATGCCTCTATAAATAGCAACTGTAAAAAACAAACAAAAAAACATTTTGACACTAAGATAGTTAGTGACGTCTCATCACCCATAGCACTGAAGACTATTATAACATGTCATTATAACATTATAACAACACCTGGGAGAATACATTCGAATCCGGATTTTTTAAAGACGCCTAATTTAAACGATGGGGAAAGTGTGTGCACAATCTTAATATTGTGATATTTAAGGGTGTGTGTGAAATTGTAAAGCTTTAAAAAAAAAAAATTATGAGCACAGACATGGTCAGAGATATTGCTTAGTGCTGTGTCAATAGATTTTTTTAAAGCTTATAAGTTTGAAAAATGTTTTTCATTTAATATCTAAATAACATGCTCAATAATTGACTAGTTAGATATTATTGTTGTTCGTCTTTTGGTTGCTCCTGTCAAGGGGTTGCCACAGCGGACCATCCGATCCATACAACAACTTGGCACAGGTTTTACACCAGATGCCCTTACTGACACAATCTTCCATTCTATCCGGGCTTGGGATCAGCACTGTAATTTGTCCTGAGACCTGATAACCCCTGAGAGCACTAACAATTTTTTTTCTTTTTAATATTTGATTTGTGCATTAGTAATATTTGACATAGGAATTAGCCAATACTGGCACACTTACAAACCAAGCTTCTTTTTACATGTTCTGCAAAATATCACAAGCATCATGGCAACATGCTTTAAGACAGTTTCTGCTTCCTGCTCATGTATAACATCTGTAGTGTTTCAGTCCACATGGCATGAAATACGGCGGTGAATAGGATAGATGAAAATCCCATCCAGTCTGAGACTGGTTCAATGTTTCATGGTGTGGATCAGAGCAATGAAACTGATTTTTAATCAAGTTTACTGCGGGCTGGCAGGATGTTGCCTAAACTCAAGATGAGAAATTTATATTGAGAAATGTGCTTGCTCTCACTCCACAGGGGAACCTGGCTTGGTAAAGCTGCTCTGAGTAGAATTTTGTATTCGAGTGCCAAAAAGTGCTTAGAAATGAGGCCTACAGATGGGAGCAATGCAGAAACATTCTTTAGAACTGCTCAGTGGATATGTATTTAAAAGTGCTTCAGAGATCATTTTAATGCAACAACAAACTTCAGCAATACAATAAGAAGCAGCATAGGGAGTCGTTAGGTTTCTCCGCAGTACAGCTTTATACAAAGCATTAATCACCTCTGCTATTTCATGGCAAACTGGCTTTTCTATACCTACTCCCATCCATCCATCCATCTATCCATCTATTTGTCTGTCTGTCTAAACAGACCGAATCTTGATGAAATAAGAAAGTAAATAAACTGGACTTGTATAAATAGACATGTCGTAGTAGTTGTAGTAGTGGTGGTCGAGTTGGTGGTAGCAATAGTAATAGTAGTGGTATTAGTGGTGGAAGAAAGTCCCTTTAATTGTTGCATATGCATTATACTGTGAAATTTTTTTTCACATATCGCAGCTGGTTAGGAAACTGTGGTCAGCGTGCAGGGTCAACCATTATCTGTCACCTGCAGGGTCAACCATCACCTGTCACCTTTGGAGGAGACAGGGTTAAGGGCATGGGTATCAACAGTAACATCTTTGTGGAGCTGGGGCTTGAACCACCAACCTTCTGACCAATAACCGAGAGCCTTAACCCGCTACCCCATAGTAGTATTAGTAGGAAGATGATTTACTCCTAGTATAAACTCTATACTTACTAAGTGTTGCTCTGAGAACCTTCAGTCTAAAGAGTACTTACTAAAGAAATTTTAAGTAGTCTTGATGATTACTTATGGAAACTAAGCTTGTATAAGCCTCACACACCACTAATTATGTCAGGAGTATATGAGACTTTAAACTGTTTAGCTTAATCCACTGCAGGATTGTGAATGAGATATGTGATTTAACAAACATTACAGCACTTGATCACACTAATAATTTGGCTGGGTGAGTTGAATGAGTTGGATTTCCAAAAAAGCCTGAGCTCTTAAACTACCTGAGGACTATGTTGTTAGCCATGAGCCATTATGGCTTCTATATCAAATTCTCTGCTGTGGCTTGTGGGGACCATTTATGATTTCACTTAGTTGAGTCTTATTGTTAGTCAAAAAATATACTAAATGAAAGAGCCATAAAGTAAATGTTGCCATTCAGTCATGTTAGGTTCTTGAAGATTTTGTGTCTGGACCTTTACACACACAATAATGCTAGGTAGGAGTGGCATCACAACTGTTATGACCAGGGATTCTGAGTGTTATGACGTTCAAGATACTTTATAGGAATAGTCTTGCCAGGATTTCTTTTTTAGATTTTTTTATATGTCGCCTTGAGATGACAGTAGCGACCATGCCATTATTTATTGCCATTCCTATTTCCAGGCCCTTTTTCTTTTGAGTTTAAGGGCAGTTGGTGCAATACTGCCACCTACTGGACTGGGGTATGGCACAGACGATGGCAGGGAAAAAAAGATTATTTCTTTGTACGAGACAAAATATTTAAAATCACCAACTCAAGTTACACAGCATTTCAATTCATTCTAGTAGTTTAATTAATATTAGTAGTTTCTAATTTTTTAAAATTCATAAGATACGTGGCTGCTTGAGACAAAGCAGACAATAGTGCTAATGTTTATCATATCAAAATGAATCACATCAACATTGTACCCATGATTCACAGCTCTAATGTTAACTACTACAGCAAGACCATAACTACAGAACATTTTAGTCTACTGGACAAGTGGGATGGAAGATTAAAATAAGAACTTGGTGAATAAGAAGTCAAATTCAGCCTCATAAAATTAATTTGTTTTTAATAGATTGATATGTTCATCAAGACACTGACTCTAAAGTTTCTGCCTTGAATGGCTCTTTCTGTGGCAACTAAGCACGTGGTACATTCCAAAAATCCCCAGTGTTGATTTAATACTTTTCTGAGTTCATTTGAGTCCAGCTAGACCTGTATGGAACACTGTGATGTGTTAATTCAACACTGTGGATTGCGCAAAGTAGTATGAACAAAATTCAGTTTAATAGTTTCTTACTGAATTATTACATTAATAATTATGAGTTCTGCATATGGGTTGAAAAATAAGTATTTTTATTCAAATAGAAGGAAAAGATAAAAAAAAAAGATTCCCTTGGAGTTCAGCCATCCTGACTTTTCTCTCTTACTTTGACAGAAGCTCGGAGTTTCATGGTAGGCTTGCAGTGTATAAACCCTACATTACAAAGAGGAGTGAATTCACTAGTGACACACTGACGGTGATTCTGCGCTGGTCTACAGAGATCTTGGGGGGGGGGGGGGGTAGCAATATATTCAGATGAGTCATGCTTCACCATATTCTCAACAAGTGGGCTGATGTGAGTGCATGTTTACAGTACATGCTTGACCCCTACAGCGAGGAGTATGGTGGCTGTACTTGGCTATGCTTGTGGGAGGCTTTTTTTATACATGTATGTATGTATAGTTTTACTCTGGTTGTCCACTTACAAGGAAGCACCACTGCAATTGCATGACCAATTAACTTTGTTTCTATTTGGATGTGGGCGGCCTCTTCCAGGATGACCCCAACCAATTAACAGGGTGGAAGGGCTCAGTGAAAGTTTTGATGAGTATAAAATTATGTCAGTCATATGCTTTGGTCTACACAGTGATCTGATTTCGCCTCAGAAAAACAGCAATAAGTTTGAGAGCAGTTTTTCACAAACTACTTTAGGGAATATCTTTTAGGGAAGAATCTGGTTTCTGTCTACAGTACAGTTCCAGAGATGTATACAAGCGATTGCTGGTGGAGGCACAAAATCTTACTACATTGCTTTGCATCTAGGGGGAAAAAAATCATACTAAGTTGGGCAAGCCATCCATGCCTCATGCAGGTGAGTGGAAGGTGAGCAGGTGAGTCTGGCCATAGAGAGTCCGTGGTATTTTGCAATGCAAATTATTTTGCACATAAGATGGCATTGAGGCCTTGAAGCCTCCCAAATATACCTGAAATATTATTGCCTGTCCTATGTTGTGCAAAATCTCAATAAAAATGCTTTCTCTTGTCTGTGCACTATTTTGGAGATCAGTAGTGCTGCACAATTATTCGCATAAAACTCAAAATCGCATACAAACCTGTGGAATGACTTAATCGTAAAGGCTGCAGTTTATTTCAGGAAAAAGATGTATAGTAGAGTTGGTCAATAATTTAAGTGTTTTTTTTTTTGTTTAATAAATATTGGCCAACATGCTCTTAATGAGATAATTTATCCAGTAGTTTTTGTTTTATTCAGCTGTTTTTACTTAACTATTGAAATCCAAGCGAAAGTTATAACACCAACATTGAGTTGAGTTAAATTTGATGCTGATTGTTAGTTAACTGCAGTCTTCAAGTCATTCAACAAGTTTTCAATGGGATTTAAGTCTGGGCTCTGACTAGGCCATGCAGGGACATTCACCTTTTCCTCCTACTTTGTGGTCAGTTTTGCTGTGTGCTTTGGGTCATTAACATGTCATCAGTATTTTTCTTCTATCTTGACAAGTGCTCCAGTCCCTGCTGCAGGAAAACACCCTATAACAGGATATTACCTTCTCCATGCTTTACAGTAGGAATGGTGTTATTTGTATGGTGAGCTGTAATGGAATTCTGCCACACATATTGTTTGTTGTTGTGTCTGCGTTTCTGCAAAGCTCAGTTGTTACTGCATGTGGCCTTTTTTGAGGAGAGGCTTTTTTCTTGCAACCCTCCCTTACAAGCCACCATTTGTGGAGAATTTGTAATATTGTTGTCACATGCACACAATGACCACTTTTTATCATAAATTCCTGAAACTGCTTCAGAGTTGTTGTAGGCCTCTTGGTACACTCTTGGCATAGTTTCCTCCTGGCTCTTTCATTCAGTTTGGAGCAACGTTTTGATCCAGGGAGGACTGTGTTAAACTGAATAACTTCCACTTCTTAATAGTAGACTTTACTGTGCTTCTAGACAGTGATAAAACCTTTGAGTATCCATCGCCTGACTTGTGCCTATGCACAACTTTATCCCAGAGATCTTTTGATAGTGCCTTGCCACCCAGAGTTGATTGGTTGCTTCAGTTCCACTACCAGGGACTGAAATGCTCCAGCTTTTCATGCTGCGTAAATCAAAATGACCACAGTTGAAAGTCGCATGGCTTGAGAAGGGGATTAGCTTCCCCTAATCAGTGATTCTTTTTTCTTCTTCTATTTTTTCTGACATGATTGTATTATCCAATTTTCTTGGATGTTAAAAGTTGCACTGAGTGAATATAGCTGAATAAAACAAAAACTGTCTGTCTTCATTTAAGTCTGCAAAGATGCAAAATGTAATAATTTTTTTAAACTGAATATGAGTTTCAGCTGGGTAACACTCAGTCTTCATGATACATACTGTTTTTTTTAAATAATATATTTTATTTCTCAGTTTTTTTTTTTTTTTAGTTTTATAGCTTGACCCATTCAGTAATAGTTTAGTTAGTTTAGTTAAGTAAATTTAAGTAAATCAATTTTGTTTCTTAAATTGAAGTTTGATTCATTATTTTAGGTGTTATGTGTTTAGAGCTGTTTAACGAGAGATTTGAGAAATCCTTAGAACATTTAAGCACTGTAATGAAGCAGCTCTGTCTCCATCCACACCTGCTTTTGTAGTGTGCCTTTAAAGATGACTTTGCAAATTATCTGTACAATGTTACATAATGCTTATCCTGGTGCTTCCATGGACAAAATTCTCTCTGTAGTCAGGCGGTGTCTAGATCACATCTTGGAAATTGTGTCTTGTGATTAATGGAGAACTGTCTACTAGAGCCAGAACAGACAGCTAGAGGTGTGTTGAGCAATATGTATGGATCCATGTGTAGAACTTGGAGAACTTCCCATTTGGCAGAATAAAGACAGGAGACAGAAGCTGAAAGAAACTCTGTGATAAAGGAGTTATAGTTCAGTTTAAACTATGAACAAATGCTGTAGTCTTCAATCTATGACATTTGTTCAGTTGTTTAGGTTAGGGGTAAATGATGGTGTAAGTTGTGATGTGTTAGAATGTCTGCAGTAGACCTAGCCTTATCATAGTTTGACATTTTCATCATCTTTTTTTTATAGCTTTTTTTAAAACTATATTGCGAACATGAATTGAGTATTGACCCAGTAATTGTCAAAAGATTGCCATAATGACATCTGACATCACCTTAAGACTGTTTGTAGGTAGTGTGAATCGTGTTTATCCTTTTTAATCATTAAGAATATTTGCAATGTAATTATTGCAAAGAGTTTAAATTAAAATCGCGTTCATTGCACCCCATACTTTGAATTTATTTTTTTTTCTTAATCTCACTGAATCAGGATACAGCTTGAGTTTTTTGCATCAGTAATTTACAGCCTGTATTCAGCTCTTACTTTGCATGTCCTTTTAAAATAGAATTTTTTCCTGGTTATTCATCGTGTTTGCATGTTAGCACACGGAATCAACCGATATCAAGAGCATTTGCGTCTGTGATGTCTGCATTTCCGAAATGTGAAATCTGAATCTGTGATTTTCCCCGAATCATTGTATATATGATGAAACATGGCCCTTACCGTGACCTCCATGCGTGCATTACCATTATTCATTTAAGATTTGTGAAATGTGTGATTTTTGCCTTTTTTTAATATACAAAGGATTAGATATGTCTAACATCATGCCCTCACTTAATTTCAGAAGAGCAGTTTAGTACATTTAGCCCTACATTTATTTAGTAGGGTTTTATGCATCCTTATGCAAGACTGACAATGCTAACCACAGCTCTGAAGTCGTGTCAGCAAAGACCACAGGCACATCCGTACATCTGTGCTTCGACGACTTATATTATGATGACTGACCTGACCACATGCATAGGTGAGGCTAATAATTAGTGGAATCTAGTAGTCAAAATGGTAATTTGTGGCTGTGGGATGGCCATGCTCATGCCCTTAAACTCCACCTTCCCAACCAGACTCTGATCTCAAAATAAACCTCGCAAGTCACTCTTAGTTTTTAGTAAAATTAAAATATTTACATTATTGTGGATTAAAAAAAATTGTATTGCATTTTTTTTCTTTGATAGCTATTGCGATTTAAATTGCGATATTTAACTATTAACTATACCATTGTTGTATTCGAACGGATTTATCTAGTTTAACACCAAAAATTTTATCTTCTGCAAATACTTGTTCTGCTTGTGGTTTGCAATAGCAACACTGCTTTGAGTTTATGGACAAAATGTGGAGCAGAAGACTCTTATGGAAAAAGAAATTAAGGCTTTGTACAAGATATTACATTTAAACTGTTACAGAATGTTACAGAACTTAGGTGTTTATTAAATACTTTTAGCAGTTTTTAATGCTTCAAACATATATAGGTGAAATATGGGTGTTTAAGTCAAATCAGAAAAAAAAATTTAACATATGTGTAAAATGTTGCTAAACCCATTTGTTAATAATAAAAAAAAACATAGAATTGTAGGTCTGCCACAGATAAAAAAAACATTTTTTTGTTTTGATTTATTATTAGGAAGCCGCAATGTTATTTTAATAAACTCTACTGTGTAAACATAAGAAATTCTCAGTGCTCGTTTCACTTCCGCTGGTGTAACAGTGACAGCAACGATTTCAAACGAAGCTAGAAACTTCCTGTTATTTTCAGACTGAGAGCTGAAGCAGTCAGGTTGGTTGGGTTTTCCCCTTACCTATCGTCTCGTATGACATCTTAGAGTTTTGGCACGAAAGAAGCAAAGAGCAAACAAATAACTTTTCCTTGGTCATTCATCAGTCACTTCCCAGATCGCCCCTGCTCTGATTCACCAATCGATTAGCACGTCTCCTCAATGCACAGCTATTATAGAACACATTTGTTGTGTTGCACTTTTGGTCAAGCACACAAAATGCCTTCGTCAATATGTAGCAGAGAGGCTTTTATCTATAAATTGATTGTAGTGTGACATTTCAGGTGATGGAGCTCATGTCAGATCTCTGCTCTTCATAGTGAGATAAGCTACTGTGTGTCTGGCTTGTGTGTTTGTGTGTGCATGTAAAAAATACATAGAGAGAGCAATCTAAAACACATGCTGCTGTAGGAAGGATGACCGACGCTAATTTTCATGTGAAAGGGATGCCTCTTTTGAGGCCTTCTTAAGAAATTATGCATGCTCTACTTTGAATAACAGACCATGTGTCTTTTTTTTTTTCTTTTTTTTTTCTTTTTTGCTGTTGCTTTCACAATACAAAGACTGAGGGGTCCGGGATGCGTTTGTCGCACCAGCAAATGATCGATGTCTGCCATCTGGAGAGTCTTCTTGTTGGAGGAACGGAGGTCTAACAATAGAGAGCTGCAGGCCAGACGCTAAGAGTTTTGGGGAAGCCGCCAAGCCGTTAATGTTGAGCCTGGAGCTGACAGGAAGCTTGCAGATGATGGTGTAATGAGCCGATTTATGTTCTGTATATTTTTGGGTATAGGCTCCTCCTGATTTGTATTAACAAATGTAATAGCTAAACCACTGAACAAGTCAAAGCTCTAATGTCCCAATGTGGTCCATAAATTCATGAAGTAACGTACAGTAAGGCAGTTAAATACATTATACAAACTAAAGACAATAAAGTAGTATGTTTTTATTATTTTTGTCTAACAAAGTGTGTGTACGCGCATACAAAAAAAAATTATTTCCTGTTTTTATGTCCATTTTGGCTATTTAACCACAGAGTTTGACTTTTCCCCTTAATGTGGCCTCACATAAAAAGTGCCCCTACCCAGCTTGCTTGTCAGCTCTGCTGTTCTCTGGTGTCGCGTGGCTCAACAGGAGCTCGTTTATATAGACACTGATACAATGCGTTTGGAAAAGGAGTAAATGAGAGTTTGAGACCTTAAAAAAAAAAAAAGAATTATCCGAGGGGTGACACAGTCATGGTTGGGAGGAGCTCTGAGACATATGTCTGTAGTAAAGTCTGTGAACTTTAAGCTCCACTAAGGCCTGATTATGTTTCTCTTCAGGTATAGCGTGCAGCTTAGTAGCACATGTGGGATTATAGCCTTGCCTCTGCTTTCATTAACCCCTGATCGAGTTTTGCAAAGGAAACAGCTGGTTTAAGTTTGACACATTGAGATGACTGATCACTGCGCAGATGTTGTGAGCCCCGTGTCCCATTTTAGAGAAACCCCCGGCTGTAGAGTTAAGCGGTTGTACAAGGGTGCATTTTTGTAGGTTTGCAGATTCCACACATTTTTCTTAACCGGTAGTCGAACACGTTAACAATCAATAATTGATTGGTTATTAATAATTAACAAGAACCAGAGGGACATTTTCTATTCTGGTTAAGTTTTATTTAAGCAGCTCAGATTTATCCAGTGTTTCCCATACATTCATTAATTTGTGATGCCATGCCGAAGTATCTACATTGACTTCCACATATTAGGTGCAATCTTATTGTACACGCACACACGCACGCACGCACGCACACACACACACACACACACACACACACACACACACACACACACACACACACAAGTTGGGTTGTTAAAGTTACCACAAACCTTATCGGGTGAATACACTTTTAATCTGTTTAATTCTTAAAGGCAACAATTAATAATTAACACCTTTAATTTGATGAGATTGTGACAAAATCAGTTTGTGACTTTGAGAAAGAAAGTAAAGCATTTACTGTATTGTAGTGTATTGTAGTCCACTCACTCAAATGGCAGGATGGGTGAAAATGCACAAGTACAGGGGTTGGACAAGAAACTGAAATGCCTGGTTTTAGACCACAATAATTCATTAGTATGGTTTAGGGCATCTTTTTGCAGCCAATACAGCATCAGTTCGTCTTGGGAATGACAGATATAAGTCCAGTGGCCAGTGCAAGAATTTTGAGCCATTCTTTATGCAGAATAGTGGTCAGGTCACTACGTGATGCTGGTGGAAGAAAACTGACTTTCCTGACTCGCTCCGCCAAAAAACACCCCAAAGTGTCTCAATAATATTTAGATCTGGTGACTGTGCAGGCCATGGGAGATGTTCAACTTCACTTTCACGTTCATCAAACCACTCTGTCTCCAGTCTTGCTGTGTGTATTGGTGCATTATTATCCTGATACACGGCACCGTCTTCAGGATACAATGGTTGAACCATTGGGTGCACATGGTCCTCCAGAATGGTTCGGTAGTCCTTGGCAGTGACGCTCTCATCTAGCACAAGTATTGGGACTAGGGAATGACGTGATATTGCAGCCCAAACCATCACTGATCCACCCCCATGCTTCACTCTGGGCATGCAACAGTCTCGGGTGGTACACTTCTTTGGGGCTTCTCCACATCATAACTCTCCCAGATGTGGGAAAGACAGTGAAGGTGGACTCATTAGAGAACAATACATGTTTCACATTTACCACAGCCCACGATTTTCACTGCTGGCACCACTGAAACCGACGTTTTGGCATTGGCACGAGTGACTGAAGGTTTGGCTATAGCAGCCTGGCCATGTACATTGACCCTGTGAAGCTCCCGAAGAACAGTTTTGGTGGAAACAGGAGAGTTGCACATTTTTATTCTGCAGTGAGTTGGACAGCTGTGGTTTAATGTTTTTTGGATATAATGTGGGTTAGCACCCGGACATCCCTTTCAGACAGCTTCCTCTTGCGTCCACAGTTACTCCTGTTGGATGTGGTTCGTCCTTCTTGGTGGTATGCTGACATTAATCTGGATACCGTGGCTCTTGATGCATCTCTTTTTATTAATAAGATAAAAATACAGCTTGTCATGTTTAAAATGAACCAGAAAGTCCTTCATGCTGTTAAATTTTTTTTACCTCTGTGGAAAACTGGAGACTGCTTCAAAAATGCAAGAAAGCAAAACATACACTTGTATTAATCATTACAAGTATTGCTAAATCTGTTCATTTGGAATGTTTTTACTATAGACACAATATATATTAGACTATATGGTCTATCAGAAGGAGAAGATGAATATAAACAAGTGATTTGCCTTGCAGCTGGCATTACCTTCTATTCTAGAATATCCTTCTGATCATTCAGAATTGAGAAATTAACAGCACTGTGGTGTAAAATATAATATTAATTTAATTATTTTGTATCCCTAAGAGTTGTGGATTAACACTCACTAAGCTCTACCGAACAGGAACTCCCTTCTACACTATGTGCTGCCAGTTGCTTCTATGCAGAATATTAATTTTTTGGTCAGGTTTTACAAAAAAACAAAAACAAAAAACATTATATCAAATTCAGATGATGATTCGTATGTGTGCGTGCGTGCAGGCACAGAGTGACTGTGCAATAAAAGTTGGTGCACGTGGGCAGACGACCAAAGACCTGCCGCAGAGAAAAGCTTGTTGAGTTTAGTGCTGCACTTCTAGTATCAGTGTAGGAGTGTTGGATAAGCGATGAAATGTCATTTCTGAGGGTGGTTCAGGTCGCTCTGCCATCCTCGTTGTTAATCCCTGTGTATGTGCGCATGCATGAGCAGGAGGTTTTGAGGGTTGGCTCTCAGACAGAAAGCAAAAGTAGGGTTTGCCCTTTTATGGTCGCTGGGGCTCTGCTCTCAGCTCAGCAGCATGTGGAAAATGAGACTCTTTACACAAACACATCTTCACTTTTTCATCTCCGTCCATTGATATTGGATAAACGCGACTTCTTGTATTTATCTCGAGTGCTTTTCTTTACGGAAAGGTATGCTGTTTAGTCCCAGTCAGAATTAGTATTATATCTGTATCCCATCGTATGCAATGCATTTTTAACCGGAAAGTTACCATTCTGTCCATTGACCATTACAACATCTTGGATTAATTTAAAGGTCCCATGTTATTCTGTTTCTTGAACACAGGTCTCAGAGCTCTACCATAGTGTGTCGGTTAATGCTACTCCTGAAATGTCCGTCACATAATGTTTTTTTTTCATGCCTCGATCTCCCTTGATTCCACTCATTTTTCAAATGTGCCATTTCAGTGTCTCTGTAAATAAGCCACATCCCACCAAAGAACAGCAGAGCTGAGCAACAAGCCAGGGGAGGGGGTCTTCTTTTATGAAGTCATGCTTGTTTAAACCCTGAGCAATACAAAAATGGAAAAGAAAAAAGTTTTCCCTCAGGTTTTTTTTTTGTACACACACAGTATATACTTCTGATGGTATAAATATGACTAAAAGGTGGATTTTCCAGAATAGATCCCCTTTCATACTTACATACTTTCTTGTAGGTGTTTCTATTTGTGTTGTGTAACCAGAACATCTACATACTGTAACTTGTGAGCTGCACCAAGAGCCAACAACAGAACTGTTTTATTTGTACTACACTATATGCAGATTTTAATTGAGCGAATACTACTTACTATAGTTTCATCATTTGCATGCTAAACGTCTTGTGTTCAACTTAAAATAATCCAGAGACATAATGTAACTCTGTCATGCATTTTATAGTCCATTTGGTTTTAAGTCTCTTGTCACTTGATATTGCATATTTGTTAAATTTTTTAAATGATTTCTAATGAATTGATATGAATCATGGTTAGACTCACAATTTGATTTTTAAGGTTTTCTGCCTAGTTTAGTTCAAGCAGCTATTTTTGATATATATATATATATACACAGTGGAACCTCGGATTGCGAGTAACTCGGTTTACGAGTGTTCCTGCAAGACGAGCAAAGATTTTAAATAAATTTTGACTTGAAAAACGAGAATGTCTTGGTTTACGAGTGCCGAGTTTTTTGACACCAACACACACACACACACACACACACTCTCTTGCCTTAACACCCCCCCTCCCCGGCTTCACACAGACACACACTCTCTGCTCTACGCAGAAACTCTGCTCTGTCGAGATTCTTTTAAAATGTAAGGTGCTGGTTATTTTGTGCACTTGTTCTTTTGTTTTTTGTTTTTTACTTTACAGCAGTGATTCCGTTAGTTTGCGCTCACGTGAGTGTCATTAGAGAGATTTCTTTTTTTCCCGTTAAAACAGTGTGTCCGTTGTATGTGTGTTTGTTGTGAAACTTAAAAAGCAAGGGGGGAGGGAGGCGGAGTTTTACTGTGTAAGACGAGGCGAGGTAAGGGTTTAATTCCACACACACACACACACACATACACACACAAATGGAAACACTTACCTGTTGGGATTTATTTTAACTTTTTTTAAAGGTAAAGTGCAGGTTAATTTGTTTTATTTTTACTTTATATATTATGTTAATTATTTTTCTGCATTAATTTTTTTAGGGCTGTGGAACGAATTATTTGAGTTTTCATTATTTCTTATGGGAAGGTTTGATTTGGTTTACGAGTGTTTTGGAACACGAGCCTGCTTCTGGAATGAATTATGCTCGTAACCCAAGGTTCCACTGTGTGTATGTATGTGTGTGTGTGTGTGTGTATATACACACGTGGACAAAATTGTTGGTACCCTTCGGTCAATGAAAGAAAAACTCACAATGGTCACAGAAATAACTTTAATCTGACAAAAGTAATAATAAATAAGAATTCTATGAATGTTAACCAATGAAAGTCAGACATTGCTTTTCAACCATGCTTCAACGGAATTATTAAAAAAAATGAACTCATGGAACAAGCCTGGACAAAAATGATGGTACCCCCTAACTTAATAGTTTGTTGCACAACCTTTTGAGGCAATCACTGCAATCAAACGATTCCTGTAACTGTCAATGAGACTTCTGCACCTCTCTGCAGGTATTTTGGCCCACTCCTCATGAGCAAGCTGCTCCAGTTGTTTCCGGTTTGAAGGGTACCTTTTTCAAGACAGCATGTTTCAGCTCCTTCCAAAGATGCTCAATAGGATTGAGGTCAGGGCTCATAGTATCCACTTTAGAATAGTCCAATGTTTTCCTCTTAGCCATTCTTGGGTGTTTTTAGCTGTGTGTTTTGGGTCATTGTCCTGTTGCAAGACCCATGACCTGCGACTGAGACCCAGCTTTCTGACACTGACCAGCACATTTCTCTCTAGAATCCCTTGATAGTCTTGAGATTTCATTGTACCCTGCACAGATTCAAGACACCCTGTGCCAGATGCAGCAAAGCAGCCCCAGAACATAACAGAGCCTCCTCCATGTTTCACAGTAGGGACAGTGTTCTTTTCTTCATATGCTTCATTTTTCCGTCTGTGAACATAGAGCTGATGTGCCTTGGCAAAAAGTTCCATTTTTGTCTCATCTGTCCATAGGACATTCTCCCAGAAGCTTTGTGGCTTGTCAACATGTAGTTTGGCATATTCCAGTCTGGCGTTTTTATGAGTTGTTTTCAACAATGGTGTCCTCCTTGGTCGTCTCCCATGTAGTCCACTTTGGCTCAAACAACGACGGATGGTGCGATCTGACACTGATGTTACTTGAGCATGAAGTTCACATTGGATCTCTTTAGAAGTCTTTCTGGGCTCTCTTATTGCCATTCGGATTATCCATCTCTTTGATTTGTCATAAATTTTCCTCCTGCGGCCACGTCCAGGGAGGTTGGCTACAGTCCCATGGATCTTTAATTTCTGAATAATATGTGCAACTGTAGTCACAGGAACATCTAGCTGCTTGGAAATGGTCTTATAGCCTTTACCTTTAACATGCTTGTCTATAATTTTCTTTCGAATCTCCTGAGACAACTCTTTCCTTCGCTTCCTCTGGTCCATGTTGAGTGTGATACATACCTATGTCACCAAACAACACAGTGACTACCAGGAGCCCTATATGTAGGCCCACTGACTGATTACAAGATTGTAGACACCTGTGATGCTAATTAGTGGACACACCTTGAATTAACATGTCCCTTTGGTCACATTATTTTCTGTATTTTCTAGGGGTACCATCATTTTTGTCCAGGCCTGTTCCATGAGTTTATTTTTTAAAATAATTCTGTTGAATCATGGTTGAAAAGCAATGTCAGACTTTCATTGGTTAACATTCATAGAATTTTTTTTAATTATTACTTTTGTCAGATTAAAGTTATTTATGTGACCATTGTGAGTTTTTCTTTCATTGACCGAAGGGTACCAACAATTTTGTCCACGTGTGTATATACACACACACACACACACAGTATGTATGTATATATATATATATTTTTTTCTTTTTCTTACAGTTTTGATGTATTCAAAATCACTGAAAGTATCTTATAAGCATTGAAATGCTGACTAATTTGACTCCTGTGCAATATGTGGCAGTATTGCACCAACCGTCCATTAAAAAAGAAGAAGAAGCAATGAACTCGTTACACTGAAAGTATTTGCAGCAATGGCTAGCAGTTTGTATTTCTAAGTTTACCTTACTCATTTAAAAAGCATGAATCGAAGCCTGACCCATAAAATCATTTAACTAAATCGACCACAAATCACTGATTTAAATAGCATAATTGATAAGTAGCATAATGTCACTGCTCTATTAAAAGCTACTATTAGTATATACTTAGAATTAAAATGCTATGCTATGTAATCTATCTTCCACAACTCAATCATCTTTTTCTCCTGCCAATCTTCTGCTATACACTCCGGTCCAATAGGTGGTAGTATTGCACAAACCGCCCCATAAACTCAAAAGAAGAAGAAGCAATTCTCTTGTAAAGCATGAATATTTGATGCAAGATGCAAGCAGTCCATATTTTCTGCAAAAGTTGTGGTATGGATAGTCACTCCCTCTTTCATCATCTATACCACTTTATCCTGGATTCAGGGTCGAGGGGGGGGCCTGAACCCTCCCAAGAGAGGGGGAGTACAGGGTGCCAATCCAACGCAGGGCACACGCACACATTCTGTGAACAATTTGGGAACGCTAGTTAGCTTAATCTGCATGTCTTTGTATTGTGGGAGGAAACTGGAGTAGCCAGAGGAAACCCACCAAGCACGGGGAGAACATGAAACTCCATGCACACAGAGGACGGGAATCGAGCCTGGTAGGAAATCGAACCCGGACCCTGGAGGTGCAACAGTGCTAACCACTACACCACCGTGCTGCTTGTGGCTTTTTCTGGTTGATTCAATTAAATGAACTGATGAGTCAGTTTTTGATTCAGAATTGATTCAGCCTTCATTTAGGTACACATGTATTTAGTTAAATTTTAGAATAGTTCTTAGAAACTTAGAGATAGAATCTCTTGTCAAGGGCATGTTATGCACCAAGAAGATTCAAAGATAACAGAAGGAAATACCCAGTGAAGTGTGCATAAATAGCAAATGCAGTGCTAATAAGGTCATTAGAATTTGGATGACTGCGTCCTAAGAACTGCAAAAGTCAGTTAACAGCAATAAGTATTACTTTATTAAATAAATTTATACATACATAAATAATGAATCAGAAGTTGTACATTTTGTTATAATATTTGTATTGCATAATTTGAGTGCTTTTTGTCCTCCCCACAAACGTGGTTGTCATGTTATAAAGTATTCTCCTGCAGTATTTTGCACTCTAACGTGGCGAGTATAATGATTTCAAGACGTTAAGCGCTATTTATTAAAGGCTGTCATTATCACTTGAGGCTCTAATGGAGGTGAGCGTGTTGCTTGAAGCTAAAGACGGTTTTATGCATTGTCTTGCCCGAGGTTCACACATTGAATAACATAAGGGAGAAGACTTTCACACCATCCTTCCCATGAGTGTTTTTAGTCTACTCCAGCAGGCCTGCTACTTAGGCCAACTCTTAGCAGATTTTTATAGTAAATTTAATAACCTACACCCCTTATTTTCTCATTCTCACCCTGCAGGTATGGTCTCCAGGTCGGGTATGTGTGCCACTTTCAGCAGGTCATATGAAAAGTATGTTAGGCAGTCTGTGGGGGATTAGTTTAAAAAAAGCTTTCCCCAGATTCTTGTTCTAGTTCACAGAACCCAGAAAAAATGTCCTATAAATGGCACTGTTTCTAGCTTTTTACTCATTCATCCTTAGAGTTTAGTTTTACACATGTCCAGCCATGATCAACCATATGATGTGGATTTACATCACCGTAGACTTGTTTTCTGAAAACTGATAAGGAAAACTATTTGGATTGCGAAAACGACATTGTCTGGTCATAAAACTTGTTTCTCAACTTTCTGCACACAAAGTACTGTGAATCTAGTTCTTGAGATTCAACATGTGAAATCCACATGCCATATTAAGTGTAATGTATGATGGCTCCTGCATACACTCGTATTGTCTAAGCTCAGAAGCAAGTCACAAAATAACAATAGTATGCCTATATAATATATACACGCATTTAGCTGTGCAGTCAAACATAAAGTAACGTGTGAAAACTAATGAAGAAAGCAAAAAGCAAAGATAATAATTTTAACCACAGCATTACTACTGGTATTACTACTAATACTACTACTAATAATAATAATAATAAATGGAGAAAGTACACTCAAAGAAGAAGCATTATTGATAATAAAAAAAAAAAGAAGGGAGAAGAAAGGAAAAGGAAAAATAAATTTCCTAAATATAAAGTAGGATTGTGCTGCATTTATGATTGTGATTCTCTCTCTATCACTCTCTGTTTCTCCCTCGTACACATACGATTTTCTCTTAATCATGTTTGTTAGTCTTTGGTATTAATTTCAAATGCAAATATAAGTTCCGTCCACTCGGAGAGAACAAAGGGACGGAGCATCGTGCAGGGGCGCTCTGGCCGCAGTATACCTGTGTATGTAAGACAGTTCAGACGGGACATATCTCCAATCCTCCAATGTTTATAGGTCGGTTTCTATCCGTTATCAGGGCGACATGTGGTCTTTATCATATTGTTAACACCTTGGTAATGCTTCACAATAGTCAGTAGAATAGTTTTAATTTCGCTACATGTCGGTAGTGACGGTACGGTTTCTTAACAGCTTGCTATTAAAACATTATCATGTTGCTAACACTTTAGTTGTTGCATTGTATCAAAATATGCTGTAGAGTCGTTTTCATGCTCAATGTGGGGTCACTACGATTGAAAAACTTGGTACCGATCACAACGATTTCGGAGCCAATTTCACATCGGGAGAGGTCAGGAGCAAATTCATTACAATGGAACTGGGGGTATTAGATTAGTCAACATAGATATATCTTAATTTGTTAAGACAGAAATCTTAAATACTGACTATACAGTTCAGCGCTGACAAGAAAACTGCATATTTACATTACTCACCCGATTTAGCTGTCTCACATGTTGCTAACAAAACACAAGCATGGGGGCGGCAAGTTTCCCACTTCATCTGTTCCAATGTGCCAGTGTTGAAAGTGACATAATTCTGACTGGCACATTAGCGCTTAGGATTATATTTTAAATGAATAGACTTGTTCATCTGACTGTTCAAAATTTTTTTATTCCATTTCTCTGAAGTGGCGATTTAAACATTTTGCTACGAGCTCTCCCTTTAGCGACTTATCCATATGTGAACATGTACTGTCATGATTAGAACATTTGAAAATGGGCCTCCGAGTGGCGCAGTGGTTAAAGCGCTCGCCCTATCATCCAGAGATCGCTAGTTCGAATCCCGGGTGGTGCTGTAACCTCTCGCAGCCGGAGGTCTAGAGAGAGCTGATTGGCCGAGAGGGAGGGATGAGAGGTACTTAGTGCTCCCACATTAATCACGGCTCTACAGCCAGTCAGGGGCGTCTGTGAGCTCGCGCAACGGAGGGAGCGGACAGCGCTGTCCTCCGAGGTGTACCCCAACGGTGCGCGAGCGAGCAGTTCGAAAAGATGCGGTCGGCTGGCGTCACGTGGTTCGGAGGAAACACGTGATAGTCTTCGGCCCTCCTGGCTGAGTGGTAGTAGTAGCCTTAATGTGGGAGCCCCCTAGTGACGGGGAGGAATTGGACACGACTAAATTAGGGAGAAAATCGGGGAAAAATCAAAAAAAAAAAAAAAGAACATTGGAAAATCACATTTATATATTAATTACAATGAACTGAATTTATTAAAAATTGCCCAGCACTACTACAGTATACCCTTCAAAATCATATCGAGTGTAACATAAACAACAAATGGACTGACCATTCTGGTCTCTACAGGACTGTAGGTTAAGATCCTGACTTCCAGACCCTAAAAGGGAAAGTTTGAGAAAAGTAAAATGCACACAGTTCTCTGCTTGGTCTAAATCTAGTGAATCATCTAGAGACATGTTTAGTATTCAAAGAGCCACCATCTTTATGAAACTGTATGTGAAGTAACTCATTTTTATAATAAACGATTTTTCACACAACATGTGTTTCTACATGTAAAGTACTGTAAGAGTAGCATTATAAAAACTGGCGGCTTCATAAACCAGACAACTAATGCATCCAGTAACCCCTGCTGTTAGGATGGTGGCTAGCCGGGGAGGTGGAATAAACAGTGAGGCAGATGGGTAATAAAAGCAGACAGATTAAAAGGAAAGCAGACTAAGTGTACTTTAGTAGTCTGAAAACATTTGAAGCCAATTGTACAGCCAGGTTCACAAGAATAAGAATATTTTTTGGGTTAGTATGTAGGCTGCACCATCCAGTCTCTAGTTCACAATGGCCCATGCAAGCTGGCAGAACTTAGTCCTGACTTGTTGATGGGCACTGCTAAGGCCAGGATTGAACATGTAAACTCAACTGAATTATTATTATTAGCTTGGAAAAGACTTGGAGACACTGCTGTAGACAAAACATCATTCATCCGAGGAAGGCTGTTTATTGAGCTATAAGAACACACAACGCACACAGGACATCACCTTTCTTGCTCTTCTCTCAGTTCCAGAATCAAACATTTTTCCTGGGCCTGTTTTTTTCTTTTTCTTTTTCAATTATGTATTGAGTTTTTAAACATGCAAATAACACCCCCCAATCTGTCATCATAGTAGAAAATACCCTTCCCCCTTGTTACTCTGCTGTTCTCTGGAAGGTTGTGGCTAATGGTAATAGCTAATTTTGTATAGACACTAAAACAGTATGGTGGGCAAAGGAGCTAAACAAAGGGCTTTTGAGGTATAAGAAAGTGAGTTTTTTTTTGTTTGTTTGTTTGTTTTTACTTTAGCAGGAGATGTGTAGTCAAATACTTGTTTTACTTATTTGGTAACTATTAAAAATGTATCAATATTCCAAGGAAGATGTGTCGCCTGCCCACGGAACATGTAACCTCTAGAACTGAAATAGGTAGTGCTCATCTACAATTCCTGATAAAGGGTCCGTGAAGGCTTGGTCAAATTCCCATGTATGGTTTAGGAGGAGTTGCAGATAAAGGAAAAGCACGATGACGGGCAACGTTGATGCCAACTCAGGACGATAGATAGTAATCCCACTGTGTCGCAAGAGCACATGTACAGTATTAAACATCGATTATACAAGTTAGCTCTCTACGAGATTACATTCATTAGTTATGCTTGAACTGTAGAATAACTCGCTACTGAGGAAAATAAGGTAAATAATCAGAGCCGGATTATGGCAAGACTTCTTCCCCTGAACACACATTCAGCTGTAGTCTACCAAGAAAATATTTTTTTTAAAGGAAATAGCTATTGTACATCTATGCCTGTCAATAAAGGTTTGTCCAAATTCCAGTGAATGGTTCAGGAGGAGTTTCTGAGATAGCAAAAGTGTGGCACAGAGGACGATGACACCAGATGAAGGATCGTGATCCCTATGTGTCACCTATGCTTTGCAGAAAGGTGACAAATATTAATGAATTCGCGAATCCCATGTTATAAACTAGGTTGTTTGAAAAACCATTCAAGAGGTAGTGAAGCAAACCGTTTTGTCACTGTATCTTGTGTCTGCACTAAAAACAGCTTACAATTTATTTTATTTGAACTTAGTTAGTTAGTTAGTTAGCACAATATTGTGGGACATAGCACACAAAAAAACCTGCGACAGGACCCTTCAATCAAATGGATGCATCTGCTCTCTTTTCTATGAAAAAAAGAAATTATTTATGTAAATATAGACACACTCATAAAAGATAAACGGAAAAACAAGCAGTGTGTAAACCACGCAAATGTTCCTTCTTTCGTTTCTCTGGTTACTGCTTTACTTTATCGTGCATCTGTCACAGATCTGAAATTAACTTGCCATGCAGGAAATGATCCACACACACAGACCCCACACCCATCGAGAGAAGAAAAAAAGTATATGGTATGTACCCGTAATGCTTCATTTGTTGTGTGTGGGTGCGCATGGTGTATTTGTGCATGACTAATTCTGTGTGTGTGTGTGTGTGTGTGTGTGTGTGTGTGTGTGTGTGTGTGTGTGTGTGTGCGTGTGTGTACTGCATTTCATGTCTGACTCAGACAACTCTGACACCATGCAGAGATATCTAGTCATCATCCTCTCCTCATAAAGATAGAAATACTTATACTGTAGCTATATTGTAGGACTATGCTGTTACATTTAAGGCTGTTTTGTGCAGTGTATGGTGTAGACAGTGGACTTTATAATAATCTCTCTGCTCTTTACTTTGAATTGAATTTATTTAAGCTTATAGTAACAGATTTAATTTCAGCACAGGCTCTTAGATTTTTTTTCGTGTTTTGAAGTTGGTGCTCGAGACTGCATTGATTTCTCTGAGTCATATTCTGTAGTTAGCTGCAGACACTGTATCCTAAACATGATTTCAAACATAAGGACTACCAGGATGAACAAGTAATCAAAGTATTAGCTATCTTACTGAGGTAAGTACGAAAGTGATAGCTAGCTTAATCAAGTGTGGGGATCTAGAATTCAGGGTGATGGGGCACCTAGTCCTGAATTGTAAAAACTGGAATATCATCACTGATTGCATTAAAGCTGATTAGCTTAATTTTAGCTTTAACCTTTTTCTACAAACTCTCTTCCCATCAACGACTGGTATTTCCGTCCAGTTTATTTGTATAGACAAAGTGCAGACCAAACCAGACCAGGCCGACTTCACTTTTACTAAATATTTAAATTTAATTCATGGTGCAGTTTTAACTTCAGGCAAGTACGTAAGTACTGCAAGAGTTAAATTAAATTCTGTCCAGCAGTCGATTTAGGACGTGCACACAGTTTAACGCATGCACAGTACACTGTCAAAACTTGCGGTTTCTAATCTGGCGCATAACTGCTCATAACTTTACCTCTACTTAACATTTTGATTAAATTTATATAGCACAGTTTCAGCCATAACTTCAGCCAAATCCCAAAGTATTGCCAAAGTTTAATTTAACTTTGTCCAGACTGTTTTGGGTGATGCTGTAACAAAATGCGATATACTTTTCCGGATTTCTCACCCGTGATTCACTTTTTCCGATTACGCAACAAGGAATGTACTTGGCTGATGACAAAAGAAGTACAACTTGGCGTAAACAAGGCATAAATATTAACTTTTCTATATTCTCTCGTTCCCTTTGATTGTTGCCGTGAATTAGATAAAGTTTCTACAGTTTCCTAATATTTAGCCACTAATTCAGTGAAAAACCAATACCATATAAAGTCACACCAAACTAAATTTTGTGAAATTACAGTTGAAAAACTTAAGGGGTCTGTCTTTGTTGCAGACAGACATGTACGAGGGTTTCAACCTGAAATAATATCTATGATTAAATTAACGCTGACCAGCTTATTAGTTATAACCTTTTAACAAAACTCATTTCTACAAAGTAATTTCAACGATACTTCAGCTAGTTGTCAACTTTATACAATAAAGAAACTGAGTGTGCTGGAAGCTGCTCAACCCATGCACTGTGTCAAATTGAGTTTTTAGACGTTGGAGGCATTTAAAGCAGTAAAACATCATGGTGGTAAGTTCTAAACAATTCACATATTTCATCTCAGTGATAGGAGTGAATAATTTTAAATGAAATTTGTTTTGAAATGGGTAATTAGTAAAAATTATTTGCTCAGTAAAAATGTAGATTTTTTTGTATGTTTCATTTAATTTTAAGTTAACCTCTTGTATTTGAAATTATTTTGTACTATTTAAATGTAAAGGCTTCCCTTGGTTTTTAAGTAAGAAAGCTAATGCTATAAGGAATTGGGCTACATGTAATTACTCGTGTTCAATTCAGGACAAAGCTATGGTATAAAAAGATTTTTTTTCAAGTTTCAAGGTCTTAAAATTGTAACAAAAATAGAAAATCTCTATTAAATTTATTACTTTGTAACTCTTTAGTCATCTAATAATAATACATTACCCTTAACGTAATAACATGTCTCTAACATCAGGACAGATGTTTATTAGATAGCCTGTCATAGCAACTGTATGTATTATCTTACGTACAGTTAATTTTTCAGTGTGAAACAGCTCAAATTTTGAAACTGAAATTTTCAATGCCTGCAGTTAGTGAATTAATTCTATTTGGGATTGAATTCCCATGTGAATCGAAAGCATGGGGGAGACTTGATGATTTGACACAAATCATTTATTTAAAAATTATATATAGTCTCTTCCAAATGTATGGAAATAAAACTTTTTTGGCATCGATTTACGACTAACGATAACGTACCGCATGTCCATTTTCCAAGTTATCAAAAATATTGGAACACTTGACTGGCAAGTCAAGTAAATTTTATTTATATAGCGCTTTTAACAATTGCCATTGTCGCAAAGCAGCTTTACACAATAAAAGAAGTAAGTTTGTATGCAATGTGTATGAATCAAAATGATAAGATTGTCCCTGATGAGCAAGCCGAGGGCGACGGTGGCAAGGAAAAACTCCCTGAGATGGTAATAGGAAGAAACCTTGAGAGGAACCAGACTCAACCGGGAACCCATCCTCATCTGGGTGATAACGGATAGCAGGGATTGATCAGCATAATAATGTGTACTGGAGTTCAGTATAACAGGAGATGTGTTTAAAATTAAAATGAAAAGGAGTCCAGTTTGTTCCTGGAGGCTCAGGTAGACTGTAGGAGATTCCAGTCCTGAGCTATCGAACAACTGAAGTCACAGGTCCCCAGAGCATCAATCGATGACAGGACAGTCTTCATGGAAACCATCCCCAGCCACCACACAAATCCAGGCAGACCAGCAACACGGGGCATCCATGCGACGAGATCTCCAACCAGAAGCAGGACTCCAGGACGGGTTAGACGGGTCCAGAGGGCAGAGGGGTCTGGATCACTGGCAACTCAGGAGTGACATGTATAGCTCGACAGAGAGACAGAGAGAGGGAAGGGAGAGAGAGAGAGAGAGGAGAGAACAGAAAATAAGGAGAGATGGCAGTTAGGTATGGTCACAGTCAACATGTATAAGGTGAATGTATATTTAGTGCAAAGTGCAAGCAGGGACTCCGGCAGGACTAACTATAACAGCATAACTAAAAGGGAGAACCAGAAGGAAACACAGACATGAGGGCTCCCTGAGATGTAAAGCAACCAATCACCTCACCGTCAACAAACCTGAGTGATCAATGAGAGTGGGGAGGACAGCATCTAAACATACCAGTTCACCAGAATACTCTACGTCCATAAGTCCCCCAGATCTGCTCCTTTACCTAAGGCTAATCTATTTACAAAAATGCTTGGCTAAATAAATGGGTTTTTAGCCTAGACTTAAACACTGAGACTGTGTCTGAGTGCCGAACATTAATAGGAAGACTATTCCATAACTTTGGGGCTTTATAAGAAAAAGATCTGCCCCCTGCTGTAGTTTTAATAATACGTGGTACTGACAGGCAGCCTGCATTCTTTGATCGAAGTAGGCGTGGCGGATCGTAAGACACTCAAACACAAAAACAGTTCACTCAAATACTGTGGCGCAGAGACCATTTAGTGCTTTAAATGTCAAAAGTAGTATCTTAAAATCGATGCGAAATTTCACAGGGAGCCAATTTAGTGTAGATAAGATAGGGGTGATGTGCTTGTATCTTCTGGTTTTAGTGAGGACTCTCGCTGCTGCATTCTGTACTAACTGAAGCTTGTTTATACACCTAGTTGAACAACCAGACAGTAAGGCGTTAGTCCAATAGTCCAACCTAGAGGTGATAAAGGCATGAACTAGTTTTTCTGCATCGTTTAGTGACAATATGTTTCTAATCTTGGCAATATTTCTAAGGTGAAAGAAAACTATCCTGGTGATATTATCTACATGAGCTTCAAACGAAAGGCTGGAATCTATAATCACACCGAGGTCTTTTACTGTTGCATTTGATGGAACAGAAAGGTCATCTAAAGTTACAGTGTGATCAGAAAGCTTACTTCTAGCTACTTGTGGTCCTGTGACCAAATGGGTGTTACCCAGGGATGCCCTATTAGATTGATAGAACAATTAGTAGTTTACCTCATGTGGTTTGCCTGTAAAGAATGCTTTGTGAGATCAGCAGTGTAATTAAGAATTTAATACTAAAAGGGAGGTACTGGCATCTTGTTTTCTCTGTTGTAACACATTATTCTCAGACTTATTCTGGGCCTCCCTAGCTATTAATTATTTCTCCCCACCCTTATTCTTGTCTCACACATCGCTGTCAACACAAGAATGTGTTTTTGCTGATGTACATTCGTAATAAATAAACAGACTGATGATTTGCCAGGAAGTATAAAATAGTGGCCTGAGCTATTATTTATTGCCCAATGATGGCACCAGGAACATTTAGTTAAGTGAATAAAATTACTTATTGCACCTTGTTGGTGTTCTCAGTGCATTATGGAAATGCAGACCATCCTGAGCTATAAAGGTTACATTGTATGTACACATAAAAATAACAACCATGCTGAGCAATAATGGGTGTTACTTACTATTTATTTCTTATTTCTGGTTGCTTAGCTACTGCTACCGCATGCCGATAACTGATTGGTATGTGTAATTAAAAACTCAAGACTGGTATGTTTAAGCAGCTCCATGGGCCTCTGTCAGTCCTGAGCTCAGATTACTGCTTATGTGGAGTTTCACTTGTTCTTCCTGTATCTGGGTGGTTTTTTCTGGGACTTCTGACCTCATCCCACCTCAGAAAAGAAATGAAAAGCAAAACCTACCAGTATTCCTACTTGCCCCTAGCTGTGAATAAGTGTGTAAATAAGTGTTCATATAGGATGTGCTCCCACCTAGTGCCCCGTGTACCTGAAACAGCCACCAGATTCTCAGTGATCCTAAACAGGATAAACTAGATTCATGAATCAATTTCGTAAGAGATAAAACGGTCCAGTACGTTTTTCTGTTTCAGTTTTCTGAGAAGGAAGCCGCCCCAAGCCTGCCGTGAGGAGTGTGCGCTTGGAGGAGTGTGCTTCTTCCCTGCTTCTTCTCCAGCTGGAACACACACCCTGGCAGGATGTCTGTGAGCGAGCGACAGCGGCCGTGGTCTGTGTACCGAGCTTCCACGTTGGACATTTCCTCTGAAATGCTCAGCCTGGCACTGGCAGGTCAGACTCCTGTGCAGTAATATTTACTGAATATTTTATTATAATAGTAATCAACCTTTTTGTCTTTATTATGTGTTAACATTGTCAGGCTCTTTGACTGCGGTTTATTATTATCAGTCAAGCACTGGATATTGATTTTATGGAATTATATTTTCACATTTCACATAGTCTCACATTTTTTTATTACTTAAAGAAGTTAATGGGGATCACAGAGCTCCCCCAAAGTGCGGCTGTTAATGATCTGGCTGAAATGCTCCTCAAGCAATGCATTTTTTAAATGCCTTTTTAATACCTGTTCCGAACGTGTCATTTTAGTCTCTACATAAATAGTGTCTCTCTAACAACAGTACAGGTACTGTGTTTATTAGATAATCTGGCTACTCTCAAGCAGACCTGTATATTCGGCTACCCTCTGCAGGTCAACTAGCTGGGGGAGGGTTTTTACTTATTGTATATGAGGTCACATTAGATGAAAATGACACATTTTCTAACATAAAAGGAAAAATAACAAAAAGCAGTAAATGTTTGTGTCTGTACGCGCATCCATGTCCAGTACATTCACTATGGGCAGAGCACGAGCTTAAAGGACTCTACATTCTCTCAGCCCTGCATTCAGTAACAAGATGGCTTGCGAAGCGTTCGCAGACTCATGACAGTTGAATGACCCGACGAATTGCCTCATGCCCTCAAGCACTCTCATTATTAAACGCAGCCCTGCTGTACTATCACGTGTGTTGACACAGCAGAGGAGAGAGTCTGCAACAGGATTTAAAATCGATACATGTTTGTGGAAGGGATGTACACCACTTCCGACTGTCTGGATAAAACTAGTCGCAAAAATCAAACCATTAGATGCATTGTCGACCATTTCTGTCGCTAGCTGGGGCTCTAACCAGAAACGCTGAATCTGAATGCAGAAATATGTGAGTGAATTTTGTCTTTTACTAAGTAGGGCTGCAACTAAATATTATTTTGATCATCGATTAGTTGGGCGATTATTTTTCGATTCATCGGATAAAACCTAAACACTTCTTTAATTTGATGTTTTGCTTATAACTATATAAAACCATAAATCAGGGTATTAGTTGACTTGTCTCTTTCTAAATAAATAAATAAATAACAGCATTTGAGTATGCAAAATACAGCATTTTAACAATAATATTGCAGATATTGCCAGCTGATAGAGAAGGAACAGCCAATCAGAAGTAGTGTGTGGAAGTCTGTGATTGGCTGGTTTTGTGGCAGTTTTGTAACACTAGACAAAGTTGAGCGAGCGTACAGGCAGAGTCGAGCGCGCACAGAAAATAAATGTTCCTTGCGCGTGAAGGCAGAGTCGAGCGCGCACAGAATTGAGAAGTCGCGCGTGCGTGGAGAACATGTTGAGCGAGCAGGACAACTAATTCGTTGACAACGAATTTCATTATCTATAATTATCGATTTTATCGATTAGTTGTTGCAGCCCTACTACAAAGTATATGAAAAGTATGCACAGTTGCCTAAAAATACAGCAGCCTTTTTCTCTGTGGAACAGTAAGGATATTTTCAAGTGTTTATTCTGAAAACCAAAGTTAACAGTCTTATTCTTCCTTTTAGGGAACAGTCAGGACCCAGACGAGCCCGTGTTGGAGTTCAGCCTTGGTCAGTACATAAGCTCTGTAGCATTTTATGAAATGATACCTTCATTTATATCACATCCGTCAAACCCATTTTGACACATGATTAGCTTACCTATTACCCATGAATCCTGGCCTCCATCCCTCTGGTGTGTGTTGTTCTGATATCATCTTAATAAAGGCACTAATGCACAGAAAGTTTTTAAACCTCAGCCTATGTGAGGCTATCCAGAAGGGACTTTTGTTGACGTTTGTGTCTGTGTGTAGGAGTTCAATGGCAGTACCTGGCTTAACGTTTATGTGCTTAAAGTTTAAAATTTCTCTGCTCTTCTACATCTCATAAATACAGTCCAGAATGCAGCCAGGAAACTTTCATTGCAGCCGTGTCTGTTTTGTATATACCGAATGCTGTATGGAAAATCCTCACCCAGTTTAAACATTGGCGTGATGTCTGTGTGTCTGTGTATGTAGCCTGCAGTGAGCTGACTACACCGTGTTCGGACCGTAAACCCAACAGCTTTGTAGCTGTGAGCTGTACAACGCCACCTCAAGTCTTCTGGACCAAGTATGCACAGACGGAGATCATCGAGGTAAGTAAAGTGTCCTTGTCCTAAATAAACATTTTAAATACTCTCGTATCGTACATAGAAAAATCTCAGATTTGATAATAATCATGATTTTAGAAGTAAACATACACTATATGCACAAAATGGTTATGGACACACATGGGTATATATGGGTAGGGTTGTCTTGGTATGCTGTAGATTTCAGTTTTCCTTCACTGTGACAAGGGAAGGTAAAGAACCCCATTTCCCCAAAGCCATTTTGAGTGAAAGTATGTGCACTGAAATGAATTCCCCTAATTTTAATTAAATTATTTACAGCAAAAGTTATTATTATTCATTTTTTCAGTTCTATAAATAGATTTTAGAAAAAATCTTAATAAAAATTGATGCACCTTTCTCATACAGGGTATGTAAAAAAAAAAAAAGTCTAAAGGTCCTTAAAAAGGAGGAAGGTTGCATATAATAATGTGTGTTGAGCTTAAGACTAGCACAGGACTGTTAAAAAGCTTAATTTTGATTGGCCAGAAGGTGTTGATTTATTTTTATGATGGTAGCTCAGACAGTTTGAGCTGTAAGGTTTATATACTGCCCAGTCAACAAAAAGTCACCATTTGAATTAAAATAAGCAAATATTTATGAACCATTTATTGCACAATTACTGCAATGAATAATATGTTTCCCTGGCAACAATTCCTTTACCCTAACTGATGCCTCAATCAAAGCATTTGATTACATAAACAATCACCACAAGAAACCACAGTTGTGTTTAATAGTGAATATAAAAGCATTTGCACACGCATAATGAGATGAGAACACAGGATTCTGACTAAAGAGCCATGTGCCCATAAGAGAACCACTTGTTAGGGAGACTAATCAGAAAAAAGGATTTAGTTTGCTAAGGAGCATAAAGATTTGGACTTTGGTGCAATGGCAAAAGGTCATGTGATCCGATGAGTTTAGATTGACCCTATTTCAGGATGATGGTGCATCAGAGTAAGAAGGGAAGCCCATGAAGCGGTGTATCCATCATGCATAGTGGCCCCTGGCCAGTTGGTCCGGTCTAGGCTCAGCAATGTTATATGGCAATAAAATGAAGTGAGCCTGAATGACCTGAAAGTGCTGATTATCACATCACTTCCTTGATGGCACAGACATATCCTAGGATTACAATGTTGGGATTACAATTTATCAGGCTCAAAGTGTGGTTCCGGGAGCACAAAGAATCATTTTCCAGAGTTCAGACTCCTGACCTTAACTTGTTTGAAAGTGTTTGGGATGTGCTGGAGAATACTTTGATACAGGTTGTCTATGTCATGGACAAAGAACTTAGATAGGTACTTATGTAGTACATGCTGCACATACAGTGTAGCATATAGTAAACAAAGTAAAAAACATTTGTCCTAGTATCTGTTATGGTAAAGTTTTCTGCAATTAGATATTTATTTAGCATCCTTGGAATGGGTTTTCAGTATCAAAACTTATAACAGAGGGAAGGCTTTTTTCTGTTATTTATGTTGGCAAATTGCAGTTGGACTAGAGGAATTCAACACCTCAGGACATGTTTAAAAATAGGCAATTTCAGGGTGGTAAATCAGCAGTATCTCTGTTTTTTATCTACTGCGGTGCTTAGTATTATCCTCGAACAGCAAATCATATTTTAATATCTTTTATTTCTTACTAATTGTCCTGTGTGTTAAATAATTTCCCAAAAAAATTCAAAGGTTTTCTTCAGAGCATCCATCTGAATATCCTGTAGTTCTACTACATTCAGTGAGAAGTTGTTGTTTATATGTCAGTCCTCATTCTTGTTCCAGTCTTGTTCAGTGTTACTGGGTACTGTTTTTCAGGGCACGATGAATCCCATCTTCTTAAGCAGTGTGGCCTTCTTCCAGGATTCCTTCATCAATCAGCAGACGCAGATCACACTCTCTGTGTACGACGTAAAGGACCGCTCACAAGGCACGGTGAGAAATTCACATAAAAACAGATGATAAAGAAGTGGCGCTTCCAACCACTTGTTTCATTTTTTAAATGTATTCACAATGGCATTTGCCATGTACTGTATTATAGTTCTCCCTGTGGATAAAATAGGTGATGTCACCAATTATTTTTAGCTTATCTGGCTGAAGATTGTAAAAAAGTAGTGGACTTCTGGTGGTCATCTCCCAACCTAAATCCAATAGAAACTGTTGAACAATGGTGAAAAAGGGTAGCAGTCAAGAAACTTGACTCTATAAAAGACGTTCAGGAAGCAATCAAGCAGGCATGACTTGAGCGAGTGACACCAGAGTACTGCAGATTTTTCACTCTATGCCCAGCTGCATTCAGCAGGTTTTGGCGAATAAAGGATTTCCCATGAAATATCGATTGTTGTATAGAACTTTTGCAGGATAAAATAATAGTCTTTTTTTTAAGTGATAATGTTATTAATACTTTGAATTTCATTTTTGTCTCAATAATTTTGGCCACCTCTGTATGTGACATGGAAAGGTTGTACTATCGGTAGTGCAGTACATAGTGCCAGTTGTGAAAAACGCAGTTATCTAGAGCAGGGTCTTATTTCAGCATGCATATAAAAGCATTTGATATTCTGAGGAATTATAATGTGCTTGAGGCTGTGCTGTGATGACATATGATGTGTCTGCGATAATGTACGAGTCCCAAGCCTATGATTCCAAATCAAACCCACCAGCTCTGACTTTGACTTACTATTTTAGGCTTTGCATAATTCTTTTTAAAGTTGAATTATAGCACTGTAAGAACAACACGTTTTAGCATAATGTTTCTCCATGCTTTTAAAAGAATGAGGAACTGACTGTTTCCCAATAAGAAAGGTTTCTATGTACAGCCCTTTCAGGAAGCAAAAAACATTTTCCTACTCAAATATCCCCTTTACTTAGAACGTACCAAAAAACCCAACAAATGCAGCAAACATTTTCCCTCTTTCTGTAGATGTATTTATTAGGCTCAGCGATGTTCACAGTGAAAGAACTTCTGCAGGACAAGAACTACACGCTCCACCTGCCACTCTGGTACGATGCTTTTTTTTTTATACAAGTTTTTTTTACATTTTATTTTAAGGAGTTAATTTTAAAGAAACTTTAGTAGTGTAGATCAATATATAGAAACAGTTCATGGCCGGAGGGGGGCTTTACTTGTCTTCTGTATAGAAATAGTTTTTAAAAAATAATAATCATTTATTACATTTCTAACCATTTTAGGGGGGGAGGGATCGTTTCTTTTTCTGTATTTTTCCGATTTTGGTCGCACAGAGGATAGCTTAGCCATAATTTTTATGAACATATGCAATTTGTTTCAGTTCGGCCGAGAAAAAGCATGTGGGGAATATCACGGTCATCGCCTGGCAGCTGGAGGAGAAGAGGGAGCAGCGGGCACTACTTACCCATCTACCAGATACCAACAATGGCAGGGTTAGACCCACTTTCTAGCATGAACTTGCACTTATTATATTTCAACATGTGCTTTAAATTACAGCGACTAACATCGAAATAGAAAATGAATCAACAGCTTCAAGCCTGAATTGTACATTTAACACCTCGGGTATAAGCAAAAAAAAATAGATTTTTTATTTTCTTCCACAGACGGTCCTTTCTGTCGATGAGAGTCTGACAGAATCAATAGGAGTTCGAGCCAAATATGCCTCTTTAAGTAAAGACACGCTCCTGCGATCAGGTACGAGTTCAGTTTTTGACTGATCAAAGGTCTTTAAAACTATTTTGCGGGAAAAGGAATAATTACGACTTCACTATAAGCACCCGTCTGAAAAGGTCATTATCCTGATGATGAGTTTATATTAGAATTTCTGAGAGTGTATTGAGTTAATTGGTCTGTTATGGGAAATGTATAGAGGTCTGTAGGAGTGAAATTTATCTGTACCATTAACTGTGAGTGGTATTGTGTATTTATTGCTGAATTCTGTCTGGGAGATTTAGTTGTTTATACAATTAAAAAATTTTCAGGGTCAGTCTGAAAGACACATTAAGTATGTAGAGGTGGGGAATTATAGATTATGAATCTTATTACACTGATTTATGTGGTTTTTTTTTCATAATTTCTTTTACCAATAATTAGTTTAAACTTCAATAATTTTAATTTATAATATTATGGCTGATCGGTGTGTGTGTGTGTGTGACACACAAAATATTATCTAAATATTATTATAATGACATTTAATGTAAATGTAGTGATTAGTTTAGCTAAAGCTTCTTCAGATTTCAGTGTCTAAATGTAGACTTCCTCCCCACCTCATACTAACAGTTTCAGTATTAAAGGACTGATTTAGGAGTACATGAAAACGTACATCCTCCTATTTTCCTTTTCAGTGTTTGGGGGAACCATGTCCCGGATGTACCGCTTCCCCACCACCGACGGGAATCACTTGCGTATTCTGGAGCAAATGGCCGAGAGCGTGCTGTCTCTCAACGTCCCACGGCAATTTGTCAATCTTCTGCTGGAAGAAGACTCTGCCAGGTATGCATGCATATGCTAATTCTTATAATCTCATACGAGTAATAAAACATCATCATGGACTCTACACTATAATTTGGGTTCTCCAGGGTCATGCAGTTAATAATGGGTCCAAATATCTGGGCCACTAATTCAGATGCTTCTATTTTGCCCAACAACATGAGTTAAAAGTTAAAATTCAGAGTTTTCAGTGCTTCAATGACCACATGCACCCAAGCTGACATGGACTGCACAAGATGTGCGAAATCTTGTGACTTTAGATCAATTCCATCAGAATTTTGTATAAACATGTACTTTAACAGAAGAGATGAGGAATTAGAAAATCTGATCTTTAGTACACAGCAGTTAACATGGGCAACAGGACAAATCTGGGGGGAAATCGGGGGGAGCAGCCATTTTAATGCTATATACTTTTTTGAGTTTGTTTTTGACACACAATGCATTTGAGCAGAGAAGGATGACTTGAAACACTTTTAATAATAGGAATTTGTTAATTTAAAAGAAAAGTGTAAATATTGAGCAAGTTTGGGAAAAAGTTCAGCCATGAATGCCGATTCTTTTGTGTGGTGATGACAATGAGTAAGAGTTAGTGATCAGTGTGGATATGTTGATTTAAGGGAATGATTAGTTAGGGAAAGATTTCGTGTATTGAGAAGACTACCCTAAGTTGACAAGTTTGGAGTTGGAGGCAACTTACATGTTCCCTTAAACTCAACATCAGTCCTGACTTCATCTCTACCTAAATAGATTGATGCAGCAGCGATTTAGTCCAGCTCATCTTTCCTTTCTGCAGCTTCCACATATTCAAATTTCAGGCTAACATCCATCACCGCCATCTCGCTTGTCATCTAGAGGTCCTCTAGCCGAGCTGAGTCTCTGGCATAACTGATCACAGCTTTGTCAAATTACATTCTGGAACATTGAGTCAGAGTTTTGTGGGAGGTGTAGATTTCCTATTAATATGACGTTCAAATTGAAGCTGGTGCTTTTTTCATATTCATACCAAGGGGAAAAAATAACCGTTGATTTTGATGTATGTGTTTGTGTCCACAGAGTGTCTGAGCTGAAAGAGTTGGGGGAATTATCTCCATGTTGGGAGAACCTCCGGCAGCAGATCGTAACACAATACCAGAGCATTATTCTCACCTATAAGGAAACACTGAAACACCTGCAGGACTACAAGGGTGGGTGGAGCAACTGGAAACAATGTGCAAGTCAGCCTCAAAATTATTGACACCTTTGACAAAATATATTTGCAAAGGATGATATTTTGGGTTTACTCTGACTCAATATGAAAGTATTAGTTTGAGTCTCACATCCAACAGGAGTAGCTACTGTATCTGAAAGGGATGTCGGGGTGGTAACCCGCATTATATCCAAAAAAGATGTGGACAGTGTGAAACATGTATTGTTCTCTGGTGAGTCCATCTTCACTGTCTTTCCCACACCCGGGAAAATTACGGTGTGGAGAAGCCCCAATGAAGCGTACCACCCAGACTGTTGCATGCCCAGAGTGAAGCATGGGGGTGGATCAGTGATGGATCAGTGATGGTTTGGTCTGCAGTATAATGGCAATCCCTAGGGCCAGTACTTGTGCTAGATGTATTCATTGCCAAGGACTACCGAACCATTCTGAAGGACCATTTGCACCCAATGGTTCAAACATTGTATCATGAAGGCAGTGCTGTGTATCACGATGATAATGCACCAATACGCACAGCAAGACTGGTGACAGAGTGGTTTGATGAACATGAAAGTGAAGTTGAACATCTCCCATGGCCTGCACAATCACCAGATCTAAATATTATTGAGACACTTTGGGGTGTTCTGGAGGAGCGAGTCAAGAAACTGGCCTCTGTGCAGTACTTGTATCTGTCATTCCCAAGATGAATTGATGCTGTATTGGCCGCAAAAGGAGGCCCTACATCATTCTAATGAATTATTGTGATCTAAAACCAGGCGTTTCAGTTTCATTGTCCAAACCCTTATATAGTATAATCAGCATTTCAATGTTTTATTGTGTGCTTTTAGTAGTTTTTACTTGTTCAAAACGTAAGAACTGCTTGAGTCGAAAAGCCCTAAAGTCAAATCAAATTGACACAACCTGTTTCTAAAAAATGCTGCTTTTAATATATTGGCACCTTTTATGATTAACATCTCATGAAACCTATCTCTCTTAATTTCTACCATAGATGCTTGTAGAGACTCTTGGTCCACTGCTCTATGCAAAACGTTTCACGCTTCTGTACATTCTGTGTAATGCCATGACAGAATGATTGAGTGGCATCTTTGGTTCAGTCCATGCAAATCTCGAGCCTGAGATGGTCGTTCCAGACATGGGTATTGTGCTCCTTAAAGCGTGTCTGTATTGATTTTGGTGTCATTTTGTCAACCACTAAACTTAAACCTAAATCTATTCTATCATAGTAACAGCATTCATACTCCACCACCATCATTTTTAGGAGAGTTTCCTTGAATGCAGGCCCTTTTCACCAATGGGTGATTTGAGTTCATGGGGTTTGATTTTGGTCTTATTTCAATCAATGTGGGATGCAGTATGTCAGTGCAACACTTTCAAACAGACAAATTATGGAAGTTTGTTGATTTGTAGTCTAGGGATATCTCCATGCACACATACAAACAAATAATTCCTCTCTAACTCTGTGTTCATCTCTCTTTCATTCAGGTCCCTCGTTCAAAGCAAGTAGCCTCAAAGCTGACAGGAAGCTGGAGTTCATGTCCACTAACCTCCACATGCAGCGGATGAGAGTGCAGGACGACTCCGGGTTTGGTGAGACTCGACCTCGCTCGTCTCTGATCTCCTCCTCGCTCGTCCTTCCGCCAGAGCGCTTCTAGGAAAAGCCGGTGAAAATCGGCAGCCATCTTGGCAACACTCCCAGACAGTTATTTTCAGTTTTATAAGCCCAGTGCAGAGGAATGCAGAGAATCCCAAAATGTAGAGAAACTCAGAATAGACCAAAATGATGAATTCCTATGTAGCTTACAGTCTAGTTTATTTATAGGTAGGTTTGTTTATTTCTGAAGTTGAACTGAGAGGAGCCGAGTAAGAATTTGATCAAGGTTTTTAAAAAAATCTTTCTTGTCCTCTCTTTTTCTCCCATCTCTTGCATTTCTGATTTACTTGCACAATGAACTGTGGGAAGCGCTAATCAGTGCATTTAACACCAAAACACACACACACACACACACACACACACACACACACACACACACCGTCTTGGCAGTTTCTCTCTTTATGCCTTAATGGGTAAAACGTGCAGGCTCAGGGGAAACACTAATATACACATAGATTATTATTTATGCTCTACACATGAACGCGCACACACACATGCACATTACTGTAATATAATCTCAAGAGGCCTAATTAGAATTATGAATTTATGAAATTTCCTCTTACTCACAGATGCGCGTACACACACACACACACACTTAGGTCTCTTTTTTTAGGCTGCAGCCCCCTATGAGTACTGACCTACATTGGATGACGTACTAGCTATCAATCCCAGTCCCTGGCAGATATATAATGTAGAACATGAACACTGTGTGTGTCTGTGTGTTAGCTGAATGTTATCTATGTACATTAATTCTTTATCTTTGTATTTTTTTAACATGTTCTGGATGTTCTGTTAGGTGTTTTGCTTGTGTTTAATATTGTGGTGCGTTTGTGTGTGTGTGTGTGTGTGTGTGTGTGTGTAGATCACACATATGACGTGGTGACGATCGGCGCTCCAGCAGCCCATTGTCAGGGCTTTAAGAACAACGGGCTGCGCAAACTCATCCAGAAATTCGAGGAGGCCAAGAAACAGTAAGTGACAGCGAAGTCTGACCTGGAATATGAGAGCTCTGTGTGTCTGTCTGTGAGTGTTCAAAGAATAGTAGTATGGAGTATAATAATAATAATTATAATAATTTTTATTATTTTTATTTATATAGCGCCTTTCCAGAGCTCAAGGACACTTTACAATGAATGTAAACATTAAACATTAAAGTACAGACAAGGGGGGAAAACAAAACAAGACCTAAAAGACAGACATGTATCGGACAGGTGTATTGAACCAAAGGAGTTCATTTCAACGAATCAGACGTATAACATTCAAAAAAGAAGTGAGTTTTGAGTAAAGATTTAAATGCTGAGAGATTGTTAACAGAATGGAGAGAGTGTGGTAGAGAATTCCAAAGTTTTGGTGCAATAACACTAAATGATCTACCCCCCATTGAAGAGAGACAGTACAGAGGGACAGCAAAAAAGCCAGAATCAGAAGAACGAAGTGAGCGAGTCGGGATGTAGGCAACAAGCAATTTGAAAAGATAAGAGGGAGCCAAGCCATTTAAAGATTTAAAAACAAGGAGAAGAATTTTGAATTTAATACGGTAGGCTACTAGGAGCCAATGGAGATTATACAAGATTGGAGTTATATGAGCAGAGCGTTTAATATGAGTGAGTATTCTAGCCGCAGAGTTTTGAATATATTGCAATCTGGAGATGGAACTGGCAGGTAGACCAATGAAGAGGGCATTACAGAAATCAATGCGTGATGAGACGAATGCATGGATGACAGTTTCAGCATCTTTGGTACTGATGAAGGGACACAGTTGGGCAATACGACGCAAGTGTTAGAATGCAGATTTAGTGACAGATTTAATGCGAGACTGAAAGGAGTGTGTTGAGTCAAAGATAACTCCTAAATTTTTGACAGAAGTGGATGTTTTGATGTAGGAACCAGCAATCTCACAAGTGAAATTGGTGGAAATATTGCTGGTGAGTGATGGGGTTCCAATGAAAATCATCTCTGTTTTATCCATATTAAGTTTTATAAAATTTAAGTTAAGCCAATCTCTAATGTCCTTCACGCAGGCAGAAATTTTGTCAATTTGGCCGGATGGAGTAGGTGTACAGATAGATAGAATAAAGTTGAATGTCGTCGGCATAAAAGTGATAGTTAAGACCATGACGTTGAAGGATCAGACCAAGTGTGATTATGTAAATTGCGAATAATAGTGGGCCAAGAACGGATCCCTGGGGAACACCTCACTTCAGGGGGAGGGTAGGTGATCGAAAATCCTTAACAGAAATATAGAATTGTCTATTTGAGAGATAGTCAGAAAACCAAGAGAGAGCAGTACCAGAGATACCCAGACCAGAGAGACGAGAAATAAGTAAGTCATGGGAATCAGTATCGAAGGCAGAGCAGAGATCAAGTAGCAGAAGTATAGACAAGGAGCCAGAATCACCAGTAAGCAGTAGATCATTCACTATCTTTACAAGTGCAGTTTCAGTACTATGGAGGGGGCGAAAACCTGACTGAAAAGGGTCGAAGAGATTATTATCAACTAGAAAGGACTGGAGTTGGGTAGCAGTAGTTTAGGTATGAAAGGTAAATTAGAAATTAGAAATTTACATCTGTTGTCGGAAATCAACATGTGCTGTATACCCTGGCGTGCGTGCGTGTGTGTGTGTGCATTTGTGTGGATCTGAGAGAAAAGCAGAATTGCTTTCATACTCTGCTTAGTAACAGGCTGGTCTGCGTAACCCAGCATCCATAACTGCCCACTCAGCAGTGTTGTGCATAGAGCTCAGCACATTTGCACAGCTCACGTGCTCATACACACCAGAGCTCTGAAGTCAACTGAACTGATAAAAGTAAATTGATAAAGTAAATAGATTCTCATGCACAATGAAACTCCTTCATATTTGCAGTTGTAATTGCTCGCTACGAGTGGACATCACATCCAAGGAGCATTTCATTACTATTACGTTGTGTATTATTGCATGTTGATTTGATTTTTATCTTCGTTATGGCTCTTAATCAGTGTACCTTCTTTCTTTTTCAATGCTGCTTTTTATAAACTCTTGTTTTCAATAATGAAATTATTTTATTTTATATATTATATATATTTGTAGTGATGCCATTGTTTTCCTTTGTCATTTATGTTCTGCTTTTTAATTTCCTTTTTTGTTTTCCAATCAGCATTTATGAGGAGGAATGGTGAGTTTATTTTGGGTTGACAAGTTTCTCCCACTATTTGTTTGTTTTTAGATTTTTTTTCTCTCTCTCTCTCCATCTTTTTTTTTTTTTTTTTTTAAACAATTCAATCCAAAACCCTGAATCTATTTTCAAGGTCTTTTTTGACTCCATCAGTTATAAAACAATAATAGTAATACTTTATTAATATTCATTAGTGAATGACTAAAATCTATTAAAACAATAATATGGCTATTAAAGCAATGATTAATATGTATAATTTTCAACAACAGTCAAAACAGCTTATGGTGTTTTTTTCTGTTTTATTTGTTTGTTTTTTTATAACTGGTGAAGCAAAAACTGTTCTTTATATAATAGGCTGGGAATTTCAGGTCTTACTCTGTCTGTCTGCATGATTTATTTTAAATTTCTTCTCCTCTGGATCCATCCCACAAGTGTGACCGTGTTGCAGTAGGTGTGTGTCTAAGAGATCCGTACCTCATACACAAAAATGCAAACATTTCTGTTCTGTTTGTTCCCGATGTCTTATATGGAAACACGTACAACCACATGTATCACAGGCCATGTATCTGTAGAAAGATAACCAGGAGCATGTTTTGAAAGGGGCTACATGAATATAATGGAGAACATTATGGGGTTCAACATAAGTGAACCCCACTCGCCCCAATGCTCTTTGGAAATTATGCTCAAAATTGTGGCCATTCCCACAGCACAGTGGGGCGATGGGGGTTCACTTGTGTAACCCATTTCTGACAAACATGCTACTGGTTATTGTTTATATTTCAGTGTCTGGTTTCTACACTATGTAATTATGTGTATGCGCGTTAAACGTCTAGTTTGATCAAAAATGTACTTTTACATTAAGATATATTTGGTGATTTTTATTCATTCCTTGGAGTTACAACACTCAGCTATTCCTTTTGAGTTACAACAATAGGATTAACAAGCAGAGAATTTTTTTTTAAAATGACTTCCTCTTTTCCAGTGCCCAGGATCTTCTTCAGATTAGCCAGTTTGTGGTTTTCAGGATGTAGTTGGGCTAGAAATTTTGCAGAAGTGAGAACCTAATATCGAAAATAGGTAAACCGTGGGAAGTAAATGTTGCCACACTGGATGTATGTTGTAGACTTTATGCTTTCATAGGGTTACTAAAAGGGAAAAAAAAATCATGAGATGGAAGTATAGGCGAAGTCAAGTGTGATAACCACTGTTAGGTCTTGCTATAAATGATGTCCTGCTTCACGGCAATCTATGATCCCTTGCTGCTTGTGGCTTTAGTTATCAAACACCATTTCTCAGGTCACATTTGTAGTAACAAGGAAATTGTTTGAATTGCATATTTGAAATCTAAACATATGGATTTTGAACATATTCTAATATTTTTATATCATATTATTTTCTTCACACTTAATCCTGGTTTAGGACTGTAGTTCTCAAATGCTTTGCAGACTGGAACCCTTTTAACTATAATAAAATATATCCCATCCATCTTCTCAGCACAGATTTGTTTTGCGACTGTGACTAAACTCGCATAAAAGGCTAATTATTCGAATATATGCAGCAAGGTAATGATCTTGATACATTTTTTGGGCAATGGCGCTTGGTATTTTATAACTTTTAACTTGTAGTACATGTAAGATTTTATTTAGGCAGAATTGTATTTCAGTACCACTGTAACTAAATTTAAAATTCACAGATCTGCTGGCTATGCTTTTTGTTCCAACGCATTAGGCCATGAGCCCATAGTTTAGGATATTGATGATTTAAATCATCACCAGTGTTTAGTGGTAGCTTATTAGTTTACGATTCTCTACTAGTGACCAGAATGTTCTGGGTTATAGATGGTGGGTTTTGGGGTTTAATTTGGAGGGTTGAAGCTTGTTTGTTAGGAATAGAGGGATTGAGCTGATGGGTTATAGAGAGGGTGGGTCTAATGGAATATCACAAAGGTTTGGAGCTAGAGTGATTAGGGCTAGAGGGATAATGCTAGAACGGGCAATGGTGGTTCAGGTGTTTGAGGTTCTGGGATGCTAATTGGAGGGACAGGGCTAGAGCAATATGGACAAACAGACAGGGGTTGTTCATTAAGGCTAGGGCCTCCTTATAAGGCTCATGGGTTGTGATTGACAGTTGGATATAGTGGGTTAGAGGTTACAGGTGTAGAGAGTTAGTGCATTAGTGTTAGGGTTAGCTAGTTCAAATATTAGGATACCATGGGATACACTGTTAAACCCTTTACTAAGGTTGTTAACCCTGAATGTGCTATTCCTTGTTTGGAAATAAGTAAGTTTTTACATTATGGAATCCTGGCAATCAAGATACAAATGTGCCATACAGTACGTCATGACTTCCATCTTTACTCGTTTACAAATATTAGTGACCTACTTCTGAGTTAAAGGTAAATAGAATAGCCCTAATGAATATGAAGCATACTTGATGATAATATTGTGAAATGTTGTTCAAAAGTTATGTTGACTATGACATCATCATCTGTGATGTGTGTAATCTGTGTCCATGCAGCAGTTCTCAGAGCAGCTCCCAGTCCATCATTTACATTCCTCAGGATATCATTCGGGCCAAAGAGATCATCTCACACATAAACACTTTGAAGACTCAGGTCAGCTACTACACCGAGCGCCTCTCCCGTGCCGCCAAGGAGCGCTCCGCCAACGGCCTGGAGAGAACACTCACAATACTGGCAGACAAGGTGAGCATACAGATAAACACTATTCGATCATAATCATAAGTGTTTATCAAGAACTGTCATGCTTGTTTATATGTTGTAGCAACAAAAGTTGGGCACATCAAAAAAAAAAAAAACATGTAATACCTGTCAGTCACACACACAATATATATATATATATATATATATATATATATATATATATATATATTTCCAGCATTTGTTTTTACCAAGAAATTAGTACAAAAATTCCAATAATCTCATGAATCTTTTCATCGTAAGCCAAGTTAAAGGGTGTAGGAAAGATAAACAAATAAGTTCCTCCAGAAGAAACTGTAACTGCTGTACTTCAGGCTATTAGAGTGAATAACTGGTTTTTGCTTTTTCTGAATAATAAGTGCACATTTTGTTGGCTCATGCTTTTTATAATATTTTATAGCTAAATCTGTCTCTCATGCAGACACGTCAGCTTGTGACGGTGTGTGACTGTAAGCTACTGGCATCAGCTGTGCAGGCCCTAAACGCCGCCAGGCCAGAGTACATCGCCTCGAAGCACTCGCCTTCAGCCGATTCAGAGCATGTGGTACTACGCAATGACCAGGACACACTGCTAGCCAAGTGGAGCAACAACCGCTCATCCCTGCACGTCGACTGGCATGAAGAGGAATGGGTAAGAGCACCATTGATGCCAAACTGGGGGATGTTAATGATAGCAATTAGTCGGTTACTTGGAAGCTGCGCCCTGAGGTATATTATAAACTGTGTGGTTCCTCTGGTGAATGCACAATAGCTTGTACACTATCAGAAAAATGATTGTAAATCAAACAACCGATTTTTATCTTGATAAGTAATTTGTGTCTTACCAGATATCTTTAAAAGCTACAATCAATAGTATTGAAATGGCCGTACCAATTCTTTTAATATCTTTTTCCCCATAAACCGAAAACAATTGGGTTTGAGATAAAAAGAAGAATGTGAGATGATGGATCAGAATTAAATTTCTTGATATTTACATCTAGAATTTATGGAGGCCGACCACCCAATTTTTAGATGAGCAAACGTATCGGAACAAATGGCCTATGACAAATGACTTGCCTTTTTTTTCCTGATAAAGTCTTTTGTTGTGCGTTTTATGTTTTGAGGCATTCTCTTGTTAATTTTGGAATTCATTCTGCTGCTACCATCATGACTTACATAATGAATAAAGATTAGTGAGCGTACTCCAGAAGCAGACATGCAAGCCTCCACAATGCTTATGACGAGCTTGCAGAATCTTTCTTTCTACACTCTTTGGCATTTCCATCACTTTAGTAGAGGTTAATCTTGGTTCAAGAACTTTTGTGGTTCTTCTCTGCATTTCTTTATAATTTCCACTCTGGCTTTCTACTTCTTACTGTTGGCCCTTTTTCAGTAGTGGATTGTGATATCGTCACCTCTGCCCTGTGGAGGGTGTTGATAGCACTGACTTGTTTTCTTCACAGCCCATGCAGTGTTTCTGCTGTTTTCCTTGGCTGACCTGCTCAAAACTGGTTTCTTACCATTTCAGCACATTCCAAATTGTTGTATTAGCTATGTGCAATGGCTCAGATTGAGTTTCCCCTCTTTTCTCAACTTCAGATTGGCTTGTTTTTTATTTTTTTGCAATAGACAGCTCTCTCTCTGGTCCTCATGTTGGTAGGGCACACCTGAAAACAAGAAACACCTGTTAATATTTGAAATTCAGTCAGTGCAATTTCGTTTCTTGTTTATAACAGCCATCCCATATTTAGTTTTTGATCTCAATCCCAATTGTCTTCAGTGTATAGCAAAAATAATAAGTATCCACCCAAGGGACTGTAACTGTTGTTTCTCATCAAACTAAAAAAAAAAGAAAAGAAAAGACGGGCACACAGGGCGTTCCCACAAGCAACAGCAGTAGTCATGGCTACACGCACATGAGAAAAACTGAAAGCAAGGTGAGAAACCAAAGTGTTACTAAAGTTTTATCATGTTGTCACTGCTCTAAAGTGTCTGTGACTAACATATGATATATTCTAAAGCATCCTATACAGTATATAATATTGTGTTCAGGATGTTTTTGTTGTTGTTGTTGGGTTCATGCTTTACTTACAAGATCTTATACCTTATCCCATATGTTTAAACGTACTGTACAATGGGGTGTTCAAATCAACCTGGGACTTTTGATTATGCAGCATAACAGGACACAGTCTGAGACACACTGTGCTTTTAAAACCACACGGAGTAAAAACTACCTTTATATAGTTATATATTTCCCTGCTAAACTAATGCACTAATCCCAGCGTTTCACTAGTGCTTGGATACCACGTTTTCTCATTACACCAGAGCCATGATCAAACTGTCTGCTTTGCATCTGAAACGCTGGCCTCCCAGGAACTCCTTTAATAGCCTAAACATGTGAAAATCGCTTGAAGAAGGTCAGGACTCTACAGAGGATGTGGCAATAACTCCCAGACCCAGTTCCTGTGATGTGCAAGTGGTGCAGTGGGCAGTATGAACTCATGCAAAAACGAATGAGCTGAATGACTGCAGTGGGCTATAAGCCACCGTGACTAGGATTGCCATTCACAGATTGTTCAGCCTTCTTTATAATGTGTGCATCGTTCAGATTTGTTACAGAGGCCCATCACTGTACTGTGCTTGAAATAATTTATAAATATGTAAGTGTGTAAATCTGATTTACTCCTTCACTGAAAAGAAATTTCATCACAAGTCCCGGTTTGACTTTGAACGCCCCTTATGTAAACTAGTACTTGGAATATTGTGTATCTGAGCTTGTAGATGTACACGTGATTACTGTATGTGTGTATTACTAAAGTTGAGCAATGACAGCTGCAGCAGTAATTAAAAACAGTTTACCGTAACATGACAAGGATATAAACCAAATATCCTCCTTTCTGTTCTCTGGCTCTCAGGAGAAGGTGTGGGTGAACGTGGATAAAAGTCTGGAGTGCATCATCCAGAGGGTGGATAAGCTCTTACAGCGAGAACGGCTGCGCAGCAGCAGCAGCGAGGACATGTTCCAGGCCGACCAACAGAATGCTGTTCCTAAGAAAGGTAACGAGAGGTGTCAAGCGTTCTGGATCAACCCAATCTGCACAAATGACTGTCCATCAGCAGATTCACCGGAGCAGACTTCTTCATCTTCATCACCACCTTCACCTTCATCCGCATCATCATCACTGCCTGCTCTGAACCCTGCATGCCCCCTTAATCCTGAAATGCAAGCCTGTAGGTGGAATGCTCACACTCTTTCTCTCTTCCTTTCATTTTTTTCTTTCTCTGCCATGTGTACTTTAGCTAGGATCCAATATAAAGCCCCTTTATGGCTGTTTTCCAAAGGTCATGAGCACAATAAAACATTTACAGTTGTTTCCTTTTTTCTCACATCAAAGAGCACATATGCACACTGGAGTCAGATCATACACCAGATCATACACCAATCAGCTATAACATAAACCACAAAACTTTAAGCCCGATATTGTGTAGCTTTCGATTTTGCCTCGGGCATGACTCCACAAGACCTCTGAGTGTGTGCTGTTGTGTCTGGGATAGGGATCCCAGCGGCAGATCTTTAGAGCGATCATCCATGAACAACCTGCTAACTCTGCTAACTCCTGTACGCATTGATGCACTGGATGTTCTGATACCATTCTATCATGGCCATCATTGCCTTTTTTCAGCGATCTGTTCTACATACATCTGTAGGATTGGAAAAGACCAGCTGGCTCTTGGTCACCACACACACAGATGAGCCGTGGGTGCCCATGATCTCTAGCTTGTCTTTAGTTTATTTATACACGACCAGTGAAAGTTTCGGAAACACCTCCTAATTCCATAGCTCTTTCCTCATTTTTATTTCTTTCTACATTAAAAACAATGCTGAAGGAATCCAAAAGCCTTCGTAATGGCTCTGATCTGAGGTGCTGTTTGTTAATTGGTGATTTTTAAGGCTGGTAATTGTAAATGAACTTCTCTGCAGCAGAGGTAAGTTTTGGTCTTGCTTTCCTGGCATGGTCTTCATGAAAGCCAGTCTCAGATAGGTTTTGCAAAAGACAATACTGTTCTTGCAAGAACTATTCCAGAACTGCTGAACTTTGTGTCTTTAAATTATGTTATATGTGTTTATAAGATCTTTCACCTAGAGCACACACAGACATGAGGTGACGTCTTACAGGAAAAGGGTCATTTTATTCGGAAAAATGTGTTCACCTGCCTTTGAAGTCACTGGGGCGCATGGCACCGCCCCGCTTGAATTCCACTTTCCAGTTTAACAACCACCTTGCGTTCTTCTCACTACCAAACTTTGGACTTAGCTTGAGATCCAGAGTCCAGAATCTAAGTTCCATGGCTCACCTTTATAGAGCGGAGCAAGCCTGAGATCCATTACAATTATCACCCACCAGCGGTGCCCAATCTAGCGGCCCTTCACATACCTGCTGAAGGAGAGGCTGCCTACCTAATGATTATTTGGAGCGCGCCAGGGTTATGTCATATTTTTGAAACAATTCAGTATTGTTGTATGTAGAAAATAAATCCAAACTTGTGTCCAGACTTTTGACCTGTTCTGTACGGTAATATGTAATTGATAATCAGTGTTATTCAGTTTACTTGGTAGTGATGTTAGTGTTGTGGCTGATCTGTGTATTCAGCTCATATGATATACTTTGCTTTTCCTGAAGCCAAAACAGTTTAACTTACTTACAAGCATGGCTTTAACTTAAAAACTGGCTGGTTTGATGTACCAGTCTGTGATATAACTTTACACATTCAGACATTGGAAAGGCTGCTGGACAGTGGACACTGCAGACAGGTTAATTAAGGAATGACTGTTTATAAAATATGAGGTAAGAGTTACTAACTTTTTCCAGAAAGTTCCACGGCATTACACATAACTATAAGCAAAAAGAAACTATGCCCTGTTTCGCTAAATGAAGAAGAACGGGTTCATTTTAACAGTTTATAGTTAGAATTAACATTATGGAACTTATGATGGCACAGTGGTTTGCACTTTCAAGATTAGGGGTTTGAATCCTATTTACAGTGGAACCTTGGATTGCGAGTAACGTGGTTTACGAGTGTTCCGCAAACTGAGCAAAGATTTTTTTTTTAATTTGAATCAGAAACCGAGCACGTATTAGTTTACGAGTGCCTGAGTATCATGTATCACGCATGCGACTCTTATTTTGACACCGAGTAGCAAGTGATCACAACTGAGCCAATGATTTTTCTCGCGCTGCGGAATTATGGGTAATCGTTTCCCCTGCTGCGTCTTAGTGCTCGTCTCTTACTGGTATAATCAACATCTCCCTCTCCTTTCTGTGCGTAATTTGATACTGTGCCCCACACACACTGACACACACACACACACACACTTTACTCATACTGTATGTACTTTGTGTGTGCGCGCACATAATTTGACACCGACACACACACTCTCCCCGGCTGCACATACACGCTTTATTTACACAGAATGCTCTGTCGCGTTTCTTTTCAAAGGTAAGGTGCTGGTTAATTTGTTATTTTTTATTTTTTAGTTGACAGCAGTGATTCCGTTAGTATGCTCACGAGAGTGTCATTAGAGATGTTTCTTTTTTTTCCCATTAAAACAGTGTTTGCATTATGTATGTTAGTTGTGAAACTTAAAAAGCGAGGTATGGGAGGGAGAAGGAGTTTTACTGTTTAAGGCGAGGGGCTAATTCCACACACACACAAAAACATGGCGCCTGCGCGCACAAACGGAAACACTTAACTGTCTGGATTTATTTTTACTTTTTTAAATGTTAAGTGCAGGTTAATTTGTTTTATTTTTACTTTATATATTGTATTAATTATTTTATGTATTTATTGTTTTGGGCTGTAGCACGAATAATTTGAGTTTTCATTATTTCTTATGGTAAGATTCTGTTTGGTTTATGAGTGTTTTTGGAATACGAGCCCCCTTCCGGAACGAATTATGCTCTTAATCCAAGGTTCCACTGTATTTAGGCGGCACAGTGACTTGGTGGTTGTCACTTTTGCCTTGCACCTCCTCCCATAGTGTGTGAACAAGTGTGTGAGTGTGTGTATGTGCCCTGCTATACATTGGCACCTTGTCCTAAGTCCCCTGGGATAGGGGGACTTAGGACAGGGTGCCAATGCTCCTAGGCCCCCGTTACACTGAATGCAGGATTAAGCGGTATAGACGATGAGTGAGTGAGAGCGTTGAGTAAATTGCACAAATTCTGCAAAATTATATTCAAGAATTCAATTCGCTGTGGTCTAATTCAGGATGTGCCATTAACAGAGAAAAAAAAAATTCAAGTTGCTACTATAATACCAAAGTCTCTCCATCACAACTCTCCATCATATTTTCCTGTAACAACTAGTTGTGTTTCCCCATCAGTGAGAACATAGGGAAGTAGTAACAGCTTTGCTGGTTGAAAATCAGCGTGTTAGCTGAATGTGTGAATGCTAAAAGGAAGTGTCTGAGTGGAAAACAATTGTGCATTTGTGTAAACATTTGATTATGTGCAAGTGTAGGTTTACATGAGAGCAAACAAATATCTGTCTGAAAACAGACCAAATCCCGCTCATGATCTTCACTTCTGGCAATAAAATTACATCACACGTTTGCTCTTCCCGCACACACAGATGCGCTCATGAATCATTTCATGTTCCTTATCCTCGCCTGCTCATCAGAGTGCATGCTGCCATAGCAACAGCCTTATTGCCTGTTATTAAGTGTGTCATTAGTAGTTTTTATATAGAATACTAGTCAAAAGTTTGGACACAAGTTTGGATTTATTTTCTACATTCTAAAATAAAAACTATACAATGGCATACAGCAGTAAGTAATTAAATAACAACAAGAGTCTATTGTTATTTTAAGACACCGAGGTCAGCTGTTCTGAAATAGTTCTTGCAAGAACAGAATTGTCAGGTGCATTTGCAAAACCCATCAAGCACCCCTGATAAAACTGGCTCTCATGAAGACCTTCCCAGGAAAGCAAGACCAAGACTTGCTGTTCATTTAGCCACAGAATTCACCAATTAACAGCACCTCAGATCCTTACAGAGCATAAGTAGGAAACACATCTAATCGTAAACTGCGCTTCTGGCAGAATGATTAAAAATTTCCATAAGCACACTCCTAAACCTTATGGAAAGCCTTCCCAGGCCAACAGTATATTAAACCCTAAAGATTAAGACTTGAATATTACTCAAGTTCATATGCATGTGAAGGCATCTTAATATACATACACATTTCTTTCTTTACGAATGTGTCCATTTTAGAATCGTCCATCTTTCCACTGACACTGTTGCAGTTATCCAGTCCACGACCTTGTTTGTGTCTGCGTCTGAGTATGTGCCAGAATGTTAAACAGTTTATATGACCGAGTCATGCTTTCGTTTTTTTGTCGGCTCATCATTTCTCAGCTCTCTGGAAATTTCTGTCTTTCATCTAAGCTTGTGTAATCATATGACAAGTACTGTAGCTCGGTCAGTGATTGGCATGCTGGCTGGCCCACACTCTGGGGGTGTGTGTTTGTTGCTCCCGGTCGATTTAATCTGTGCCAGCTAGGCGGCTGATATGACTCAGACATGGAGTATACAGTGAAAAACAAATGATTATACCTAGAATCAACCCATAATAGTCAGTTAGTAGCAATAAACAGAAACGTACACCCATAACATATAAATTAAAATAATAATTTTTTATTCATTTAAAATGTAAAAACTGGAAATTGTTCAATAGGAAGATCAGATTTAAAAGTCTTAAGCAGATTTAAGGTGTATCTGTTTGGACGAAAAGGATGTAGTGAAAGAATGGAGAATCATAGTGTTGGAAGCATATTTGTATCAGGTTTAACAAGAACATCTGATCCAGAGATCCTTATCCCTTAGATTATTAGATTCAATGCCATCTTCCAGCTGTAGGATTCTTGCTTTACTCCTGATCTCAGGTTTCTGTCTATATGGAGTTTCTCTGCATGTTCTTCCCATGTCATGCTGGGTTCTCTCAATTTTCCTGCAAAAATACCTGCCTTTGATCAGCTATAGTAAATTGTACCTACATGTGTGCATGATGCCCATGTGACCAATCTGTAGTGTATGTCTACTTCGTAGCCAGTGTTTGTAGGATAGACTCCAGATCCAACACAACCAACACAAATTAAATATCATTTCAGTCAGTTTATTGGTTTATTTATAGCACAGCTTTAGTATTACATCTGAGGTAAATCTTTTGGCCTGTATCATGTCTATGGCCAGTGTTTTTGTGTTTGTCTGTGTGAGCTTGGCAAGGCCAGATTGTATGTGCTTGTTGTGCCTCCTAACTGTGCATGTTGCCCCTCTAGATGCCAGTAACAGCAGAGAGGAGAGTTACCCAGGTAAGAGCCCCACCAACCCCATATGACCCCCTTATCGCTGATGTGCTTATGCTAAATGTTTACGAAAGAGTCTTTTTTCCATAATTTCCCTGTGCTTTTATGTTGTCTGTTTTTATGTTGTTTTGTAGCAGTAGAAATTAAGCCACTATGTTACATAATTACTACTTCGTAGAGAATAATACTGATTTGTCTGTTTATTCAAATGGATGTGTGTCAGGTGAGTGGAGTGAGGCACTGTATCCGCTGCTAACAACGCTAGCAGAGTGTGTGGCAATGATGAGCGACAAGGCAAAAAAGTCAATGGTGTTCCTGCTAATGCAAGACCGAGCACCGACCATCGCCATGGACCTTAGTGTGCAGTACCGCCGAGACGTGGTCTTCTGCCAGACGGTGAGTTTAAATGCAAACATCGGCACACAAACAACAGGTAAACACTATAGTGAAGTGTGGTTTTAAAAAGATCTCAAATCAGTTTAATCAATTGTTTAACATTTTGTAAAAAAACAAAAAAAACAAAGAAACTATTAGCCTGAGAGCATCTCTACACTCTTAAGTGTCACTGTTAATTTTGCATATTTTTCTTAATCGATAGTTAGGTTTGTTAACAATCAATGATCAATTACTGTATTTGTCAGTGGTTACAAGATGCACTTTTTCCAGCACCACAATCCCAACAAATTAGTTATGCGAGACAAATAAACGATGCTTAAATAGTTTAAGCAAACAGAATTAAAAATAAATAAATAAATAGTCAGGCATCTCTCTCTCCCCAAAGTTTGGCATGGATGTGATGAATTGAAAGTTTAATCAGTTTTACTCCCACTGCATGGTGTTATATTTGCTCTTCATTACGGAGCAAAAACTCAAATTATATTTTCACTTGCTGAAACTGTCGTGCATACACGCTCATGTGCCCTGTGCTTCTCAGGGTTGTCAGATCACGCTGTAAAAATAAAACAGTTGATGCGAAAACTGGCCCAAATATTAACATCAGTACTAGGACTCGTACTGTAGCTCACCTATTTATAGACGCGTCCATTATTTCACTAAAATTACCCTAATATTGATTATCATCCCTAGACACATTTTTCAAATAAAATTAGCTCTCTTAATGGAAAACCATGATTACTCAACATTCCACACCCTGACAAGGTAGACTCTACCTCCAGAATGTCAATACTCATTTCCTTCCAACTATAGTGAACAGCCTTGGAGTTTTGTGTTGTGTTACATAGTTATTGCTGTTGTTTTTCTGTCCTCATGCAAAATCGTGCATCACCTAGAATGAAAGTTCACCCTCTTGTAGTGTGCAAGGTAATAGATATGTCAACTCGTATCTTGTGCTAAACGGTTAATACGATTCTTTTCAGCAGTTAATTGATTAATCATTAAACATTAACAACCCTAGACAGAATAACTGGGAAGCACACACTTTAACCAGACCTTATATTTTAGCTGACAGGCTAATGCTAGTTGATGATTTTGTTCTGTAGGTTATGTACTGCTTATGATATGCCTTCAGGTACTAAATAGTATCTTGTGACACCTGGTCTCATTACTATTTAGGTATACACACGGTGTGTCATGTTTGGTTTGGGACACATCCTTGAACACTTGAATTGTGCCACATGACATGAAAGTGCACTGCAGAGTAGCCCACGCTTTTACACCGCAGGGGTATTGTGAAAGCAGACTTCAGTCTGTAAAAAGATTGAAATAAACCTTATATATATATATATATATATTTATTTTTATTTTTTTTAAATCATGGCACACAGAGCTTAATGTGTGAGATACATTTATACAGTAGATTGCAACAAAAAAAAAGTTATCGTCTCGTCACTTTTTTCTTTTTTACAGCACGTTTGTTGTATATTACTAGGAGATAATGTTTAAGAGAATACATTGGATGAGCAGCTTGTATAAGTAGCTGGGTATGTTATTAATGGCTGATACAGGGGCAACTCTGTGTTTAAAGCTGAGGAGCTGTTAAGTACACACTGGAATTAGTGACTAAAAATGTCATCCGAAGATCCTGTATTTTTTTTTTTTAACCATGTGAAATAATTTCATACAGGCTATGATGTATGATGAATGTGTCATAATAATTAAAAAGAAATTCTGTTTCACTCCATAGCTTACGGCTCTTATTTGCGGCTTTATTATCAAACTGAGGAATTGTCTCCGTGATGACGGTTTCCTAAGGCAGCTATACACCATTGGACTGCTGGCTCAGTTTGAAAGTCTGCTGAGCACCTACGGTAAGTACACAGAGCATATTAACCGATGTTGAGATACCCCCACTGTATAGATATACATAAATATATACAAGTCCAGATGAACTGTATGTCAAGTCATTCTAAGGCAACACAACTAAGCTTGCTAAAAGATTTAAATGGCTGAATATGTGGCTTAAAGGTTTTGAGACTACGTCTCACGTAGGTGTCAGGTTACCACTGTTAATTCCTTATGCAAATCTCTTATAACATAGAATATGTATACATGTGTGTGTGCATTGTAGGGGAGGAGCTAGCCATGCTTGAGGACATGAGTGTGGGGATCATGGACCTAAGGAACGTGACCTTTAAGGTGACACAGGCTCTGTCAACGTCCTCTCCAGACATGCTGCCTGTGATCACAGGGAATCGCGACGGCTTTAACGTGCGCATTCCGCTGCCGGTGACCATGTTCGATGCGCTGCCACGGGAGATTCAGAACGGCATGCTGCTGCGCGTACAGCCCGTTCACTTTAACGTCGGCATCAACGAACAGCAAACGATAGCCGAGAAGTGAGTTCTATAATATTATTGGATTTGTAACGTTGCAGTGCCAATGCTTAATGTATAATAAAATTAAAATAAAAAGTATATATTTATTAGGGCTGTCAATATTAACTCATTAATGCATGTGATTAATGTGGAAGTTTTAACACGTTACTTTATTTATTTATTTTTTTCACACAAATTAATCATGTGACCTAGTTGGACCCTAGTGGCTTCCCATAATCTCCGCGCATTTACCCAGCTGTGTGTGATAATGACACGCTTAGCATGTATAATCACGTGACTGAGAAAACATCACCTGGTGTGCTGAACTGGTGTGAGTTTGATTATGAAAAAGTTCTAGGTTTTGAAAATAAAATTCTGTGTTCAAGCTACCTTTATGACGAACTATTTTTATAAGAATATATTAAGTGTAAGATGTGGGAGTGGCGGCTCAGGTAGCTAAGACTCTAGGTCGTTGATTTTTTTGGATATCGTAGTATCTTGGTCCGAGCCCCGCTGTTGGTGGTTGCCACGCCCCGTACTACCCAGCCACTGCATGCAGTGCTGGTCCCATTCGAGAGATTTTAATGCAACATTTGTTAAATGTTAATGTTTTAGATATTATAAAAAAAAATTTTATCTCCTGCATAATTAGTTTCCTTTAACCAGTTTGTCACGCATTTCTTTATTCCAACATTGCACTTTTTTATAATAAAAGTATATTTGAGTATTTAAAAATTGTAATTTTAGGATTTCTAGATTTAAAAAATCTAATGCATTGGCAGCACTAATATACATAATATACATAATGTATAATGCCAAGTTAGATAAACTTTTAATGTGTCTCAGTTCACGATTATGAAAGGATTCAGAATCGCTTAACATTGGTGTGTGTTTAGGATTGGAGACACGTCTTTGCAGGAGATCATTAATTCTGAGAGTCTGGGACGTCTGAACTCCTACTACGAACAGTTCAAGGAGGTGTTACCAGATGACTGTGAGTCACCACATCTTTGTGTTATCCCAGTTCGCTAGCACCCATTTAAAACCATATTACTAACAAATGACATGATCTTGTCTGACTATAACAGAATCTGTTTTAAAGCCTGTTTGTTGGTCAGTAGTGTCAAATGTCATATTTAACTTCAACAGTTGAACAGTATTGATCTGTTCTGTCTTTCTTCCTTCTAGGCCTCCCTTGTTCCCGTAGTCAGACATGTCTTCCAGAGCTCTTGCGCTTTCTTGGTCAGAATGTTCACGCCAGGAAAAACAAGAACGTTGACATCCTCTGGCAGGCTGCAGAGGTAGATAACGCTTCTGTTTATTGTTGTTTGAAAGTACTACATTAGCACGTTTGTCACTAATCTAAATAATCTCTTTGCAGTTCCGTAACTTTCATACTTTCTGAGCATGTCTATACTCATCTTCTTTATGAGTTATGAGTAAGTTTGGTGTCTTGGCTCCAGAGAAGAGAAACTGAAATTCTGTAGCATACAAAGCCATCTTGTTTTTGCAGTGTCAAGAGTGTGGGCGGAAGTGTACAGGCATGTATCGTCATGCAAGATCACAACGCCCTTGGATAGCCTTCATCTGTGTTTAATCTGAAGTTTTGGCCTCAGCTCATCAATAAGCACCTCACTATAACGACCACTGCTGATTTGTAGAACCTTTTTCCTGATAATGTTCCAATACTGGCCCTTAAGAATCCCAAAAAACTGAAAGCATCAATTTTCCAGCTGATGGTTGACTTTTTCTTGATCGGCGATGGACAAAGAAACTTTCACCTTCATTACAATTTCAGTCCAAATTTTGTTTGGAGATATCCAAACACTTTTGTTTATGCTCTTCTGTAAATTGTCTCAGCATCGGGTACACCTTCAGAAAAAGAAACAAATTAGTTCACACTTCTGTCCTTTAGTGCAAATTACTAGTGGAGTGGCCATTTTTGCTGACACAACAGTGATTGGAGAGACAGTAGCACTTAACAGAAATCACTGATAAGACAGTGTTTTAATAACAGACAGTTTTAGTCTAACTGGAGTGTGTATCATTTTTGACTCACCCTCATACAGTAGTTCAAGGTTAACATAATATCCGATAGTACAGTACAATCCAGACAAATCAAGGCTGTACTACGCTTAGTAGCTATATCATATCTGGTGTAATTCATTCTTTCATTTCCGGGGTCAGATCTGCCGACGGCTGAACGGTGTACGTTTTACAAGCTGCAAGAGTGCGAAGGACCGCACAGCCATGTCAGTCACGCTGGAGCAGTGTCTCATCCTGCAGCACGAGCACGGCATGGCACCGCAGGTCTTCACTCAGGCCCTCGACTGCATGCGGAGGTAAGACGACAACACGTGCCTGCTTAAAAACAAACAGAAAAGCTTACCATGTCTCAGTACTGACTGAATGCCAGTCTTACAAGATCAAAAAGTCTGAGTCTCCTGCCATCAGCTGTTTTTATTAGTTAGATGTTCATATACTACTTATATGAATCCTGGTCCACATATTTCACTGGTCAGCAAAGTTATGTAACTCTCCACAGAGAGGCACATGTTAATAAAACATATGAAGAGATAGCCAGTGTCTCTCCCCATGAATTCCATATTGGTTCACTTCACTAAATCTGTAAGTGAAGCACAACAGAGCCTGGTGGAATAGCTCATGAATTTGTTCATCCTTAAATTGAGTATAAAAATACTTTTTAACGGTAGGAAATTATATACACTGGTACCTCGGCATACAAAGGCCCCACCGTGCGAATTTTCACCTTAATTTTTTGCAAGAAATTTGCCTCGGCATACGAAGCATTTTCAGCATACGAGTAACCAAGCCGGGTGAGCGTACATCCGGTTGCTGATCAAAGCTTGTTTGCATCAGTGCAAAGCCAAGCGATGCAAGTTTATTATGGAATAAAATCACTGTCAAAAATAATCATGCGTAAAAAAAAAAATTTGTGTGTAATTCTGCGTTTTGTCCGAGTTGGATTCCGAAATCTACGGCCACGACAGCTTACAGATACGATATTTAGTGTGTTTGTTACAGTACAACTCTGAAATATACGAATCTGACCGTTTACAGACACAAAACTTGTTTTTACAACTCCTCTGTTACACGGACGAATTGAGAAATTACGCCCATGAATGTAGTGTGTTAAACCACTGTCAAAAATCAAGTCCACAGGCGTTACTATCCGAAGGAGGAGGAATTGATACGTCGCATGCGCCCTGCCACCGTTTTAAACTCCTAAAATCTTACCTGCTATAGTTAAAACATCTCCGTAATCTTACTTCTCTTAAACATGTACGAATTTGTGAAAAAAAGGAAAACTTACCTGAGACGATGAGAGAGCGCTCGGCTGCTGATATGCCATTTTGGCGCCGGTGGTTTAAAACGGTGGCCGAATCGATCCTTCTTCCCTCGGATATTAATGCCTGTGCATGTGGCCTTGATGACGTATTTTTGACAGCGGTCTAACACACTACATTCATAGGCGTAATTTCGCAATTCGTCCGTGTAACAGAGGAGTTGTAAAAACAAGTTTTGTGTCTGTAAGCGGTCAAAGTCGTATATTTCAGAGTTGTGGCCGTAGATTTTGGAATCCAACTCGGACAAAACACAGAATTACACACACCTTTTTTTTACGCACGATTATTTTTGACAGTGATTTTATTCCATAGTTTATTTTATTTATTTATTTTGCATTTTGTGCACGATTTAGTGAAGACATAGCACCATGGGTCTCAAGAACGTTATCTAGCATGACAGGAAGAAGAAACGGTTCCGTTCAGTTTTGTTTTTTAAGCAGCCGGTGCCAAGAGGAATCATAAATTAAGGTTAAATGAAGTTTAATGTCTATTTATTTCATATTTGACTTAATTTAAATTAAGTCTTTTCTAAATGTTTTTTTTTTTTTTTTATGTGCAGAAAAAGTATTATTGTTTTGGAATTTGGTAATATTGCATTGGTAATGCGTTTCATAATTTCGAAAATTTCGTCTCCGGAATTCACCTCCGAAACGGATAAAATTTGTATGCCGAGGTGTATAATATACTGTATATATATTTTAATTTGATTTATTTATTTATTTTAAACTAAAGCTAAAAATGATTTTAATGAAGAATAAACTAGGTTCCGACTTTTTGACCCAGCTCTATATCTCTTATATTATTTATCTGCTTTGTTGCTTCTGTGAAATTATCTTGAACACCTCATCATCTTACCTGGTCATCCCATGTGTCACTGCTTCTAAATTTTGCTCCTGCTCTTGAAACTGCTGTTGCTCTTGTTCTTGTTGCCTTTTTTCTGGTCCAGTATCGAGCATTGTCTCCACCAGCCATCTCACCCTGCCTCTCCATCCCTCCTGCTCTTTGCTTGCTGAACAGATTAAAAGCGTAAGCTGAGCCAATCACTTTGGGGTAGTGAACAAAAATTTCGAAGGGACAACTGACAGTTCATTTAGCATGTATATGTGCAAAGGGTTCATCCCAAATCAATCCTACCCCTACCTCTTAGCCCCTTCTTGGATCCTCTCTGAAGTGTAGAGAGAACAACGTGATGGAGTTCAGAGAAAGGAGCAAGATACGGGATTGTTCTGTTATATAAGTCATGTACAGTAGGCTTGCCTGTCTCACCTGGTGATCAGTATTTGCATAATGTGGCTTTGAACAAGTGCATAGTTGCGTCTAAGTATGTTTTGTTTTAGCGCATGGGAAAACACACTCCCTCTACGATGCATTATTTTGCTTATTGGGTCATGTTATATGATCATGCCATTGCACTGGATGTAAACAAGGATGGGGTGTGTTTTTTGCTGCATTAGTGACTTGGAACTGTTGCATGCTGTAGCTTGCACGGCCTGATGCTGTTTAAGTAACATACAGGAAATGTTTCCTGATAGGTCCTTTCATTGTACACTCTCAGAAATAAAGGTAATGTACTTTTTTTTTTTTTTTTTAATCCCTATTTTTCTCCCTAATTTAGTCATATCCAATTCCTCCCAGTCACTAGGGGCTCCCACATTAAGGTTACTACGATCACTCAGTCGGGAGGGCCGAAAACTATCACGTGTTTCCTCCAAACCACGTGACGCCACCGACCAACACTCGGAGGACAGCGCTATCCGCTCCTTCCGCTTGCGTGAGCTCACAGACGCTCCTGATTGGCTGTAGAGCCGTGATTAATGTGGGAGCACTAAGTGCCTCCCATGCCACCCCGCTGAGAGAGCTCAGCCAGTTAGCTCTCTCTAGACCCTCTGCTGTGAGAAGCTACAGCATCACCCAGGGATCGAACCCGCGATCTCTGCATGATAGGGCGAGCACTTTACCACTGCGCCACTCGGGAAGTACATTTCTTTGTACTGGAATGACGTCCTCTTGATGATGTGTTTTGTATTGTTTTTCAAATTATGGTGCATGTGTTCTGCATTTAAGTACTGTAACATTTTGTTTTCGACTGTCTTTAGGTTTGACTACGGCCCACAACATGGTGGTCACCAACGCTTAAGAAAATGTTTTCTCATGCTCCCAGAACAAACATTTCACCATTTAAAGTTGTCAGTATGCCAATAGTGATGTGATAACCTGGTCATTCAGTACATTCAGGTCATCAGCTGACTTCATATAATTGCCACATAACATAGCTGATCAACTGTGGCAACCCCAGATCATAACTCTGCCTCTAGATTCTTGTAACGTGACCATCATGGATGATGGGTGCAACGCTTCTTGCACTTCCCTTCTTACGCTGATGCTTCCTTTGTCATATTTTCTGACAGCATATTGAATGGTAAAAACTGTGCAGGTATGATGCCATTTCATGGGTATTTCTAGGTCAAATTAAAAAAAAGTTGTTTTTACAGAGTTTAAAAATACATACCAAAGGAATAAAAGCTGTGCAGTTATTTGTAGCATCTCAGTACCAAGGAAAATTACAGTTCGGTTCCTTTATTTCTGAGAGTGTACGTACTGATGAAGAGAAACACTGTTCTTAATTTACTCTTCTTTGCTTTCTCTCTCTCCATCCTGTTTATATGCGTCATATGTTTTTCTTTTATTTTATCTGCATTTGTTTTTGTTTTTTTTTTGTTCTCATTTGACAATTTTTTTTCTTTTACAAACATTTGTCTTGCCCCTATATTTGTTACAATATATCATTTTATTTATGATTATTTATGATTTTCAATCCATATCTGATTTTGTCATCAATCATCTTCATCAATGTCGTTCCCGGTGCGGTTATTTCATTCAAAAACCTCCTGTATCTGTGAACACGGCCCCCCTCCTTTATCCCGACACCCCCTGGCTGCAGCGTTGGTACCCGTGAGGGCGTGACGCAGAAGAATCTGAGCGGCGTGTTGCCCGTGCGGGAGTTGAGGCTAGAGCCCAATCTGCTGTACTCTCTGCCTCTGCTCGCTCTCAGCCCGAACCTGCTCATCGTCTGGCTCTTCCTCAGCGTCGCCTACCTGCTGGCCAAACTCCGCTGCAGCTGAGCCCACAGCACTCCCCAAGCTCTTCTTCTTTCCTCTTTTCTTGTCCTTTCTTCCCGTTTTCTCTTGCTTTCTTTCTTTGTTCGGTCTTTCTCATCACTCATGTTTGCTCTTTCTCATTTTTTCTTTCTTTCTTCCAAGACTTCTTTCATGCTTCTTTTTATTTATATTTTTTGATATTCTTTTCCATCCTTACTGTCTTTTTCTAAATTTTATCTCCTGCTGTTCTTTCTTTCTTTTTTTCATCCTTCATTTTCTTTTTTATTTACTTTCTTATATTAATTTTCTTTTGCATTTTTGCTGTTTTCTTTTTCATTCTTTATATCCTTGTTTTCTCCTTTTACTTTTTTTCATTTATTTCCTGGTTCTTTTGTTTGTTTGCTTGCTGTTTGTACATTTACTCCTACCATTTTCAGTTTTTCTTTTTTTTTCTTTCTTTCTTTCTTTTTTTTGTCCTCCTATTTTCTTCCTTTTCATATATTTACTTCCTTGCTTTCTCACATCCCATACAAACTGTTTGTTTACTTGTTTGTTTTACCTCTACTTAATGATATCCTCTTTTCCAATTTAATTTCTTCTTTTTTCTTCTTCTTCTTTTTTAATTATTGGGTATTGTCATAGTATATTTCTTTTCTTTCTTGCTTTCCTTTTTTTTCATTGCTTTCCAAACTTTGCCTCTCGTCTCTTCTCTGATTGGCCGATTGTGTTGAGGAGGCGGATGAGGCGGTTCAGTGGCTGCACATCCTCTGTGTTTAAAGGTCTATGTGTCCCTAGCAATGCGTTTCTGCCTTACTTCCTTACTTCTTTAAATAAGTGAGGTTTAAATCTCAATGTGTATATATATATACAGTATACATGTATATATAGTTTATTAAGTATAATCACGCAAAGTCTAAGAATTTCCGTCCATTCTTTCCCCTGCACGTGCTACAGATATGCTGGTTATAAAGACCATACATATACCATAGAGTTTCTTAACCAAGATCATATTTCCTCAGTGATTTGTGATTGAATTTCTATGTCTTCCATGTGTTTGTATTTAAATGCAAAGCTAACGGCTTGGCCAGAGCTTAATCTATTACAGTATATACGAATCCAGTGCACTTTTACGATGAAGTTTTAGCACCATGTCAATTTGATTGTATATTAGGTCAGGGGAACTTTTAATTATGCAGTAAATATAGCTCCGTATTTTTTAATATGATTATTTTTATTAGCCACTAATTTGTGCACTATTCCCAGTTTTTCATTCGAGGTAAATTTCAATAGGTTCCATTGGTTAATTTAATATCTCTGTATATTTGAGCCTTGTTTTAGATGACGTGAACCTAAACGTGTTGCTTTACACTAAGGCAAATTATGCAGCAATCATAAGCAGAATGTACTATTTATCTACTAGTGCCAAATATATACCTAATTATGTTGCTTTCTTTGTGCCATAATAATAATAATATTATTCAGGTCCCAAAGCTTCAGCGCTCTTCCTGGGTTTTCCCAGCACATTATCTAGAAGCACTATTTTTGCTATAATGATATTTATTTATTTATGTATTTATTTGGCAGCCACTTTAAGCACAGGAGAGTTAAGGGATGATTCAAGGGAGGGCTTTCTGGCTGTACTACAGTTAAATTCCACAACCTTTACTAGCACAGAAGGTTGCTGTCTGAGCTTCCTCTGGCCTGTATATTATTTATATTTTAAGCATTTATTAAAAGATGCCAAACAAATATGACTTATTGATGTTCCATGAGTCTGGTTTAGAATTTCATGCATCAGTGCTTTTTTTTTTTTCTTTTTTTTTTTTTTCCTCTCGAAACAGTGTACATGTTTTTAGTACTATGTTTTTAGACGTTTTGAGTAACAGACTTTGTACTACATGAGCGGAGGCATTTAATGTTTTATTTGGCTGTGTTTATTTTGCTACAAATTTGTACATGATAAGATTTTTATGGTGAGTAAACGGAGAGAGAGAGAGAAATTTGCAGTCTGCTTTGCTATGATTGCCATTGTTTGTAATGAAATATGACGGGGGTTCAAGTCAGACCTGGACGTTTTCCATCATGCAGAATAACAGAAGAGAGTTACACAATCCAGTTCCCACAGACCGATGCATCTCTTCCTTAAGTGTTTATGGGAACAACTGCAGTGGACTCTCAGTCACCTCGTCCAGGGTCGTCATTCACGGACGTACGGCCTTTCTTAAAACATTTGCAATGTTATACTGCAGCTTCTATAAATGTCAGAAAATTGCTTTTACACCTTCAAATTTGACTTTTTAATTTTAAAAGTCCCGGTTTGACTTGAACACCCCAATACATACTGTTCATTTGCGTACACTAGGCATGCTTCACAAAATAAATGTTGCGTCTTGAGTGTGAGTAAATAAGCATGATATTAAATCAAAACCTGATAGCAGTATTGATGCACTCTTAAACATTAATAAATATTTCTAACATCCTGGACAGAACATCCTTCTACACAACACACAACTAGGCGACTCTTTCATCTGACCCATGTAATGAAATTGACTACTTTGTAATATCCTCATATGGGAGTCATATCACTTTGTTAAATTCTCCTGTCTAAAAATATGCTTGGCATATTTCTCATACTGTCTATTTATACACTTAGAGATGGGTCAGAGAGAGAGAAACTGAGTCAGTAGGACTTTTTAATCCTCATAAGAGTGTGACACGTTATATGATATAAAGATAGAAAGGATGTGGGTTAGATTAGACGGACTTCGCTATGTAACGACGAATTTGGGAATAAGGACTTCTGGATACTTAAGATTAGCTTTAGGTGAGATTAGATGTCCTAAACTGCAGGGACAAGTCAAGGACATCAGTGTATCTGATTTTGGGATTTAAGTGTTTGAATAGGTTTTGATTTTAAACTTTTTGGGGAGTATGATACTATTCTTTCCTTTCTATGATGCATGAAGTTGCAGTGCCATATATGTTACGTGGATTTACACTGCCTCCATTTTCTAGTTAAGAGGTTGATTTTTTTTTTCTCTTTTTTATGTGTGTATTGTTTTTCTTTATAACAATTTATTGGGAATATTAATTAACTTGTATGGTGGTTGACGATGGAATAGCTTACATTCACATTAGCAAGTGACACAGTGATCGACAACCAATCAACAAAAGAATATTTCTAGCAACAGCGTGACATTTTGCTCCGAGAAGTTGAGTGATGTTTCTTCAGTGTCTCATTCATAACCTCACCTCTTAAATCTCTTAAAGCTGTCAATCACTGTCACACCATTTGAGCTCTAACTGCAGTGTTAGAGCTCAAATGGTGTGACAATGATTGACAGCACACACCCATAATCGACAACAGTAGCAGACGTAACACAGTTAGAGAACACAAACTGCTAAAATAATTATTTGCTAGCTAGTGAGAATGTCAGTGTTCGGCTTCATGGATTAAGTAGGTTAATAGACTCTTGGGTGCTGTTTGCATTCAGCTTGAGCTTCCTTGCTTAGAGAATCTTTATGTTCATATTTAAAAATATATGATTCAAGTCATTTTTTTAAGGAATAGGATTTGTTAATTAAACTACCTCTAGATGTCCTGAAGTGTGTGTGCAACATGACAATTCAGAACATTGGTGAGCTCTGCCACTATGATGTAGGATGTGTTTGATAGAATTTGATGATGTTGCATCTACATCGATGCTCTGCCCTTCAATGTTATATCTGCACTTGTGAGTATAATAGAATTGTATCATAATCAGCAGGACTGTTTTAGCTCCCTGTTGGCATGTTTTGTTACAGTCTTGGTGACATATCTTCTTTAAGGACCCACATTACTAAGCTAGTTGATTTTATATATATATATATATATATATATATATATATATATATATATAATGTAACATATGGTTCCTATACAGTCAGCGCAACTTTTGAGGGTTTATTTGTTTGTTTGTTTGTTTGTTTTTGTGGTCCAAAAGCAAAGGGTTTGAACCTGGACACAAAATATTTAGTACTGCACTTAAATGCATTTTTCAGTCTTTAAAAATGCTACCCAAATTGCAGCTTTGCTATTTCTTTCTCCAACTCTAAGCTTTAAACTATTGATCCACATAGACAAGCATTGGCTCAGCAACTTGTTCTGCTTGCTTTTTACAGTCCCATTCTCACCTCTCTTCCAGCCTCCACATGTTTCACTGCCTTCCCATAACCCCATTGTGCTGTGCTTCTTGATTGTCTTGATTTTTCTTTGCTTATGTTCTCTAAACATGGCCCCTTGTTTTGTTTTGTTTTTTGTTTGTTTTTTTTATGTCATTTAATTCGACTTGCTTTCATAACCCCCCCTCCTCCCCCGTAGTGAGGGTTGCCGACGCGAGAACACGGTGAAGAACGTCGGATCCCGCAAGTACGCTTTCAACTCTCTCCAGCTGAAGACTTTCCCTAAGCATTACCGCCCTCCTGAGGGGACGTTCGGAAAAGTGGAGACGTGAGCATGAGTTCCAGGCTGGTGCAAAACAGATATTAGTCCGAAGTGGACGAGTTCATAATAGACGAATCACTGTGTAGCTGGTATGTAAAATATGCTGTAGTCAATCCTGATCTCTCACTGATATTGGTATTGGTGAATCTTACAAGACACTCACTCATCCTGCATCACATGTTTCTGATTTCTGATCCCATATTGAAAAAAATACATTGTCTTGAAATGTTATTTGGAATTGTACATTCCAATAGTTCACATGATTTCCAGATTGTTATAGCCATCGCCAGAATCATAGAGCTTTGGGATGGGTAATCTTTTTCCCTAGGTAAATATCCCTAATATTAATAGCATTTAAGGACAGTTTGGTCCAAAATTTAGAGCTATATATATATTTTTTTTATACAATTTCTTTGACTAATTGATACATGCTTGGTGGCCTGGGAAAAATCCTCCATGTGGTGACTTTTTGCATTTCTGACAACTACAGTACCGTGTTACCCAAATTAACCATTCAGTAGGAAAAAAAATACTCTTTTTTTTTTAATCAGTCTTTCATCATCTGCCTCATGCTGAAATTGTTTTACTGGCAAACTAGAGGCCGTGTTATTTAATTTATTTTGCAGTTTTGGTCCATTCAATTTATTGAATTATGTTCAATTCAGAATCTATTCCCATTTTTGAAATTATTTAGATAAATGCACAAATGTAAGAAAGGTATAAAGTTGAAGATTTCCTTTCAGATACTCAAGAGCCTCAGCAGAAAATATCAATCACTTGCATATTTCACATATACTTGTCTTTTTGGAGAGTATCACATTTATCTTTTGAGTTTAAGGGTGCTCACGTTGATCACTTTCTACCAGACAGACATGCCATTTAAACAATCAGTAACATAAGTTGCACATTTTTAATTCCAGTAGTAATAATTTTAGTGTTATCGAGTAGACCTTTTTTTATTATTAATTTTTATTAACATATTTATTTCCTATTAATAATATTTTATTTCAAGGTCACAGGCGGTCGTATAAGCATTTCACTCCATATCGTACTGTGTGTGACTGTATGTTTCCCATTTATATTTTTTACAAATACTATGCTACGATTTAGACTGTTTACAGACTGAACACCTGCTTTTTCTGTTTGGTGTTTAACCACTGAATTGTCATTCACCGTGTTAGGAAAGGATATTTAAGTATTTGTTAAGTTGATTAAAACATCATCTTTAGTTCATCCTCATTAGCTAACAAGATCTCTGCATGCAGAAACTGTAAAAGGTGTCAAAGCATGTCTGCAAAGCAATTATGAATAAAACCTGACCTTTTTCATTGGGCTGTTTTGCCAGGAATTCAATCACAGCACCCTCTGATGGGTTTTCCCATCCCACCATGCAGTCATTCGTTTATATCAATTTACCACAAACAAATAAAATTTAGTTTTGTATGCAATTTATGTCCCTATCCATTCAGTACTTATTCACATGTAGTTTGCTTCATCTTGCAATAAACTTATTTGACTATAATGGAGAGAAAAAAACAACAGCGCTTGGTAATGAAGTACATTATAGTCCATAACAGTGAAGAGGGCTTTATGAATACTCAGTGCACTTTTTGTGCATCTCGAAACCCCTCACACTCACTACTTCCTGTATTGCCCGGTATATCTTGTCCACTTCTCTATGTGCGAAGACATAAGTCCAAGCTCCAGGTCTTGGTCCTACAATTTGCAGAGATCTATGAAAATGAAGATAACAAACAAATTGTCCTGGATGGAGGGTTCTATCAAGGTTAAATTGTTGAGATTATTTTGTACGTTTTAGTATTTATTCATTCTTTTGAAAACATGAATATATTACAAACCTATAAAAATAATGTAAAGGACAGACCTTAAGGAATGCTTAAACAACTTTAAGGCTTCAACGTTAATTAAAGGTACACCACGTGCAATGTAACCGAAGGTACAAATATACACATAGCCTTGTTTGCACCACCCCAACAAATGTTAATATATGAGGTAGTATGGTTTTTAAATTAATTTGAATAAATTCATAGAAATGTATAATACGGTCATCATAGTCATAGTATATTGCTTCATTTTGAGTATCTTGTATGAGGATTTATTTGAAATCCTGTTTTCTAAGTCAGGGAGATTCAGTGGCGTCTCTGGATTATCACTGATCATTCACTCAGACTCGTATACGGTATATGTAACATACTCATATAATAAATAAATTATATTTAGAGCTATGTTTAAATGTTTGAGGAAGTGTGATCGTCTGGATTTGTTTAGAACACAGGATGCATTATGTTGTTTAACAACTAAGAAAGTCATTTGTCGGATTCATGCTGTTCTCCAGATCTCAGAAATGCCTTTCTTTCATTAAAATATCATAGGGTTGACGGTTGCTGCAGCAGTTTGCCTGAACACAATCCATATATTCAGAAATCATTATCTCATTCACCTACATGTTCATCTGTAAACCCTTTCCACAAAGCGTAACTCACTACCATCATTTTTTGTTTGGCACCATGCTACCGAATGAACCTCAGCTGACAGCGCGTCAGCCCGACTGTGAAATGCAAGTTCAGCATTGTTGCATTCGTTATTTGTAATTTTACTTGATGCTTTTTGTTATTATTATTATTACTCATACATTTTGTATTGTTGCCGTTGTTATTTTTACACACGTTAATGGGTTCTGGTGCATATAGTTTATCAAACCTAATGTATTGAAGAAAAGATTATGTTCCCAGATATTTGAATTTGATTTGTATTTATTCCTGTAAACTTGTATCTTTTATGAAGCTGTCTCAAATGTACAATGTGTACAGTGAATTTTGCTGTATAATAAGCTGTCATGATGCAATTAAAAAGAAAATTAGCTGCCATTATCGAGTCAAGAATTAGCTTCTTGTGTGTGTGAGTGTGCGTGTGTTTGGGGGCGGGTGGTGGGGGTGGATATGGATGAAAATTATCCTGTGAGGTCGTGAACTGGGTTACAACATTGTGATTTCTCTCTGAATAGCAACTCTGATACAGACAGAAGAACAAAAAAAAATTTCATTTTGTTATAACCTTAAGGATTATTTAATACAGGACCTAATCAGAAACCAATGTGCATGGATTCGCTAGTGATGCTTTGTTTGAGATGAGAGAGATAGTATGCCACCCTTCTCACCCAATTAGCATGGCCAATTTGTGCAAAATGATAGAAGCCAGTCTCAGCTACCTACACAGCATTTTTGATGTATGCTACTTTAGCGCCATGAACGTCTGACATTTACAATAATAGCCTGGCAAACAACAAAATGTTTATGAATTGCGAGCCTGAAGTCTCCCCCATCCTTCCCCTCTACCACTTATTTTTGTCCTTGTCTGAAACTATCTCTGCTTTTGACTTCCAACACTTGTTGCTTGATTGAGCATTTCATGGAGAGAAGGGCAAATCATAAAATTTTCTATAATGGTCAGCAGGTGGTGATATTTTTGCTTTAAACGCTACACCCAACTCTGGTGCTGTAAGGCAACACCCTGCACAAATTTAGTGAAGTAGAAATTACAGATATTTGTTGTAGGATGCAGTGGACCAAAACTAAAAATTATACACTAATTAAAGTACAAATGCATGGAACCTGTACTTAAGTACAGTAACGAAGTAAATATACTTAATTACCTTCCACCTCTGCATGCAGTGCATTTAGAAATATGAAATGGAGAGGTACATTTCCTAAAGAAAATGAGTGGTGCTTGCCGTGGCAAAACTTTGGAGTCATGCTAGCAACATGCTAAGCTCTCTAGCATCATGTTAGCGACGTTCTAATGATGTTGCTAGCAACATGCTAATGTAGTTGACATAATGCTAGCAACATGCTAATCTGCTAAACAACATGCTAAGCACGCTAGCATGTTAGTGACATTCTAATGATGTACCTAGCAACATGATAATATAGTTAACATAATGCTAGCAACATGCTAATGAGCTAAACGTCATGGTAGCAACACATTAAGCACTCTAGCATAATGCTAGCAACATTCTAATCAGCTAGACATCATGCTAGCAACATGTCAATCATGCTAGCGACATGCTAATCATGTTATTTTCAAAATGCTAATATGGTTAGCATAATGCCAGCAACGTGTTAATATTGTTAGCATCATGCAAGCAACATGCTACTATAATTAGCATAATGCTAGCGACATCCTAATATTGTTAGCATAATGCTAGCAACATGCTTATCGTGTTAGCAACATGCTAATGATGTTGCTAGGGGGCGTGGCTTACAAGCATTATGATAAATGCGAAAGACTGATTGGGTGCATAAAATGAGCCCGCCCCCGTGTCTCTACGACAGTGGGATCCACAGTTAAATTCAGTTTCAATGGTCCTATGGAAGTTACCATTGTATGTTAATCGCCCCCTTTTCTAAGGGGCAGTTTACCACTCGCCCCTTAGAAAAGTCATGTCAAGCCCCCCCATTCCCGAATAAGCCGAACAAAAGCCTGTTGTGCCCCAGGGGTAAAACTAATACCCTTGTGCGGGGTTTGTTCTGGCACAGCTTGCAAGTCTCTTCAAATGTGGTAAATTTTGACCTTTCTACAAAATTCTCGCTCTGTGTCAGAATCCGTCAAATTTTTTTTCTCAATATTAAACCTATGCGATTTTTAGGGTGATACAATTTACCCCCCCACCTCTTTAAAAGAGTCATAAAAACTCCATTGCCAAATGAGCCGCACAATTTGCCACCTCTTTCATGGGTCTACAACGAATGGGACAGGGATAGTTACTCGCCAAAATCCCCATTATAAGTCAATGGGGCGAACTTGGGCAAATTTTGGCGCCGCTTGAAAACAGTTAACCCAAACCTCCGTGTCACTGTTCCTGCTTCACTGTAAATCCCTGAACACGGACGTGTTTTGTGTGGAGTAGAAGCCCCTCTTGGGGCAGATGCTAAACGTGGTACAGCTCCATGGAAACGATGTGTTGGGCGATGCTGTTGATGCTCACGCACCAGCATTAGGGCTGAAACAGACCGAGTGAGGACCAAGTGGACACTCAAAGGGGGTAAGAATGAATAAGTGAGCCTTCTAAATAAAACACTGTGGTGGATTTTTTTATTGCATAAGGGTATTTTAACAGCATAATAATAATAAAGCCTGTAATGGTTTCATTGTTGGCATCTTTGGATATTACCATAGTGGTAAGCACAATCTTTGGAACTTTTATGAATGACACTTTTAAGATCTCACAGAATTGACGTGTACTGCATTACTAGTGACAAGAACTGGGTTATGCTTCTATATACTAAAACACGTAATTTAATATAAATGTAATATAAACTTTAAGAATGCTCATTGAATTTCATCAATAAATAATACTAACATACGTAACTCCTCTGTTCTGTTTGGTTTTAAGGTGTTGAATAATTTTCTGTAACAGGTGTTCTGATGGTAGTTCAGGCACAAAGTATAGGTTTATAAGTTTGGATAACCCTGGCCAAATTACATATTTTAAGTAAACATAACCAATGTAGGAAACTATTAAAATACAGTATTTACTACATACTGCAAATAATCATTTATGTTTTCTGATTTGTGTTTTTTAAATTGTTTTCTGATTTGTTATTTTGTTTTGTTCTCAGCCACCAAAAGTAATAGACTGAAACCAAAACTAATCAAAACTAATATTGTTACACAATATTAAGATGGAATTAGATGACTTTACCATAAAATGGTTATTTCTAAAATGAACTAGTAGAACTCAGTGACGTTGATGTTGTTTGGATCAACACTGGTTACAGTAATAATTTAATATAAATTCAACAAACACTCTTGGGATACCACACTAACCAAATATAACAAACATAACACTTCCACCACTTGGAATATTATGGAGCCATAATATTTATATAAACAGTTATATAAATATTTATTTTCAAATACCTTTGATTAACGATTTCCTTTTTAAAGACATCTTTAACTCATAGGCATTTTTAGTATCTCCCAGATTCAAAAGATCTATCTGCTGCTACAGTCTGTAGTGTAATTATCAATGCAGCTTGAATTGGGACAACCAGCTATTATCACTCAACTAGCTTGGATCATTAGTTATGATCCTGCTAGCTAACATTTAAGAAATTAAGATTAAAGCTCCAGTTAGTCTTAGCAAATGCTTATCTGACAAATATTAGGTAGATATAAGCATTCAGCTACTGTAGTTTATGTCACCAAAGTTATGGATAAAGTTTCTTTCCCGTGGTAATCACACATACACTTAAAACACACACTGCCCAGCCACAAAAGAGGTGACGGTTATATTTTGTTCGACTGATTTTATCCTTGACAATGTCTTGCAATCTGTAAAAACGTTTCTGAAGCTCCAAGGACATACTCTTTTACAATTTGAATTCAGGAATATGTCTGTCATAAGGGAAGAAAAACAACTCCACTGATGTGATAACCTGGTCATTCAGTACATCCAGGGTGTCAGCTGACTTCACCTTATTGTCACATAATGTTGCTGAGTCTAGACCTGACCAACTGAAGCCACCCCAGATCATAACACTGCCTACAAAGGCTGGAATAGTGGGATGATTGGTGTATCACTTCATGAGCTTCCCATCTTACCCTGACACCACCATCTCTCTGGAAAACTGTCAATCTGAACTCATTAGATCACATCGCTCCAGAGTCCAGTCTTTTTTATCAGTCCAGCTGTTTTGGCCAAATGGCTGTTTTGTTCCAGACCTGTGAGTTCTCATCCCATTGTGTGTGTGTGTGTGTGTGTGTGTGTGTGTGTGTGTGTGTGTGTGTGTGTGGAAGCACTCTTACTTTCATTATTAAACACATTTTTTTTTTAATATTGCAACTACAACAAAGTTATCTCTGATCACGGTCATTCCTGATTTCTTTGGAGCACATTTCCTCCGCAAAGATGAAGGTTTACCAATATACTTCCAGGCTTTAATAATGCATGGGATCTATTCTTAAATCAATTTCAGTAACTTTGTAAAGTATGTTTTCTTTGCGTAATCCAGGCCACTAATTTGACCCTTCTGAAACAGCAACTTTTTTGGCCAGGCAAATGTAATAGATAAAGATCCAATTTGACTTTAAGAAACTTTGTGCACTTTTCTACTTTTTTTCCCTCTGTCTAAATGTAATAATCTCAGTTCTCCCTCAAACGTCACATCTGGTCACTGCGCCTTTAACAAACCTTGCTCTTGCTGTAAGGATCAATAACAAACTCCCTGACAAACTGAAGGGCCTCTTCATCATGAGACTCAGAGTTTTTCCTGTTTCTTGCTTAGTATTGGTGGACAAATTCAAAAGAGTCAGATTTTCAGTTAACTGAAATGTATTTTATATGTAATATTATTACAAATTCTCAATTCAAATTGGTCAGAATTGGTTTGATTTTTATCCAGGGTGGCCCCACAATCTGGATGTATTTAAAAGTATAAATTACAGTAAATTCTCAGGTTGACACCGTGTGATGTCATGGCACATGTGTAAAAACTAAATATAAGAACGTTGAACATTTTCGAGGCCATCTTGGGTCTGAAATTAAAAGAGGAGATTTTTTTATTTAACATGTATGGAAGGAGTCAGGCGTGCCGGCTCTTTATAACAGACTGAAGTGTTGCAATGTCTTTCTAACATGACAAGCAGCACTCTATTGTCTACAACAAATTACTGTTTAATGCTTTTAAAATGTAAATGATTAGAGGAATCAGTTTTGCACAGGGGAGTTCGTCTGTCTCTACAGACTGCGCTGGGTGAGTCACATTGGTCTCTAGCTGACATCATCGTCATCAAATCACGACTCAAAAATGATTAATCTTTTTAAATCAGCTGGAGCAAGGACACAGCATCTCATCAATTTTTTGACACTTTAAAATGTTTCAGATGCAAAGAACATTTTTGTTTTTATTTCATTTATATTTCAGTAAGAATACTTTAGTAATTATTTTATTTTCTCTCACTGATGCAGTCAAATTCAAGAGCTCCAGGAATACAGGTAACAATAAATCAAGAGACTTTTCCAAAGTTATTTTCAACTTAAGTTTTGTTTTTGCAGTGCATTTTTATTAGTGCGTTAGAGTTATAATCTCTCAAATGTGCATTACCAATCAGATAGTTTGTATCACCAGAGTTATTATTATGCTAGCTAACATTCGAGAGATTAGCAATTCAGTTGCTGTTATTAGCCTTAACTAATGTTTTCACATATTACTTGGATCTTACTATTGGTAACTGAGATCAGTTTACACTTTTCTACTTCATCTTCAGTGAAAAATGTTGAAGGGGAATTTTTAAGTTCTTCAGCTTTAATCAGACAATTTATTAACAATTTGTTACTTTAATTTAGTAAAGCATTTGGTTACTTTTATGCCACTTTTGATTAAGCTGGTAAAAAAAAAAAAAAATCTCATAACTATCTCTGTCCATCCATTTATCCATCTAGGGACCTCTGTAGTCCAACTAGGGATCGTGGATGTGACCATTGTATTTATTCCCATTTTTACAAGGTAGAACCTCCAGTCAACATTCAAACATGCTTTTACACGATACAGGAAATTGGAACACCAATTATAATAATTTGCATGTCTTGGGACTATGAAAGGAATTCCACCAAGCACAGGGAGAACATGCAAACTTAACATACACAGACCCCAAGGTGGGAATCAAACCCAGACCCTGGAGGTGCAAGGCAACAGGTGCTAGCCACTGTGCCGTCAACTATATCTGTAGCTGCAGAAAATACAGTCGTAGCCAAAAGTTTTGAGAATTACATAAATATTGGAAATTGGAAAAGTTGCTGCTTAAGTTTTTATAATAGCAATTTGCATATACTCCAGAATGTTATGAAGAGTGATCAGATGAATTGCAGTCCTTCTTTGCCATGAAAATTTACTTAATCCCGAACAAAACTAACCATGGACACCTGCAGAGAAACGCGTGCAGCCATCATTGCGTTGCATAAAATTGGCTTCACAGGCAAGGATATTGTGGCTACTAAGATTGCACCTAAATCAACAATTTATAGGATCATCAAGAACTTCAAGGAAAGAGGTTCAATTGTTGTTAAGAAGGCTTCAGAGTGTCCAAGAAAGTCCAGCAAGCGTCAGGATCGTCTCCTAAAGAGGATTCAGCTGCGGGATTGGAGTGCCACCAGTGCAGAGCTTGCTCAGGAAAGCCAGCAGGCAGGTGTGAGGCGAAGACTTTTGGAAGATGGCCTGGTGTCAAGAAGGGCAGCAAAGAAGCCACTTCTCTCCAAAAAAAAACATCAGGCACAGATTGATCTTCTGCAAAAAGTATGGCGAATGGACTGCTGAGGACTGGGGCAAAGTCATAATCTCGGATGAAGCCTCTTTCCGATTGTTTGGGGCGTCTGGAAAAAGGCTTGTCCGGAGAAGAAAAGGTGAGCGCTACCATCAGTCCTGTGTCATGCCAACAGTAAAGCATCCTGAGACCATTCAATTGTGGGGTTGCTTCTCATCCAAGGGAGTGGGGTCACTTACAATTTTGCCCAAAAACACAGCCATGAATAAAGAATGGTACCAAAACACCCTCCAACAGCAACTTCTTCCAATAATCCAGCATCAGTTTGGTGAAGAACAATGCATTTTCCAGCAGGATGGAGCACCGTGCCATAAGGCAAAAGAGATAACTAAGTGGCTCGGGGACCAAAATGTTGAAATTTTGGGTCCATGGCCTGGAAACTCCCCAGATCTTAATCCCATTGAGAACTTGTGGTCAATCCTCAAGAGGCGGGTGGACAAACTCCAAGAAGTGATTATGAAAGAATGGGTTGCTATCAGTCAGGATTTGGCTCAGAAGTTGATTGAGAGCAGCCCAGTCGAATTGCAGAGGTCCTGAAAAAGAAGGGCCAACACTGCAAATACTGACTCTTTGCATAAATGTCATGTAATTGTCGATAAAAGCCTTTGAAATGTATGAAGTGCTTGTAATTATATTTCAGTACATCACAGAAACAACTGAAACAAAGATCTAAAAGCAGTTTAGCAGCAAACTTTGTGAAAACTAATATTTGTGTAATTCTCAAAACATTTGGACACGACTGTACACCAGGGATGGGTCACAATTCCATCACATGGCACCATACACACACCTTGGTTCAATTTGCATAGGCAATCCACCTATCAAGTGAGATGAAACCCAAATGAAAAAGAAGCAAAGGAAATGAATGACCTTGTTAAAATAAACTGGTGTTTATTTACAGCTAGTGCTTTAAGTTTTAGGCTGTTTCTTTTTGGTTCAAAAAAAGGATTATTAATTTAGTCTTGTTTAACTTCCTTGCTTAACCATATTGCTATAATGATCTTATTAGTGGGCCAACAATCATAAGCTACAGCACAAATAACCTTGAATTATCTGGAGCCTTATTGCTTGAAGCAGATAAAGAAATGCACATAAGTACGCAGGATTAAAATAACTTTTAAAAAGCTAATAGGCTAAAAAAAAAGTATTTTTTTTAGGATAGGATAAAGTAGGATAAAGTATTGATCAATGAGAATTTGCTAGTTTTGTGCTGCTTGCATGTAGCCCTGTGTGCACGCCTGTACCTGTGAGTGCCAGCAGATGGCTGTAGTGAGCTGCATTTAAAACGTCATCAACTACATGAAACGTGAGAAACTTTTTGCTTTTAATAATCCCTTTTTTCAGACTTGTTTTTTTTTTTTTCAATTTGTACTGGATATGCAAATATTTGGAAGCACTCAATCTGGCATTAAATACAAAAAAAAAAAACGTTCCAACTGTTTGTTTAGGCTTTATTTTAGATGTGCTGAGTGGGGCGCCCTCTGCTGGAACAAAGAAACCCATGTTCTGAGAACAATGTTGAGATAAATCCAAACAGTTGTTTAAAATCAAAAGTTGGAATAGTCTTACATTTTACTGATATTGTTCAGACTAAATGGCTAACAATGTGGGTGCACTAGAGTGTGTCCATTCATTATTCACATCTTTAAAGCACTTACTGAGAGCATATACTTCCTGTGTGTCTTTGTATGAAATGATACTGGACAGCCATAGCCACCTGTCAAAATATTAAGCAATGGTGTTAAGGGCAATAAGGAAATAGAAGTAAAAGAAAGAAACGGGGCAGGGAGATGAAAAATAGAAAGTGTATGCACAGTAAAAAAAATTGAGAGAGAGAGAGAGAGAGAGAGAGACGGAAAAAGCGTACGAGGGGAAAAAGAGAATGTATGAAAAAGAAAGAGTGAAAATTTAAGAAAATTGTGGGGGAAAAAAGTAAATTGAAGGAAAAAGAAAAATAGTACATACAAGGTAAAATAGAAAGAAAGATATGAAAAAGCAGTTAAAGGGAATAAGTGTGTACAAGGGAAAGAAAGAAAAAGAATGATAGGAAAAGAGAAAATGGTATATGTAAGAGAAAGAAAGAAAGAAAGTGTAAAATAAAAATGAAATGAAAATGAAATGAAAATGTAGTTAAAGGAAAAAAGAGTGTGTACAAGGGAAAGTAAGAAAGAAAGAAGTGTAGGAAAGGAGAAAATTGTATATTTAGGTTAAAGAAAGAAAAAAAGATAGAAAGTTGTAGGAAAATGAAAAGGAGTACGTGCAAAGGAAAGAAATAAATAATTGTAGAAAAGAGAAAGTGATATATGTAAAAGAAAGAAAGAAAGAAAAATGTCAGCTGAGCTTCGAAGCATGGAGGCTGTTTGCTTTTTTCTGACGTGCTGAATCCGTCGTAAGCGCGTGCGTCGAGCACACACCGTCACGCGCACGCCTGCACGCGACCTGCCTGTCAGTCAGCAGTGTTGAGCGGCGGCGCGCGCGAGGCAGCAGCAGGAGTAACTCCAGAAGGTTTTATTGGGAAGGTGAAAGCGCAAACCGGGCGAAACTGGAGCAGACCGCGAGAAACCCTCCTAACCTGCCGTGGGGCGCAGCAGCCTCGCAGCCGCCCGTGTGGACCGATGTGCTGGCGGAAATGTCACGGCACATCTACATCCGCAACAAGATCGGAGAGGGCATCCAGGCGCCCATATTCCAGGTGAAGTCCGTGAGCGCGCTGCACACGCCTCCTGTCCTCAAGCTCAAAAGTGCAGTTGAGTCGATTTAACTTATGCTATAGTTTACTGCATCCATACAGTCTGCTTGTGTTGCGAGTCTAGGTTTGCTTTTGTTTGTTTCGTAGTCAGTCCAGTTATAAATTAGGATTCACAATGAAATGTCTCAGGTTGCACACACAGATGAGTTAATGCACCGTGCTCTGTTGCTTTGTTACTTTATAGTTTAAACTTTACACTTGTAACAGTTCATCTTAATGCACGTATTGTGTGTGTATAATTTCTTTAGTGTTTAGAAATTACATTCCATTTGCGGCCACCTGGAGACACACAAATGGAGATGTGTTATTATAAAACTGAATATTTATTCAACAATAAGTTCAATTTACATGAATAATCTTTCTGCAGCATCCACTTTAGCTGGACATAGATCACACATGATTACTGACCTCTGAAGGAACATCCTATTTGGTGTCCTTAGTGAAATGAGCACAGTGACCCACTTTGATTTGGCCCTGTTTAACAAAACTCGGAGAAGAACGATCAGCTGGTGTCTCGGCTCACGTTCCCTAATGACTCACGAAAATGGATCAAATGAAGACTTCCTAATTAACCTAGCCCACAGAGGATGCTATTCGTGGCTATGTTGCTATAGGGTGAAGCGAGGACAGTCAAACTGGGAGGGATTCTGTGGTATAAAGATGAAGAGGAAATGTGGTAATCGATAGTTTTATAGATTTTATTTCTATCAAATCACATGGATTATGATTTAGTGTTGTGATGTTTTTTGACTGACTGACTGACTGAATGAATGAATGAATGATGCTGATTGGGTATTAATGGGTGAAATAATTCTGGTGCTCCAAATGGCAGCTCTGTTATTGCCGTCAAGTTTGATTCATGTTTATTGATTATTGTAAACAAATTACACATTGGCTACACCACATTAACTGTACATGCAATAGGTGGAGGATAGTTACACCATTTGAAGTTACACATTTGGGCAAAAATTTTATTTAATAACCTACATCTTTGTTAGCCAAAATATGCCTTAATTCATCATTAGAAGTAAACATTTGGCATAATGGAAAATCAACTGCATTGAAAAAGTTTAAGAAAAAAAATGTGGCTTGTTTTTTCTCCCCAAACTATTCCTTCACAACTTTGTACTGGTACTGTAAAAAGAATACTGAGTTCAAGAACCAAATCCCAGAACTAACACACTGCCAAGGCTGGTCTCTTGGCTCTGCTCTAAGCTTGGATTCTATGTAGTCTTGAGTTGTAAGCTGCTCTGGATAAAAGTATGAACCAAATCAAGAAATCTAAATATGAAGTTCAAGGGATGCAGACGACATGGGGAGAAAACAGAAAAAGAAAAGTGCTAAAGCATCTGAAATCTTGTGTGTCAGCTCACATTGCTATGTGAATAACAAGAGGCATTGTTTAGCTGTAAGACTGTTCATTTTAAAAATATGGGGTGTCTTTTGTGTGACTGTAACAGATATACTGACTATGACATTTTATCACAAATCAAGTGTTTGTCTTTTTCTTCTCAACTTGTGCATTAATGAAACTTTATTATTATCAAATGTCAAGTAGCAATAATTCTTAAAAAAAAAAAAATCTGTGTACATGTACAGATGCGCCTATACCGCCTATTGTAATTTATGCAAATTAGCAGTTGAGAGTAATTGTCTTGCTCAAGGGTGCTGCCATGGGGGTGCTGGCATTTGAAGTCAAAAGCTTTTGACCACCATTCCAACACCTTAACTACTGAATTACGACATATAATTTATAGGTCATAAATGAGACTAGGAGACACACAACAGTGAAAGACGAGAGTTTAGTAGGAATAAATTTCCATCGTAAAATCATGCTGGGTTTTTCTTTGCTGCCCTCACAGGTGAACAGAGGAACATACTCTAGACGGAGTCGCCTTAAACGATCCGATGGAAGCACCACCTCCACCAGCTTCATCCTCAGACAGGTGAGCTCATCTTGTTTCTTCATCGAAAAGCAGTCTTCATGCTGATCTATTAAAAAACTCATAGATTCATGGGATGATTGTGGATGATGGATGTTTATCAGATTTTTTGCTGCTTTTTTCCCTTTCCTTTTACGATAAACTAAAAATAGTGTTAACAGAGTCAGATTTAGAAATATTTTACTCACCATCTGGAAATTGACTTGGGACATTATTACAGGAATATCAACACTCCTCTATTATATGTCATATAAACAACTATTTATTGTTTATGAGTTTAATCCAACATAGACCAATAGCGAGAAGTTCTAAACGGCAGAAAAATCTTGACCCGAGTGAAAGTGCAGTTACTCATTACGCAAATAATTTCTCTTATAAATGTTGTAGCACAATTTCAAATTCTTGATTCAAGTTAAAACAGAAAAGATTGAACATTTGTATGAAAGCAGGACATATGTAAAATAGGAACGTAACTGTACCAGAAATATTTATTAAAGATAAAGATATTTGCATCAAGTTAACCTCTAATTTTAGTCATTCAGACTAAATTAGTGCCTCTTTCACCAAGGAATCAGGGAACGTTGGGCGGCTAAAAACAGTAGCTAACAATATTCAAATATTTCTAACCTCTTGAATGTTAGCTAACATGATAATAAAACTGATCATCCAAACTAGCTAGCTAGCTAGCATTCAAGAGATTAATAATTCATTGTGGCTGACTAACAAGAGCTTTAGTCCTATTCTCACAGATAGTCTATAGTAGCTAGCATGAGAACTCAACTAGCTATACAACTAGCTTAATGCTAATAGGCAGCTGTAACATCACAAATGGCATTAATAAATGTAAAGTGTAAAGAGCAGCAGATAGAACATAATGATGAGTATTAGGTCTCTTTTGTTTGATTTGTGAGGAATTAAAATTTTATAAAACCCAAAAATTCACCTTTAGACCTTTTTTCAAAATGTATGAGAGAGCCATAGTGAGTACAAAGTGTGTATTTTCTTTCTCAGTCATAGCATAATACGTGAAGTGGGGCAAACTGTTACAGACACACCATAAATATAACTCAGCAGCAATTTCAAACATGGTGAACAGAAAGATGTTAACTATTTTATTAAAAAATAAAGCCAAAACTGGAATTTGGACAATGTATGCTCATACACATTTTAGGAAAAATTAGAATAAGGTTAGCAATCAACCTAATTGCCATTTATTATACCTTCTGGTATTATATACACTGCTGGTGATTTCTTATGGGTGTGTGAGTGAATAAAAAATAAAAAAAGCTCAAGTAGAGCGCAATTCTAGGGGACATTTGACCTTACCTGACGGTCATTAAATGATAGCCTACATGAAACTAGAGTCTAGGGAAAAAAAAATAGCCCCAGTGTCACTTTGTTCCACAAATATCCAGTGTTGGATACAGTACACAAATCCTGTACATGAGTAAAAGAAGAGTTACCCTCTCCTCATACTACTCAAGTAAATGCAGTCATCCATTTACATTTCAACTCGAGTACAAAAGTACCTACCAAATTTACTTAAGTATTAAAAATACTGAGCTTGTATTCGCTTACTGTAAACTTTAAGTCATGGGAAAAGTCTCTCTATCTCTGAGTCTCTCTCTTTGAGTCTCTCTCTTTCCAAACAGTCTTTCCAATTTTCAAACACCTGCTACATGATTAAGCATTTTATGGAAAGAAAGCCAAATCAGACAATTAAATATAATAGTCAGCAGGTGGTTTTAAAGCTTAAATATTAAAGCTTCAAATTTTGCACACTACTGATGTTATGTACTGCAACACCATGCATAAATGTAGTTAAGTAGAAAGTACAGATATTTGTAGGATTTAGTGGAGAAAAAATAAAAAGTATCCAGTAATAAAACTACTCAAGTAACGTACTGTACATGCTGTATACTTGAAAACTACTTAAAAATAAAAATAATAAATGTACTCCGTTACATTCCCCCTCTGCAAATATCACTAACAATTTATGTGTTAATTGGTATTAATTTGATGCCATAAAGGAAACCCTAAACCGATGTCATTAAATATTATTTTTATTTTTATTTATTTATTTATTTATATTTTCTAATTTTATGTACATAAAATAATAGACTGTAGGGCACATTTGATTGACAGCACATCTACTCATCTCTAGAAATAATTTTTTTCTTTCTTTCATTTTGTAAAGCAAGAACAAGAAAACATTGGTCTTTGGTAAACTTTGGTACACTTGCTAGTTAGAGATTCAAATCTAGTTGTGTTCAACTTTTAACACTCAATTTAACCTTAAAAATACTGTTTCATTAGATTATTATGAATGTCATACAAGAGCTGAGCAGCAAAGATTTCATAAGTAAAAGATAAATTTAGAATTGCTTTATGATAATACAGTTTACACCAAAATCTCTACATGAACTAAATTTCTACATAAAATGTTTTACTCAAAAGTATTTGAGCATCAAGGCCAGTTAGTTTCTGTTATCAGCTGCTGTTGTTCAGTGTCTGGTTGTTAGTCGATCAACTCTTTCTTGAAAATCGTCATTGAAAATGGTTTCTTGAAAATGGTCATTGAAATAAAAGACATTGAAATTGGTTGAATTGGCTATTCCCAATGCTTCTTTAGTGGCTCTGAGCTTGAAAATGGCTTGCTTTTCTCCCATGGACAGCTCTGTGGTCTTCATGTTGGTTTATTTTAGGGCTCGACCAATGAGTGGACATTCAGAGCAATTAAGTGTTTAATTAATCATTTTACCAGTGCACACTTGGGCAACAAGAAAGCCCTGTCATTTTCCCGTTCCAATATTTTTGATCACTTGCAACAAAAAAAGGGTGGGTTCATACAAAAAATGCTTTCATATCATGCAAAGAAAAATTAAATAGTGATCTAGTGTTTATTCATCATTTTGTGTTATTTGGGTATTTATTCATCTTCTCTTTTTATATAGATTAATTTACCTACATGTTTGAACATTATTCTGGTCACTTATGGCACACAGTATAAAGACAATATTCTCAATGATTTCTTTTTTTTTTTTGGTGGGGGTGGGGGCAAATCTAATTATAGAACAATTCTTCCTGTTCATCAATGATGGCCCAGGTTATGTTTTCAGATTTAATCTAAGGTCAGTGCAGTGTAACAGAGCGGACTACAAAGCGCAAATGAGCCTTATTACTGTACATTGAAACCCCATCAGAGACTATCTACTGCTCCACAGCCAAGAAGAATATACGTCATCACCTGCTTGGCCAATCAGGATTGAGCTAACCAAGTGTGTCATCAGTCTCAGATTGAGGAAGGGTTCTCTCTTTCTCTCTCTCGTTTCTCTTTTTCTCTATCTGTCCCTCTCTCTATCTCTCTCTCTCTCTCACTGTCTCTGTCTATCTGTCTCTTGGTGGTGCGCTGAGCCATCCGCGTCTGCATGTGCATGTATGCGTGTGTGTACTGAGGGATAATGAAATGCAAGCATCGAGCAGCGTCCAGGGAGCTTCTCCCAGCCTGAGGATGTGAGAGAATCGGAGGCTGAACGAGGGATCTTCTCCAAACTGCAGGCCAAGCCTTCTGTACGGGCCTGCCTCCTTTCCTTCTCTCTTTCTCCTCCCCTCTCTCTACCTTTCTCTTTTTCTCCATTCAATTTTCCGATAGGCATCTCTTGCTTTTTTTGCTCCTCATCCTTCCTCTTGTGAGCGAGGGGATCGTCATCCTCCTCATCAACCTTTTTTTTTTTTTTTTCTCTTCGTGGTGGTGGTGGTGTTAGTAGCTCCCTCCTCCTCCCCCACCTCTCCATCTCCACCTCCTCCCCTCTCTGCCTTTTTTTTCCTTCTGTTCTTGAAGAGGATCTCTCTGGAATAGCAAACCTCCATGTATGACAATTTGTACCTGCATGGATTTGAAGACTCGGAGGCGGTGAGTGTGAAAATGTTTTTGTTTTTCTTTTATTCTTTTCTTCCTGACTGGGATGTTTTTGGGGTTTTTTTTACTGGTTACATTCTATGTGTGCATTCTGACTGCTGCTGCTGCTGTTGTATGTGTGCGACAAGCACCGGCTCAGCTGTGCTGCACACACAGGCCCTGGGAGATTCACTGTAACACGATATTCCGAGATGCAGCCAGCCGATCACTGGGGTGTACATGTTCAGTGGAGCTTGGTGCATCTCTGCTTGTGAGTGTATTTGTGTGTTTATTATCAATAGCACGCATTTACATTCAACTGTGGTTTTATTTTTAGCACTTACTGTACCAAAAGAATAACAGAAAAAATTGTTTCATATTTTTATGCTTGATCTTACCATCTAGATCATGATAAAAGCTCTAGCTATCTGAAAGCTGCATTCACCGTGGCTGTGTTAAAGGGCCAGCGTCGTGTTCCGTGCTCGACTGGCCAGGTGATGATGATGATGTGTAGAGTGGAATGAGTCACATGGTTTACGTGGTGCTCTTGAACACCTGCTATAGGGGACAGAAAAAGATAATGTGTGTGTCAGCAGACGCTACGTGAGTTCCTGCTTGTGTGTCACGTGGTGTGATGTAACATTCTCTGTGTGCTGTCACGATAGAAGATATTTCGGACAGTGGTGCATCAGGGCTCCGTGTTTGTATCAAAATGAATCCAGATTTTTATGTGTATGTATTTGTCTTTGTATGATGCTTTTATAGCATAAGACAAGAATGGCACTGGTATGCTCTTATGCACATGGAATTCAAATCAGTTTCATTATTAAAAAACGTTAAGTCATTTTATTAGTCATTGGGGCAGTGGTACTGCAGTGGTTGAGGAATTTATGACTTTATGGTTGTGGATTTAAGAAAGTCCTTATTAGGTGAACTCATTTGGGATCTAAACAGCTTGGACTGTATGTTCTTTTAATAAATGAATTTTAACAAAGAGTGATAGAAGTATACATTTTGTAGCGGTCTCCATAAACTTTTTTGAGTTTGTCAGCGTTGGACAAAACTTACATTTATTAGATAGTCCACATGGCAAATACAAGCTTCAAAATGATTTCCAGTCCTGTGTCCTGGATACTTACAGACCTGACTAATAGCGTATGCATGGCTGACGTACTAGTTGAGAGTATTAAAACAGATTAATAAGAAAAATTAAGGAAGACAAAATATCTTAGACATAAAACCTACTTGTCCTAAACTCCTAGACATGCTTCAAAATCGTTTGGGCTCTCACTTACTCACTCATTGTCTATACCACTTTATCCTGTATACAGGAGACTTAGGGCACAAGGCAGGATACACCCTGGATGGTGTGCCAGTCCATTGCAGAACACCCAGAACACACCCACCAAGCACACAGAGAATATGCAAACTCTATGGACACAGACCTGAGGCAGGAATCGAGCCCTGGACCCTGGAGGTGCAAAGTGACAGTGCTAACCACTAAGCCGCCGTGCTGCTGTGTTACGTTTCTTATATGGAAAAAATTGTAGTTCTGCATTACCAAAGGGTCAGCCAGGATACTGGAGCTCTGGAGCAGATAGGGTTAAGGGCCTTGCTCAGGAGCTCAACAGTGGCAACTTGGCAGTGCTGGTGTTTGATCCCCTGACCTTCCGATCAGTAACCCAGAGCCCTAACTGTTTGAGGCAACACTGTCCCTTTAACCCTATTTTGAAAAGAAATCCCACTTTTAAAGGTTCCTCCAGACAGACCAGTTTTAAGAAGTCTTTAGCCTGTTAGGTGAAACATTTTTCTCAGCTGAAAGCAAGGCTCAAAGTAACCAAAAATGTGTTTCATTTTCCATCTTAATGGATCATGGAAAAGCAGAAATAAAAGGAATTGCTTTACAGTATTGCTCCAGTGTTGACCTTTCATAACAATCCAGTAAAAGATTTGGGAAGAGGTGTGTCCTGTCTGTGTCATCCTAAGCCCTTTAATGTTAGAGTGTGAAGTTTTAGTTTGAAAATTTCTTGCTATGTAGTCATTATGGGTTATATTTCTAGTTGCATTGGTCAGTGGTACCTCAGGCGGTTGACGCTCTGGCTTGCTGATTAAAGGATTGGGGTTTGAGCCACCAATGCTCAACAAGTTGGTAGAGTGGGCTCTTAACCCTATGGCTATATATATTACCCAGCCACTGAGATGCAGCGCATCCTCCAAACTTGGTGAAATAAGTGGATTATGCCAGGAAAGCATTTGGCATAAAACCTGTGCTAATAACATTACATGATGCAATGATGAATTAATATCGATATCTTAATGGCAAGCATTTTTTATACCTCAGATGTCACAGTTATGTGAGAATGAACCTCAATTTTTCTTGCTCTGTATAAACTCTAGGCTGCAGTATTAACCATGGAGATTACCAGAGGAGTGGTTAATTCTCATTTGCTGTCAGTAAGCTTTCCAGACATTAGACGTCTTCCAATATACTGTAATATCTAAACACTTATCTAAAATTGATTTCAGCTGTATCTATGGCAACAGGTAATTAGGGAAGAGGTTTTAGATTATCACTAGTAAATCAGACAATTATTACTGAAATAGTAGTATAACCTTGGGAGATGGGAAAATCAGTGTTAAAATGAAGCATTGTGTGAAACTATGGACAGTAAGTATAACATTCTAGCACAGCTGAAGGTAAACTGTCTGGACATGCTTGGATATGATGTATGTACCATATATGCATGTGTCCCCACAAAGATGAAATTAATAATAGAATATAGTACTTAAGGTACTCAGTTAGAAGTTAGAAGACCAAGTTACACTGACCAAACCTGTACATAACTATGGATTCGTTTGGACTTGAAGTTGTGATAATTCTTTTTTTTCCCACCTACTGCCCTCTTGGCACAGGCGGTATGTGTTGTGCAGATCATGTTTGGTTAACATGCCTGCTACCCACACTTTTATAGTGCTGAAGGCACCAAGGATAATGAATATCTGTATTTCTTCACTTAATTCTTATAAACAATGCAGGATCTGAATCCATAGAGTGCTATTGAGGGATGAATGCCAGCCAAACATTCTTTTATAGTCATAGTTTTCTTTATTAGTCTCTTAAATTGTGCACTATGAAAGGGAAAAGCATTCCTGATGACAAGGAAAGCTCCACCTTCTAAGTTCTTGATTTTTTTCCATCAGATAGAGCAGTTATAAATGACGAGTTTATAAGGAGACTTAAGTGAGATTTTGTGTGGACAAGACCTGTGTACATAGTTAGACATTTGCTGTCTACTACTATTTTATATAGTTATATCACCATATAGAGCATTAATGAAAGCAGGGATATTAGGGACTTTGAGTTGTCCATGCATCTCTTCGTGCATAAAGGCACAGGCTTCTACCTGAAATGGAAAGTAATAGGATTTTCAGCACTACAACAACAACAACAAAAAAACTAGTAAGGTATACTTTCAGGTGCTCAAGAGTTTTTTCATTAAAAGTCTTCTTTTTTTTTCCATTAAAAGTCTGATAGACATGCTCATGTGGAATATAGGTAAGTTTTGCTGCCTCTGGGGTCCATAAGCCTTATTAAAAGTACTGTACCTCCTGGAATCAGTACAAGTTTAAGATTCATTTGCCATCCAAAAAACGAAACATCGAAGACGATAAGGGTCAAAACATGATCAGGCATCAAACGATAAAAAGTCTAAAGGATATCTGAAAAACGAGTCAGACGAACAAGTCTTGGACTTGACCCTTGGTTCATTAGGGATGAACATGGTTTATATACCTAGAGAATTGGAAAGACTTTGCAAAGAGACAAGAGTAAGACTGTGATATTTAATATGTGAACAAGGGAAGTGAATAGTTCAGGGGGTGCACTAAAACTCAGAAAAGTGAGATACAGGGAAGTGTAATGCCTTCAGTTGGTTTTGCAGCTGTTATAGATTATCTCAGTTATTCTGGTAAACTGGACACCAGAAATGAAACATTATTGATAGTCAAAAATAACCTGAGACCTCCATTAATAATAAGGAATTTCAAGTGATCAGGTTTGCTGTTCTTTTTCATTTACATAAGGTAATGTGTTAAATCATGGCATGTGGTAACTGCAGATGCAGAAGAAAAAAAGGACACAAATCTTAAACATTTGGGAAGTCTCAATATACAGTAATTTAGTTATAAATTGGCTTAATCATCTAAAATCACATGATTTTAGAGGATTTAGCCAATGTATTATTATTAAATGAGCAGGACCGATTTAGCATGTTTTCAGCATAACACTAGAAAGTAATATGAAAGTAAACCTAATGTACTGTACAGTATATGTGAGGAGCACAAGAACAGGATTATTAATTGCATATTAAGTCAGTAAAACACATCAGCTGACCCCAAGATGTCATTTTGCAGCAGTGTTATCGCATCGAAATCAAAGACAAAGGACGTTCATTTGAATCCCAGTTTTTTTTCCCCAGAATCATCACTTCTGGAGGTGAAAGATAAGCATGCATGTGCAGTTCTCATTTCCCGAATCAGGCGTTTTGTGATTGGACTCGCCGTACTCAATCGGGTCCCTGCTGAAGTAAGCCTGAACCGAGCGCCTGCTGCTGCAATGGAGGAAAAAGTGCTTTGACATGGCTGGTGTGTTGAAGCGCCTGGGTATTTTTTCTTTTTTTTTTAGCCGACTGCAAGGTTTTTTTTTTTTCCTCTCACTAATACGATATTGACCCAACCGCTGGGTTCACTGACTTGAGCTAATGTCGTTTCCTGTTGGATTTTCACAACAAAACTCATCCAGAACTTGCGCGTTCACTCCTAGCGTTTCCTCGAGCAGTAACGATCAGGATATTCTTAATAGACTTTGATTGACTTTGTTTGATTCTATTCTGGCTGCCTCTTCCTTTTGAGCCTTTGTGGATCATGGCGATGGATCTTTCTCAAGACCTGATGGAGATCCCAGATGAAAATGTACAGATTTTGTATTGCGAGGTCTTTCATGGTCCTGAGAAGGTACTGCATTGCTGACTTAGACAGTAGTAGGCTGACGAAATCTTGCTGGACTAATATGATGTCAATTACTTGTCTATTAGCATTGTCTATTTATTGCACAGGATATGTTCACTCAAGCTTCAGTGATGTGAAAGAGAGCTAATGAAGCCTTCGTAAAATGCCCTTTCAATAATGGAGACATAAGAAAACAGAGAAATAGAGAATTATATCTGTATATGTATATGAGTCATCGTTTTCTTTGCTTTTTTTGTAAAGCGATTAAAAGGTTGTGGGTGGAAAAACATATGAAATGGCATAATATTCAACATTTATTTGGATATGTGCTGTCATTAGTTATGCTTCCTGTGGTAAAACAGCCTGTAAAAAGATAATGGAAGATTTTAAACCAAGTAAGTCTTAAGTATGGGTAATTGTATTTTAACATGCGAACCTAGCTATTTCATTTATTTGCTACTTTGAGATTCTCAGATTACAGACATTCTGCTTCTTCCCCTTTCATGACTCTTGAGAAGTTTAAGATTTGATGTAGTCTGCTTTGATTGCAGATTGCAGTTGTCATACTGAGCTGTGTGGAGGCAGCTATTTGACTTTGAGTATAATTTTAACTGCCTCGGGTTGAATTAAGACGGGTTAACTACAATGATGAACACAGTGATTAAAGCACTGCACCATTTCTCAAAAGGGTTCAAATAAATCCGTTACACCAGTACATGTATGCGTGAGTGTGTAAGTCATGTGCCGTTGTCTGTTTTTCCCAGGGCTCAGCTGATTCCTACACTAGCAGGCCATCCGATTCGGATGTGTCATTGGAGGAGGAGAGGCAGGATGTGGGGAGCCAGGGCCGGCAAGAACGAGAGCAGCAGGCTGCTGTTCAGCTGGAGAGGGCAAAGGTCACTCTACAGTATACTTTACTATATCGTAATCTCCTAAATTTATTTTAGCAATGTTGCCATAGTTTTCACCATGCCAATCTTACGTTCTATGCGTTATACGCAGTTAAATGTCACACCTTTACATCTGGATCCCGGGTCACGGTTAACATAGTTATGTTCATGATTATAGTTGTTTGTGTCTTTGTGTCTTATTTTATTATGTAACTACTATCATTAATGTATCTGTTGTGATGTTACAGGCCAAAGCGGTGGCCTTCGCCGTGAAGACTAATGTCAGCTATTGTGGAGCGCTGGATGAGGACGTGCCCGTGCCAGGAACAGCCATTTCATTTGATGCTAAGGACTTCCTGCATATCAAAGAGGTAAAGTGACCTCATAGCATTAGTCATCACGATGATTGCAACAAATAGAAATACCAAGAGTTGTTCAATACTTAAAAAAAACCCTTAATATGTATTAGTTGGTTATCAATGAAACTATCAGTCTTGAGCAATGCATTATATCACATTATATATTGTCACCAAAATGCTGTACAGTAACACACAAATATAATGAAATAAGATTAAACACTGTACATCAAAGAACAGTCAGGTATTCGTGGGGCTCCCAAGTGGCCCACGATTGTCAAGAGATTACCAATTCGGATCATGATGGTGCTCAAGCCATCTGTGGCCGAGCGTGAAGAGAGAAATTGGCCATGCTCTTTGAGTGGGTGGGAACTGGCAGGTGACCAAAGTTGGGAAAAGGGAAAAGGGCATCAATGCAGAATGTGAAAACATGCAATTTAATTTACTTATAAAGGCCACTGCCATTCAAGTAGGACTAAATATAATAGAGGGCATACTGTACATTGATGGGGATATATTAACAGAAAGATATATTAACTGTGAACTTGCTACATATTGGTGTACCCACTTTTGACATTTTCCCAGGCAAGTACTTTAATAGTTCCCTTAGTCTGTTCCACTATGAAAATGTAATTACTTTTCGCGTTTAATATGAAACTAAATAAAATATTAGCTACCTCCCAAAAGAAGAGGTATCCTTTCTAGCTATTTTTTTTTTCAAGCCAAATTCAGATGTTGAATAATGTAGTTCAATAATGTGTTCAATAACAATATTGTTCAATTACATGTATGAGGTTTATCCAAAGTAAAAACAAATATAATAATAATAATAATAATAATAATAAAAAGATAAATTAAAAGAAAATACATTACCACAGCACGTACTTTCTGTGTTCCCTTATTCCATCAAACTGTAGAAGTTCAATAATGACTGGTGGATCGGGCGACTGGTGAAAGAGGGCTGTGAGATCGGCTTCATCCCCAGCCCTCTGAAGCTGGAAAACATCCGCGCCCAACTGGAGCAGAAGAAGAGCCGTGTTCAAGGGTAAGCGCCGGGAGGGAATTAAATACATAGGTTAGAGCATTTGGTTTTCTATAAAACTGTGGGGATTTTTTTTTTTTTGCAGAAATTAAATTGTGAAAAAAAATGTAATTATTAACGATGACCAATTTGATGGCATTAACAAGTTAATGGCAGGGGTAGCTCAGTGGTTAAGGCGTTGGACTACGGATCGGAAGGTCCCACTTTCAAACCCCATCACCACCAAGTTGCCGCTGTTGGGCCCTTGAGCAAGGCCCTTAACCCTCAACTGCTCAGATGTGTAATGAGTTAAAATGTAAGTCGCTCTTGCTAAGTTCATCCGCCAAATTTATACATTTTTCTGTAATGTGTTTTAAATATTGTCATGAAGCTGCAAATTGAAACATTTTTTTTAATTTAGGAAAACATTTTCATGGTTTTTGTTTTGTACTGACTTCTTTCCTTAACTGCATTCTGCTTCTAGAAAATCAAATGCTCTCCATAGATATAGAGATATGTAGAATATTTGTGTAGAAATAGGTAGAAATAACAATATATTTTTTAATGTTATATAGTCTGAAAATTGTTACTCTGTAGTTCGTTTGACCTTCGCAGGAAAATTACAGCCAGGCTCGTAAATCTTGGAACAGAGATACGTTTTATTAAGTCACCACCACATTGAATGTGAAATGAAACACAAGACTTTGGGTTTAGTGGCATTACCCATTCAGGAATTGCAGCCATTTTCATACATAAACACCACCATTTTGAGAGGCTCATATATAATGGAACAAAGGAACATAATTATAAACATAAGGACTGCCTTTAAAATTTGGATGAAAATGCTATGCGGTCAACAATTGTCTAAAGTCTGGAACCAATAGACATGACCAAATGCTGCGTTTCCTCCCTTGAGACGCTTTGCTAGGCCTTTACTGCCTTCATTAGCTTCATGAGAGTTTCATTTCAACTCAAAGTGGTGATGTAAAGAGGCCAAATGGCAAAGAAACGCATCTCTTTGTTTCAAAATGGATGGGCCTGACTATATTTCAAATGTATTTAGTACTTAAATGTTTTTTATTCTAAACACATTGCCATATATCACTGATTTTAGAAATTGTTCTTGTCAGTTGGCCGTAAGGTATTTATTACCACATTTGACAAATCAATATTGATTCAAATCACTTGGAAATTTCCACCCATTGTTCATGTCGAATCAGTCTCTCTGTTACATAGTTGGTTTGTCTCAAATATGTCTGAAATGATCTCTTGTTGCCTTCCATAAGCATACAGAATCCTAACCTTCATCCCAGTATAAAGTAGTACTCCATATAATGCCTACATATTATTTCTGACAACAGTTTACAAAGAATATACATTCAGAATAGTTCAAATAATATTAGCTTTTTCAGTTTTGTGTTTTAATAAAACAGAATGGAATTTCCTTTGTCCAGATATAATAATACTTTGTTAGACATATTTAATGTGTTTTAGTTTTATAATAGTATTATATGATAAGTACTGCGCCTAATAGCTGTGATAGTGATAATAATAATAAGCAGTGACTATTGATAATATATTAACATATTAGCTTGTAGTTGATACTGTATAGAGTAACCCATTGTTGTGCATAAAGAGGCACTAATACTGTGCTCTCTGTGTCTCTGTTTGTTCGCTCGTCTCTTTAGTAAGTCCAGCGGAAGCTCCTCCTCCAGCTTGGGGGATGTGATGTCATCAGGTGAGCCTGTGGTCTGGGGGAGGGGCATTGAGAGATTGGGGGTGGGGTGGGGTCACAGGAATCACCTCGAAAAACATCAGTGGGCGATTTTACTGCATCACTGCCCTGCGTAAGGCTAAAGAAAGAACAAGCAGCTTCTTGTGAGCATTGGGCAGCGAATTATAATGATTTGACTGGATGCATGGATTTTAGACATTTGCTGATCCAGAACAACTATACTGATGTGCTGTTTCTTTTTCTCTTTGCAGGCAAGCAGAAACAAAAAGTGGTAAGTGTACAACATGGGTAAAGTCTTCTCATTCTGTACTGTACGATTATTATGAGCTGAAAAGTAAGCTTAATAGCTGAGATTAGATGTTATTCAAGTTCACTTAATGAATTAGTAGGATTATTTGTCCCATAATACAATTGCAATGTTTCAGCAGCTAGAAGAAAAAGAAATAATGAACTACTAATAACTACTAACTACTAATAATGAAAAAGTCAGGAAAAAAATCTGCAAAATAGTAAAGTAAAAAGCACAAGAGAGTAATTAATACATTAAAAACATGGAAGTACAGTTGATTTACTATGCCTTTAGTCAGTAACGGTTAAAGCGCAACTGTGGGGTACCAATTCGATAATCATATAGGATTAATCCCCCCAACCCAAAAAAAAAAAAAAAACTTTCCAACTGTGTTTGACTGATGGCACTTAGTTAGTAACCTAGTAACCAGTGTAAATATCTATCCAATGACGGAAACTTAAAAGCACTTTAAGTTCTGCTTTCTTCATGCACTCTGGATAAGAGTGTCTGCCAAATGTCTAAATGTTAATATATGGGATGATGTGACTCAATGCAAAGAGTTAGTGTTTCCACCACGAAGTTGATTATTCTACACCAGAGAACAGCAGAGCCAAGCAGTGAAGGGTTTCCCTTATATGAGGTCACATTCGGATGCAAATCTAATTGGTATTGACCAATGCAATAATAAAAACACACTGAAGACACATCTTAATGTTTAAAAATGACTAAACAGTGATTTCTGAATAATAGGTCGCCTTTAAAGTATGACATATTATAGATTTACAGGTAGTCTCCGACTTACAAACATTCAAGTTACGAATTTCCACAGATAGGAATGGACCACAATTCTACTTCTAGTTCAATCAAAACATAGGCACTGCAGTGCACCAGACCAATATTTACAATTACATGCAATATTTTCAGTGTGTAAGTGAATGTATAAAATGGCTGTCCTGTAAAGCTGTCAACAAAACACAGTTCACAGTCCAATATGGTAGAAAACAGCTCAGACAAAATGGCATCCGGGATTCCCCTTGTGATTTAAAGGCGCAGAGACAACACGTTTTTTTAATTACGGTTTCTGGCCACATGATGGCAGTGTCTTTACATTGTATATTGGTGTCTAAGGCGTATAAGAATCACTTTGCTGGACCTAAGAACAAATCTGACTTACGAACATGCTCCCAGAACGGAACTCGTTCGTAAGTTTGGGACGACATGTATTTGTTTAGCGTTACATTTACATTACAGTTACATGTTGCCAGCTGTCCACAAAACATGTTTCTGTTATTATATACTATACCTAGTTGCTATTACAAGACTACAACTAACTGCTTTCTTCCATTCTATTCTTTCTCTTACAGTTTAATTGATTAAGACACAAACATGCATGCCATTTAACAGAGAAACCACAAAGCCCTAGTTCCTGTGTTAGGAAACTAGTTTACCTCTTTATGAACAGTAACATATACTAATATTAAGGATTCATTTAAAAATGCTAAATAAAATAAATGCTAAGTCTACTCACAGAAATTTCACTCCATCATTCATTATATGGATATTTTCACTTTTCGAATCCATTTGGGAGTTGTTTTATTTGTGATAACATATCCGAATGAGCGCATTAATCTTAAACTTGCAGCTGGCACTACTATCAACACTTTCTCACCAATCATAATCAGAAATTCAACAGCACTGTGGTATAAAATGACAAAGATAATTACTGACACACTAAACTAAACGGAGTGTCTGCATATCTATAAATTTTCAGACTGAGCATGTGCCTCCCTATGATGTCGTGCCCTCCATGAGGCCTGTGGTTCTGGTTGGTCCATCACTAAAAGGATATGAGGTAAGACATTTAAGATTTTATTGGTCTAATTATATCGATGTCCTTTATTGGGATGTGATGAGATATCAAAATTACAAAAGCTGTCATAGTTATATAATTACAATTAGTGATTGATATGATTTTTAAAAAATAATAATCAAGTTAAGTAAGAATTATATATATATAAAGCAGATAATACTCCCTACACCTATTGCTGTGTTATGCCACTTATTTTCATGTTATTTAAAATGTTATATAGTAATTAGATATCATTATACTGAAATCTGTATTCATGTTTCTGGTTAAACCACAGTAACCCTCGGTTAATATTAACCTTAAGCCTTCATGGTACATGCAGGTAAAAAGGAGTCCTTTTTATCTATTTGTAAAATTTGAAGACACATTTAGCTGGGTCTAATAGGATGGATGGGTGGAAAGATAGATAAAAACATACATACGTACTAACGTACCTCTGTACATACGTACATACATACATACATAAATGCACAGATAAGAGCAAAGCTTTTCCTTCATTTTATAATGCTATAAACCCAAAGTATGAACTTTGTGATGGACGCAGTTAATGCATGACTTTGCCTTCATTTTGTGCTTTTATATACTAAAATGCAAAACTAAAATCTCATTTTTGGTAAATATATAAATGCGACACCGCCTGAATTCTGAAATAGATTCTGTGTGTCGGCTGCGCGGACCTTCTAGGTTTTTCCTCCTATGTGTTTGTGTATGCATGTCTGTGTTTTGCGAGCTGCAGAGATAGCTAAATCTGTACACCCTTCTCAGTCTACATGCGTGGACAAAACAAAAAAGCACGCCGCTCCTCCGCTGCTCAGTTGCCATGGCAACAACCTTTCAGGATCCGAGAGACGTCAGCGGTTGGAAAGTAGAGCAAGGTTTGAAATTAGAAAATGAGGGTGTGAGAGAGAGAGAGAGAGAGAGAGAGAGAGACTGAATGAGAAAATTCAGGCTATATATATTCAGTCTATCTCTCTCTCTCTCTCTCTCTATATATATATATATATATATATATATATATATATATATATATATATATATATACACATACACACACACACGTGGACAAAATTGTTGGTACCCTTCGGCCAATGAAAGAAAAACTTACAATGGTCACATAACTTTAATCTGACAAAAGTAATAATTTTAAAAAATTCTATGAATGTTAACCAATGAAAGTCAGACATTGCTTTTCAACCATGCTTCAACAGAATTATTTAAAAAATTAAACTCATGAAACAGGCCCGGACAAAAATGATGGTACCCCTAGAAAATACTGAAAATAATGTGACCAAAGGGACATGTTAATTCAAGGTGTGTCCACTAATTAGCATCACAGGTGTCTACAATCTTGTAATCAGTCAGTGGGCCTTTATATAGGGCTCCTGGTAGTCACTGTGTTGTTTGGTGACATGGTATGTACCACACTCAACATGGACCAGAGGAAGCGAAGGAAAGAGTTGTCTCAGGAGATTCGAAAGAAAATTATAGACAAGCATGTTAAAGGTAAAGGCTATAAGACCATTTCCAAGCAGCTAGATGTTCCTGTGACTACAGTTGCACATATTATTCAGACATTTAAGATCCATGGGACTGTAGCCAACCTCCCTGGACGTGGCCGCAGGAGAAAAATTGATGACAAATCAAAGAGACGGATAATCCGAATGGTAACAAAAGAGCCCAGAAAGACTTCTAAAGAGATCCAAGGTGAACTTCATGCTCAAGGAACATCAGTGTCAGATCGCACCATCCGTCGTTGTTTGAGCCAAAGTGGACTACATGGGAGACGACCAAGGAGGACACCATTGTTGAAAACAAATCATAAAAAAGCCAGACTGGAATATGCCAAACTACATGTTGACAAGCCACAAAGCTTATGGGAGAATGTCCTATGGACAAATGGAACTTTTTGCCAAGGCACATCAGCTCTATGTTCACAGACGGAAAAATGAAGCATATCAAGAAAAGAACACTGTCCCTACTGTGAAACATGGAGGAGGCTCTGTTATGTTCTGGGGCTGCTTTGCTGCATCTGGCACAGGGTGTCTTGAATCTGTGCAGGGTACAATGAAATCTCAAGACTATCAAGGGATTCTAGAGAGAAATGTGCTGGCCAGTGTCAGAAAGCTGGGTCTCAGTCGCAGGTCTTGCAACAGGACAATGACCCAAAACACACAGCTAAAAACACCCAAGAATGGCTAAGAGGAAAACATTGGACTATTCTAAAGTGGCCTCCTATGAGCCCTGACCTCAATCCTATTGAGCATCTTTGGAAGGAGCTGAAACATGCTGTCTGGAAAAGGCATCTTTCAAACCGGAAACAACTGGAGCAGCTTGCTCATGAGGAGTGGGCCAAAATACCTGCAGAGAGGTGCAGAAGTCTCATTGACAGTTACAGGAATCATTTGATTGCAGTGATTGCCTCAAAAGGTTGTGCAACAAACTATTAAGTTAGGGGTACCATCATTTTTGTCCAGGCCTGTTCCATGAGTTAATTTTTTTTTATAATTCCGTTGAAGCATGGTTGAAAAGCAATGTCTGACTTTCATTGGTTAACATTCATAGAATTCTTTTTTATTATTTCTTTTGTCAGATTAAAGTTATTTCTGTGACCATTATGAGTTTTTCTTTCATTGACCGAAGGGTACCAATAATTTTGTCCACGTGTGTGTGTGTGTGTGTATATATATAAAGAGGGAGATAGTGAGTGAGTGAGTAAGTGATGGAGCGATAGACAGAATGCGAGGAAGAGAGATGAAAATAGAAAGAAACTGAGAAGCTGTCAGACCTGTCTACAGTAGCTATGATAAACACTGAACCATTAATAAAAATAAGGACTTATATACAGTATATACTGCTACAAATATACATACATTTATTCACATTTATTAATTTGGGAGATGATTATATTCACATTTACAGTTGATATTACAGTTTGCGTGTGTGTGTGTGTGTGTGTGTGTGTGTGTGTGTGTGTAGGTGACTGATATGATGCAGAAGGCTCTCTTTGACTTCCTGAAGCACAGGTTTGATGGCAGGTGAGAAACTAGATAGATTAAATAATTTTAATTGCTTTTAAAAGACTTTTTAAAAATGCCTGTGTTGTTTGTTTGTTTGTTTGTTTGTCCTATTTAGGATATCCATTACCCGTGTGACTGCTGACATCTCCCTGGCTAAGAGATCTGTGCTGAACAACCCGAGTAAGAGAGCCATCATCGAGCGTTCCAACACCAGATCAAGTCTAGGTAAGAAAACTGAAATACAAGTCTAAACTTGTTATTAGCATTTCCAAAAATGTGATCTGAGAGATAGTACTCACGGGGAGGAGGTGTGGCATGCCTGCACGCTCACATCAATCATAGCGACACTAGCCAATCATCAACGACTGTAAGCTCATGCATGCGGAAGGAGCAGTTTGAAAAGATGATGTTGGCTGGTGTCTTGTGTCTCGGTAGAAGCAGTTGATAGTTACAGTCTTGTTGGTAGAGAGATGCGTAGGAATTAGGGAGAAAATCAGGGAACAGGCCCCCATTATGACTAAGGGTTGAAATGTAATGGTATTTATGCATCGTGTCAGTCTATTATGAAGTCTATTATGTTTCCATATATTTTTGTCTGTAGCTGAAGTGCAGAGTGAGATTGAGCGTATCTTCGAGCTGGCGCGCTCCCTGCAGCTGGTAGTTCTGGACGCAGACACCATCAACCACCCGGCTCAGCTGATGAAGACGTCACTAGCTCCCATTATCGTTCACGTCAAAGTGTCTTCACCGAAGGTACTCTGAAATACCTTAAATTTGTCTTTTCCTCAATTGTGCTATGAGAACAATAATACAAAGGCAATAAATATCTGAGTGATAAATCTGTTTCTAAAGCAAGGCCGTGCACAAGTTCATGATGGTCGTTTCTGCTCTGCAGGTTCTCCAAAGACTGATTAAATCCAGAGGAAAATCTCAGAGTAAACATCTCAATGTGCAGCTGGTTGCAGCTGATAAACTGGCACAGTGTCCACCAGTAAGTCGCTCTCTCTCTCCCTCTCTCACACACACACAGTTGGAAAGACTATTTCCATTTAATTGCCACCTAGTGTGTTTACATATGTCCATCTGGACTCTATTTGACATTGTAAGGACCATTTCCAACAGCGCACAAACTACTGGAACTTCTGGCACCAGGAAACCGACCAATTAACATCAGTGACTGATCCAGTAATAAAGCATACACTTTTCAGTAACTGCTCAAGATGATTACTTACAAGAACTAAAAAAAAAAAAACTTTTTGTTGTTAATTGCTTCCACATCATACCCAGAGCATTGTCTGAAACAAAAAGTCTGTCTAGTATCTCTGCTTAATCAAAACCTATTTAAACTTAAACCTATTTTTTTTCTCCAGCATACTCTGGAAGTAAATGCAAAACTTCTATACAAAATGTGTAAGGACTGGCAGATCTGGTACAGCCTTATAAATATTTATCATCTTTGGGATTTGCTGTCTTACCCTTCTGCTGGCTGATGCAATTCTTTTGCCCAGCATTCAGTATTGTGCTATACTTACCTTCTGCCTTTAAACAACTGAAACATTATTATTTTTTTAGTTTTTAAAAAAGCGCAAAATGTTGACAGGCATCCAAAGAATTACTGATCATATGCGGTGAATCATCCATCATTGATGGATTGGATGGACTGGAGTTCAAAGGCATCTTTCCTGTTCAATTTATGTCACACAATAAAATACAGTATATACAGTTATACGGTAACGGAGATGTACTGTAAATGGACATGAATACGGTCATCTTACCGGACTGATGTTTCTCACATGATCCTTAAATTGCAGGAGATGTTTGACATCATTTTGGATGAGAATCAGTTGGAGGATGCATGCGAGCACTTGGCCGAGTATCTGGAGGCGTACTGGAAGGCCACACACACCTCCAGCAGCACTCCACTTAACCCACTGCTGGGGCGGAACCTTGGCCCCTCTGCCCTCGCCCCTTACCCCTCAACTATTTCTGGCCTACAGGTCAGTAGCCGCACACACACACACACGCACATTTTTATGTATTTTTTTTCCACCTTCTAAGTCAGTTAGCTCTGACTCTATTTTTTTTTTTTTTAATGATTTCTCCTAATCATTTTTAGCTTCTCAAAGTACTACTTCACTACAAAGATTGAGTCATAAAATCTAAGAAATAATGAACGTTAAAAAGAAATGACCTTTTCTTTAAAAGAAAAAAGGTGTGTTCTTGTGTATTGTATGCAGTAGTAGTAAGTCTTTAGCAAGTGTCCTCTGTTCTCAGAACCAGCAGGGCCAAAGAACGCGGCACTCCAACCACGCAGGAGACCACTCCACAGCCAACGAGCGGCGCAACCTGATGACCCCGGATGAAAACTACCACAACGAACGCCCTCACAAGGGCCGGGGCAACCGCAGCTCATCATCACAGCAGGGACGAGAGCACCACCACTACATGGACGAGCAGCAGGACCCTTACCAGGACAGCTACAAACCGCACCGCAACCGCAGCTCACCGGGGAGCTACAGCCAGGACTCCCACCATCGGCTCTGAGCGTCCCTTGCACTTGAGTCCATTTTCCTTTAATGTTGCGTTTCTTTGGTATGCATTGAGTTTTTTGGTGGATCGTCATAAGCTCCTCTTAAAGCCCAGTCACCTGACCTGCATCTCCATCTGCACGAATGACATGCTGAGATTAATGTGGAGCGTCCAGACTTCCAGCACTTCACCATTCATGCGTTCTCTTCTTTCTTTCTTTCTTTATTTGTACGCGTGTTCTGTTGCTGTTACTAAAGGCAAGAAAAAAAATGTATAATGTTCAAAAATAAATATATCAAGTGATGGCCCTGACAGGGATCGGAGAGTAAACAAAAAGCCCACAGAACAGATCCACACTGTGTGCTTAATGCATGCTTTCTTCGGTGCTGGATGTTGCACCACAGACGGTACAGTCAGGCATAATATTGATGATATACCAACCCACTGCCAGTGATATTTTGTTATATTTACAGAGTATGAATAGCGGTCTGCGAGACCAGGATCTTAGAGTCTTCCACGGCCTCTGGATCTAGTTGTGACAAGAGGGAATTTTTTATACAGTTGAATAAAAGATAAGATACTTTTTGCGCCTTGAACACTATTTCGTTTAGTATGAGAGAGTAACTTCTGTGAAAGTGCTGCCTCGTAGCTTCCAAGGTCTCAATGGCCATCTCAGCATAGACCACTGTTTGCTAAATAGATAGATAAATAGATAGTTAGCCGCTTAACCAAGAGATGCACACCATATTTGCTGGTAAACAGTAGTGTTGCTCTGAGCTAGTTTACAAGACATATAGGTGACATTGCTCTTTAGATTTCAATCTTCTTCTTTTTTTTAGATAGTAAGCATGAGCTGATCCCAGAATAGACTTACAGTACATTTGCAGGACATGTCTTCATCATAGGTGCTGAGTTACAGGTAGAAAAGAAAAGATGGTACTCCCTCACGATCGTGTGGGCACCACTTCGGTCTCGTGACCGAAGTTGTGGTTGATATGCTTCAACAAATTCTCAGGCTCTTCTAGATCATAATGTGCATTGATCTCTTGAAGACAAACCGGATTTACAATTTGGATATTATTAGCTAAAGTTCTCTCTTTTACTTGAACGCGCCATGATGGAAATGCCAATCTAAACCATGGATTATAAGCATGCATGTCAAGGAACTTGAACGTTCGAGAGCCTGGATTTTCTCTCATTGATTTATGCTAGTTTGTGCATTTAAAAAAAATAATAATAAAAAGATTTTAAAATAATAATAAAAATAAAAAAAACATTGCAACGGCAAGACCTAATCAAACACGTACATTCTGTATGCAGTTGTCTATGAGCATGCTTCTCTGTTAATACTATAATTGAGGATGAATGAAACAAGTGGATCGAGATTCAAATGCCCATAACTCATCGTAACTGCACTGAAGATTCATCTCTGAGTTTGCTGCTTGAGACAATCACACAGACCTCCTCTTTTCATCTGGAATCTTCATCTCTTCCCAGCTCCATTCTGAGCTCTAACTCAAGAAAAGAAAAGAAAAAAAAAAGATCCATATTTTTGCTTTTCCTTTTTTTTTCCTTTCTATTTTGTGAAATTAATGAGGGAAATGCAAACTGCATGCACAAAACATGATTTTAATTTATAAAAACAGATTTAAAAGAAAAAATGTTTTATGGAAATAATAGTGTAAAAGATGACTCTAGCAGTATTTAAGTTTTCTTTTACAAAAAAAAAAAAAAAAGATTAAAGTGGGAGAAAAAAATAAATGGCCATTTTGAAAATGTGTCGGATTGTTTATTGGGGTGGAGAAGAAAAATGTTGCTAAAAAAGACAGAAATCAGTGCAGCACTGTTGTTTTGCATGATATGTAAAATTCCACACCATAATTCAAAACTACTAGACTGACAACAGAGTTTCCACGGTGAACAATACTCTTCATAAGTATAACTTTTGGTTTAAAAGATAAAAACTCATTAGATGAGGATGACAATCAGTGTATGGGGTGATAGCTGATGTGCTATAGAGTGAGTGTAGAGTCTTTCATGGTACTGTATGTATTATAGTGCACTACGGTAAACTATAGTACAGTACATTCAGATATTACCTTGGTAGGCACCATAGGACTTTATAGAGTACCAGGGTAGCGACTATGACTTTTCAGTGGGTACCATGGCAGGACAGTGCAGTGGTAGCTGAATGTGTTATGAGTTTGTGATCAGAAGTTTGGCCTTGTTTGCTTCAAAGGCACCATATCATGGCTGACCCTGCGCGTCAATGTACAATAATGTACAGTATATGTGACAATTAATACTACCTTACTTTGGTGAACATCATGGTCAGTACTATGGCATGTCCATGGGTACTGTGGTAGTGCTATGACTAAGGGTGCTCAAGCACCTTTTATCCTTCTACACAAAATGCCATTTTCGTTTGAAGGTCTACCTGTGGCCTTAATCAAGAACATTTACCATTTAAAATTCTTTAGATTTAAATAAAGGCACTCATTTTATTTCTACAACAAATACACAAGAGTTTTAGCTGCATGTAAGTCGGATTTTCAGCAGTATTGTGTGTGCATTTCACAAAACAAAGTGTTTTTACACACATGCATGTCGCCAGGTAACACAACAGCAGCTTGGAAAAGTATCAGCAGGTTTTAAATGATGCCTTGTTTCTGTTTGTCTCAGTAACTTTCTGTCATGGTTCATAATTATTTATTAATAGTTTGTGCTAAAATTTGCTCAGTTTAAATGATATTTCTAATTATTTTCTGTATATTACTTTATTTTATTAATCATGATATTCATAAAACAAATGCAAAAGACGGTCTGTGCGGCAGGAGAAAAATTCTCCGATTATTTCTATAAATAATAAACAGCCGGAAGCTTTAGCATCCAGTAATTAAGGTTTATCAGGTGTGACAATATGCTGTAAAACTTTCAAGCATACAGTATTGTCACATCCTGCTGCAAACCCAAATTATATGGAGCAATTTACAAAACAGAAAAATAAGTGAATGGAATAGAAATACAAATCAAATCAATATTTGGTGTGACTAACCTTTGCCTGCAAAACCAGAATTGCCATCAGTTTTTCTAGGTACACTTGCACAAAGAACTCAGCAGGTAAGTTGTTGGGCAACTAACCACAGATCTCCTCTAAATGTAGTCCCCTGCAAATCTTTTTGTCTTTTTGTGTAATCCCAGACAGACTTGATACTGAGATCAGGGCTCTGTGGAGGCCAAACCATCACTTCCAGGACTCCTTGTTTTCTCAACGATAAGGACAGTTCTTAATGACATTGGCTGTATTGTTGTAGTCGTTGTCCTGCTGCAGAATAAATTTGGGGTCAATCAACCTCTGTATTTCATAATGGATAAGTATCTGCCTGGATTTGTCAGCATTGAGGACACCATTAATCCTGACCAAATCTCCAACTCTGTATGCAAAAATGTAACCCCAAACTTGCAAGGAACCTCCACCATCCATCAATCTTGCCTCATTATTAGCGCTCTACAGCCCACTGAAAAATTAACTGCCTCCTGCTACAGCCAACTATTGGACTCATCAGTCCAGATCACCTGCTGCCATTTTTCTGCACCCCAGTTCCTATGTTTTTATGCACACTTGAGTCACTTAGCCTTGTTTCCACAGCAGAGGTATTGCATTTGTGCAGCAAATCTTTCCCACTTTTCCCAAAACGTCCACTTCTGGCCTGACCTCTCATGACAGTAGTTTGGTGTACTTGGGTCAAACTGATTTCCACCAGCACTTTGCTGATGGCAGTGCTGAAAAATCTTCAGATGTCGAAAGGAAGTAGCCGACCATTGTGTCACGGTCCTAAGCATTGCCAGTTTCATTAAAATCTCTTGAAAAGCGCATCTGGAAACCCCAGGCCGCTTTCAAATTTTTGCCTGGGAGAGACCTTGCTGATGCAGTATAACGACCTTATATCTTGTTGCAGTGCTCATTCTTGCCATGGTGTACATGGTGTTTCATGAACCTGTGACATGAAACTCTTCCACAACCTCATCCTTGTAGCAGAATTTGGCTGGATTTAAGCCTCCTACACAACTGTTTCTTTTTCAGTTAATGACCGTATTTCAACCTAAATATGAAAATGATAATCGTGTATTGTGCAAGTGTAAGAATTTGGTAGTCATACCAAACATTGATTTGATTTATATTTTTCTTCTTATTTTGCTCACTTTGCATTTTGTAGATTGCTAAAATAAAATATTCTAGCAATCTACAAAAAAAAAGCATTCTTACTTTTTTTTCAATTTTACACCTGCCTAAAAGTTTTGCACAGTATTGCATACAGTGCTGTGCAAAAGTCTTAGACACATGCAAATAAATGCTGTAACACATTGAGTTCCCTTTAGTCTCAGGTACAATTTTTGCAGTGTTATAAGGAAATTAGCTACTAAGTTTTACTAAGCATCCTGTAAAACCACCCACAGTTCTTCTTAGGATTTTGCACCTGCTTCTTTATTTTTTTATAATTTTATATACAGTACAGACCAAAAGTTTGGACACACCTTCTCATTCAAAGAGTTTGAATTTATATTATGGCAAGAAAAAAGCAGCTAAGTAAAGAAAAACGAGTGGCCATCATTACTTTAAGAAATGAAGGTCAGTCAGTCCGAAAAATTTGGAAAACTTTGAAAGTGTCCCCAAGTTCAGTCACAAAAGTCATCAAGTGCTACAAAGAAACTGTCTCACATGCGGACCGCCCAGGGAAGGAAGACCAAGAGTCACCTCTGCTGCAGAGGATAAGTTCATCTGAGTCACCAGCCTCAGAAATCGCAGGTTAACAGCAGCTCAGATCAGAGACCAGGTCAATGCCACACAGAGTTCTAGCAGCAGACACATCTCTAGAACAACTGTTAAGAGGAGACTGTGTGAATCAGGCCTTCATGGTAGAATATCTGCTAGGAAACCACTGCTAAGGACAGACAACAAGCAGAAGAGACTTGTTTGGGCTAAAGAACACAAAGAACACAATAAAGAAAGGTGCGTCCAAACTTTTGGTCTGTACTGTATATGATATATATATATATATATATATATATATATAAATGTTATCTTTTGCTTTCTTTTCTGGCATACACATATTATTACACTTATAAATATTAAGTAAATATTAAAGTTGTTAAATTATTGAAATACACCTTATGAACTGAGTAAAAAGCAGTAAAAGAAATCTAGGTAGTTTACTTTTTTAAGTTTAGCAACTATACACAATAACATTTTAATTAAACATTTATTTCCCAAATTTGACCAGTACAACACATGGCATGAAGTCTAAACTCAATCTTGTTTACAACATGGTCCATGGCATAAAAACAGTGAGCTCAATTGAACATATGAGGGGCATTTGAGACAAAGCAAGACTTTTGATAGTGCAGAATAACAAAATAGTTATGAAAATAAACTGTTAATAACCTTTATTTCTCTATATACAGTAATTCCTGGTACGCTAATGTACTTATTAACTTTCACCAGTGCTTGCATCAGGATAGAACGTTTTCTCAGTACACCAGAATCATAAGCAGACATGCTTGACAACTGATACCCTAGGAACTCCCCGGAACTAATTTAATGGCCCAAACATGTCGAAATCCCCCAGTGAGATCCTGTAACGTGTAAGTGGTGTTTATGAATGGTTGTGTGTACAGTTCCCACAGACAGATCTGTCTCTTCCAGAAGTTGATGAGAAGTTATCCGTTTATTTTCAAGGACCAGACGTTCCACTGCAGTGGCCTCCAAGCCACGTCGATCAGGGTCGTCATTCACAGATATACAGTACAGCCTTCTTTAAAATATTTGCACCATTGAAATGTTTTACTGTGGCTAGAAGTCTTATCATCTTACTGTGCTAGACGCCTTCTTTCACAAGAAATTTCCGTTTTTGACTTGAACGGGCCTCCATTGCTTTTTAATTATAAATACTTTTCCCTATTTTATGTGAAGTATCCCTTTCACAACCCAACTCTAAGGTATCATTGTTTGTAAAAACTTTATGTTTTGCTATCACGTCAGTCTTAAGATCTTTCCATGAATACGACTTGTGTTTTCTACTTCTCTGTCCCATATATTTTTGTCCTAAAATCACATCCATCACATTTTAGTTTCTTGTCTTTTCAAGGAGGAACTAATATGTTGAAAGTAATCTTTTGTATTAGGATAAACTGAGTCACAAATCTTACATCTGAAAAATTGCACACCATCACATTCTTCATTTTCATTCAAATTGTGGGATCTATACAAATGTGTGAGCAGGCCTCCTCGGGTCTTAAAAAAGCAGAGACAGTCTAAGTGAAGATGCCATCAACTGCTACCTAAAAAGACACTTTTTGCAGATGTAGATTATATATTAAAAATATGCATCTGTAATGTGTAATGATCTAATAAAGTCTCATGTATTATGGATGAAGCAGATGTGAGTACACAAAGTGTAGCAAGTCCACCTTTACCAGCTGTTGAACCTCTGTATGAACACAGATCCTAGTCCTTACTTTTTTGTTCATTACTAGAAATTAGGGTGATATGAAATCTGAACTAGACTTGCAAATTTTTATCAAAACCAAATTCAATAATGTTTAAGAATAAACATTACTTATTTAAACATTTATGGTTAAATAAGTACAAGGCCTGTACCAAAAGTATTGCAAAGGTGCGCATAACTTTTAGTTAACTGGTTCTACTCAACTTCGTCTCCATCACAAGGGATGCTATTGCGCCATCGTTGAACCCAACTCTCAAAAAAAAAACTCATATGCACTGCTGTACCCAGTTCTTCACCTTCTCCGATACCCTAAGTCTTCAACCATCTTCTGAATGGCACTGTGACCACAGTCCAGTTGTGCTGCAAGCTCACGGATTGTGACTTGTCCGTCTGCGCGAATCAGTTCGTCCACTCGCTGGCAATTCTTGTCAGTGGTAGCGGTTGATGGTCTGCCACTACGTGGTTTGTCTTCAATGCTGGTTTCCCCTTCTTTAAACTTCTTCATCTATCTGTGCACATTGCTCTTGTCAATGGTGTCATCTCCATAAACATTATGTAGCCTTCTGTGGATGTCAGACAGCCTGCACCCCTCCTTCATCAAAAACTCAATGACCGCATGTTGTTTGTGCTTGGAATCCATTATTTGCCTGCAAAGATGAAGAGCAGGAAGAAGAGTTCCTATAGAGAAAGATTTACTCTACCAACATGTGTAACTTGAACCAAGCGTGTCAGTTAATAAAACGTTATGTCCATTTTGCCTTACTTTGGGTACAGCTCTCGTACATTGTTTTTCTTTGTGGAGTACTTTTACTTTTGTCCTTTAGAGCATGTACTTAGTACTTCAATTTGAGTAAAAATTAAAAATTTATATTGGGTTTGTTCTTTTTGTACAAAGCTATACAACATTATACAACAATTGGTTTTCTTGTCACATTTTTCATGTCACCGTGTGGGTTAATTAATCTCGTTATTGCTCTGATTCTAGTATGTGTGCGAGGGAGGGGCTGACTGGGAAGGTCTCTCGTTCAGACGTACGAGATGAGGAATGAGGGGGCTTGTGAGCATCAACTCATGTTGACTGCTGGAAAGCAGGGAGAGAAAAAAAGCGCATCGAACCTTATACAGTAATGCAATTAATAAAATCTCTTACACTATGAAATGCCACAGGAAAAAAACACAGATTATTCATACACTCTAAAAAATGCTGGGTTGTTTCTGTAAACACATTGTTGTGTTGTTCATGCTGGGTCAAAGTTCTGGGTTATTTCGGGTACTTTAAACACATTGCTGGGTTAGGTAATATTGGGATGTAGTGGGTCATTTACAAATGAATATTTGGTTGGGTTATTTTGACCCTCGAGTTTACACTTCCAAGTCAAGTCTGTTCTTTGCGTTCTTGGAATTGAGACACAGCAAGACAAACTTTCTGGATTCTTCACTTCTGAAGCAAGCAGCACGCCACTTAAAGCTGGCAGTATTTTATGGCAAGTTAATTTTAATTTTTACCTAAATTTTAAATGTTGTATTTGTGATAGGTGCAAGCTCATTTCCATGTTCATTCACTTTTCCACTGTCACACTTTGATATGGGGGTGAAGGGAGTTCGTGTTTTTATATTCTGTTCCTATAGTCAGCTATACTATATGAGAAAAGTGTGTTTCGTTAGCACACATAAATTAAATCCTAAATTTAATAAATGTTTTTTAAATGTAATTTTAGGTAACTTACTAAGCAATCTTCACTAAAGTTGTGTGCGGAAAGTCTGTTGGCATATTTTATAATATTTTATAGTTGTCAGAAGAAGCGATAGGGATATGTTTAATGACGGTCTTAATATGTCTTCTGTTTCTATCTGATTCAGGATCATTCTGGGGGAAAACAAACAAACACTTGGTTGTGTTATTTTGGCCCAGCAGTTCATTTTTGGTGAACTTTCTGGATCCTTCACTTCTGACTGGATCACGCTCGGAGCACTCAGTATTTTATGATAAGTTAATTTGAATTTTTACTTTTCTTTTTAGTAATCTGTGGTAGGAGCAAGCATATTTTATTGTTCAAATTAAATGCTTTGATATAGGGGTGTGGGATTAATGTGTTTTCTTATTCTGTTTTATTATTATTATTATTGTTGTTGTAAAAAAAAAAGAAGAAATTGCATCATAGTTGAAAACGAGCTAAATCTGCATCCTTTTGAAATATTCTGTAAAAGTTGTAAATTCATCACTATTCATCTAGAGTTTAGAGCGCTGTATCCTGATATCCCTCACATGTTACATCTTGAGGTAAATTAGTCGGAAATATACTTTAAATTCATGTTCACATCACATACATTATTTTGCGTATTTATAAAAGAAAACACGTTTTGCATTAAATATATATGTAGCTGTACGTCATTCACAAAAATGCTTGACGTAAATGTCAGTTGTATTGCAACACTAAGTGATGGTGTGTAACCCACAGGTGGACCAAAATTTTTGCGGACAAAAGTTTTTTCAGCCCATATTTAATCAATAATATTTTTTAAAAGTTTTATTGTTCTTGTTCGTAATGGCCTTTTAAAAGTAAATGAAATACTAGTAGTTAAACTAATAGTTAAATAACTAATAGTTAAAATATTTAGATGGGGACTGTTTGATGTAATGTTGGCATTATAAGATTTGTACTTTTTACATAAAAAGTGTTTAAACATTGTATTAAATGCAAAAAAATAAATGGGGCCTCTTGGTTTTATTGTTTTACAGAGAGTGTTTATGTTACATTTATTTTACATTTAAAAATTGCCATCTTGGGATTATATGGTTCTGTCTTTACATTAAACATTTCTTTTTAATTGAGTTATTATCATTTTCTTATTCTGAGACAATCTATTTACATTATGTGAAGTTTTGTATGTTTTGGGACTTTTTTGAAAACAAAATGCTTTTATCAACTAAATCAAATGGAATGTGTCAACACAGCAAGAGTTAATTTTACCCACTGGCTGGATCAAATAAAATAACACAGCCCTTTAACATTTAACCCAGCTAGAGTGTCAGTTTTACCCACTGGTTGGGTCAAATGAACAACCCAGAATTCTGGGTTAAATGGTACCCATCATGTGTTCTATCTAATAGTGACCCCGCAACTGGGTTATGGTTGGGTCGTTTTTTAACCCAGCATTTTTTAGAGTGTAACACTGTGACTATATTCTGTACTTTACAGTTTCACAGGCATATTTTTTATTCTGTTATGTGTAAAATCGTTAAGAATAATATATACCCAGTCTACACACCCCTGAGGGGAAATGATTTAGTCGTGACTCATAATTTGGAGTGTGAAAGGTCCTGATGCTTGTCAAATAAGAAAAAAAGTTCTAAGCCATTAGGGTCACATTTTATTTAAATATATATTTGTATACCTTTTTATAATATTTTACACTTCGTAAAATATAGGTGAGTGTAAATATGTTTAATCTGCCATGCTGTGTATAATTCATATCAAGTGTTTAAAAAAAATAATTTGCTGGGGGTTTTTTTGTTGTTGTTGCTTTGCGCGGGATATGGAAGTTGGGTCGGCGGGATGGTGGCTTAATGGTTAGCACTGTCACCTAACACCTCCAGGGCTCGGTTCCCACTTCAGGTCTGTGTGTATGGAGCTTGCATGTTCAAACAGTCCAAAGACATGCAGATTACACTGCTGTAAGTCTGATGTTCCCAAATTGCCCATAGTGTGTGTGTCATGGGTCTAGGTGGTGGTACTGGCTGGCTGGACCGGCTGATGTACTTGCCGTGGGCATAGAGGGTAGGCATGCACGCAGAGGGGTTTCAAACAAAGAGTCTTTATTTATAATCTCAAACAGACAAAACAAAGAAACTAAAACAACAAACTCAAACTATAATTGAGGCTCAGGGCTAACACAGGAAAGGATCTGAACACAGGGAACCAGGAGCTGACACAGGGAACTGACATAAGGAAACACAGGGAACTGAATAGTGGACTGGGGATGAGGAAACATGGAGCTGGAGCTAACTAAAGATACATAGGGGAACTAGAGATGGGGACAGGACTGGGGAGACGGGACCGGGGCTAGACAGGGGGCTGGACTAGAGGCAGGGCTAGACAGGGGGCTGGACTAGAGGCAGGGCTAGACAGGCGGCTGGACTAGAGGCAGGGCTAGACAGGCGGCTGGACTAGAGGCAGGGCTAGACAGGCGGCTGGACTAGAGGCAGGGCTAGACAGGCGGCTGGACTAGAGGCAGGGCTAGACAGGCGGCTGGACTAGAGGCAGGGCTAGACAGGCGGCTGGACTAGAGGCAGGGCTAGACAGGCGGCTGGACTAGAGGCAGGGCTAGACAGGCGGCTGGACTAGAGGCAGGGCTAGACAGCCGGCTGGACTAGAGGCAGGGCTAGACAGGCGGCTGGACTAGAGGCAGGGCTAGACAGGCGGCTGGACTAGAGGCAGGGCTAGACAGGGGGCTGGACTAGAGGCAGGGCTAGACAGGGGGCTGGACTAGAGACAGGGCTAGACAGGGGGCTGGACTAGAGACAGGGCTAGACAGGGGGCTGGACTAGAGACAGGGCTAGACAGGGGGCTGGACTAGAGACAGGGCTAGACAGGGGGCTGGACTAGAGATAGGGCTAGACAGGGACTCAGGGACTTGACTGGCTGGGTTAGTGGTTAATTGGGTTAGTAGCTATCTGGAATATGGGGATGCTGGATGCTGACCTAACCGGGTTAGTAGCTAAGGGAGTTAGTGGCTAACCGGGTTAGTACTGACCTAATAGGGGGGAACTGAACACAAAAGGCAGGGCACACATGAGGCTATACCAAACTAGCGGCTAACCTACTAGCGACCAGAACCACTAGCAGTAAATCCCACTAGAGGCTAGCCTACTGGAGGCTAACCCTACTAGGGGCTAACCCTACTAGCAGTCAAGGCCTACTAGCGACTAACCCTGCTAACGGCTAACCCCTTATGTGGCTACAAGGGAAGCTTTAACCAAAGAACTAAACAAGAAGACTGACACTGGGAAGACACAGAACAGTACTTACACTGTACACAGGAGGAGACACAGCCTAGCTAAACATGAAACAGGACAGCTCCATGAATCCAGTAACACAAGGAGTATAAAGAAAACTAAACTAGAGCCCTCTTGAACACAGGTTAAACAATATAACTAAAATAGAAAACTCAAAGAAACAAAAACCAAACAAAAGGAATGCCCACATGATGGTATATACAAACAAACAAAAAAAAACAATGCTCGACCCAGTTTCCCAGAACAAACTGCTATTTATAAGATGTTTAATGAGCCACCTCGGTTCAGGTGAGCACCATCACCTGACCGAGGTGCCTTCTGGGAAACTGAGTCGACCAACAAAAACTACAAACAGACAGACATGAACAGTGACCTCTAGTGGAGGTTCCTAACAGTGTGAATGAATAAGTGTGTAAGTGCATTTGTGTCTAGAAAAAAAATTATCAACTCATTAACTAATGATTAATTTATTAATTAATTAATAACACATGCACACACCCATTTCTGTTTCACAGGGTTACCAATTCTATCTAAAACATACTTTGTACCTTTGATTCAGTGTGTGTGTTGCAGAATGTTACAAATGTGTTTTTTTTTATATGCTACTTTACCTGCACTGTAAACCCAAATAAGTTGGCAAAACTAAAAAATTTTGAATTAATCAGCTACATAAATTTTTTTAAGTAATGATGTTTCCAATTTTAAGTGAACAGAACTATCAGTTTTTGAGTTTGTTGTACTCATTCATATTAATCCTTATTTACTTGCATTACTGAGTAGCCTAACTCATACTACATATTTTTTTAGTTGTTTAAAATTAAATAAATTGTGGTTGGTCTTTCGTCTGCTCCTGTCAATGGGTAACCACAGCAGTTTGTCGCAAGTTTTTATGCCAGATGCAGTTCTGAACACAACCCTCCCATTTCTATCTGGGCTTGGGACAGACACTTCATCCAGTGGCTGGGAATCAAACCCGTCCCTTTTGCACGGGAGGCGAAACACCTACCACTGAGCCACCAGTGCTCTGTATTATTTGACAACTTTATGGTGCCCAGATTTGTAAAGATCATACTTACAGCATCATGCAAAGACAGACCAGTCCACCATCTTGATCAAGATAATTAAATGTGGGCAGTTTACGTGCGCATTGATGACGTCATACACAAAATCGCTAGGCTGAAAGATTTTAAGTTGGTGGAACTTTAAGGAGACAGTTACTGTGGCTTAAAATATTTAATTTGTTCAGCTAACTTGAAAAGTGTTTCTACAAACTCATAAATAACAAACTGTTCTAAATACTCATCAAGGTCTATTAATTTGAACTAATTGTAATTGTTTAAGTTAACAGTACTCAATATGTCTCATTACTTTGAGCATTAGGGTTTACAGTGTGCATCAGGCGCGTGTTAAATTACCACCCGTTTCACACGGCCACGCCCACCTAGAAATCCGTTGGAGAAGCTGGACATGCACGCGCATGCTGCACGGCGTAAAAACAAATCAATTCACTCCTTTTACACCAAAGTTTAATTAGCTGAATTAACGGTGCGTTAGCTGTGCAGTTTGGTACAATGGACACCAGGACTTTGCTAGGTAGCTACACTGAACGCTACCCGTCTAACGCGGGTGCGACAGTATTCAGTAAAGTCATGTCCACCCTATAAAGTTGCGCAGACCACAACGCGAACAATTCACTAACTTTTGCGAGCTTCCTACTCACCAAGGAGTGCTCCGAGAGGTTCTTGCGCGCTCCCGCCGCAGTGTGCGCGCGCTTGTTGCTACGGATGTTGCTAAGCAGATTTCCCACGAAGAACCCGGACCCTGTCTCTGCGCGCGACTGTGTTAAAAGCGTCTACGTCATGACGTTTAGCGAGACGTAATTTGAAGAACGTTCATTTGGATTGAGTAATGATTGTAGTTCTTGAAACTGATCAGTATAATTAATCCATTCTCAAATATTCTGAAATGTATCATCAAAAGTATTAAGTATATGTTCAAAATATAGCTTATTAGATAAAGCTAGTTTATTTATTTTCTTTCTTTTCTCTTTTTTAGGGGAATGTCAGTTTTAAACTAAATTTAGGTTTTTAGCCATTTATTTTTTGTCCTCCAACTCAAATAATTAGATCAAATATTCAGGTATTTTATGCATTCATCTTCTATACTGCTTATAGGGCCTTGAGCTTATCCAGGGCACAAAGTGAGGTACACACTGGGCAGGGTCCCAATCCATCGCAGGATACACACAAACACACACACAACAGACAATTTGGGAGCACCAATTAGCATAAATGATAATCTTTGGAAGGAAACCGAAGTGCCCAGGGGAAACCCAACAAGCATAAGGAAAACATGCAAACTCGACCCTGGAGGCGCGAGGCCACAATGCTACCCACTATGCCACTGTGGACTATTTACAAAGCCTGTGGACTATTTTTAAGGTGATGTTAATTATGGTTAATATACAGGTACAAATCATAGAAATAAGAATAGAAAATTGTGACTCATTCCTAGATGGAGTGGAAAGTGTTCTGATGAGGAACTGAAGACAGGCGAGAAAGCGAGAGACATTGAGCCTCTCTATTCTGAGCATTTTGTTTGAATGTTGGTCAAAATAATTCAAGAGGTTATGCTGTAAATTATGTTGGTTTATGCCTTAAAATGTTTTATTTTGTTTCATATGAGACTTTTTACCTTATTGGGTATCAAGGTAGTACTATGGCGTGTACCACAATACGATGACAATAAGGATACGATGATCCTTATTGCAGCATGTATCTCATATGGCATATATGTACAATACTAGTCAAAAGATTGGACACACCTTCTAATTCCATGGTCTTTCCTGATTTTTATTTCTTTTCTACATTGTAAAACAATGCTGAATGCATCCAAAATATGCAATAATCTCCTTTTAACAGTTGATATTGAGATATGTCTGCTACGTATGCCCTTTAAAACCTTTATAACAACTCTAATCTGAGGTGCTGTAAATTGGTATGAGCTTCTCCTCTGCAGCAGGGGTAAGTTTTGCTTTTGCTTTCCTGGGATGGTCTTCATGAGAGCCGGTTTCTTCATGGTGCTTGATGGGCTTTTGTTCAAATGCAGTCGACAATACGATATTTGCAAGAACTGTTCAAAAACAGCTGACCTTCGTGTTTTAAAATAATAACCTACTGTTGTTGTTATTTAGGTACCTAATGCTATACAGTATGTAGTATTTTGGATTTTTGAAAAAAACAAAAACAGTATTGTTCTAGAATGTAGAAAATTAATTAAAACCTTTTAATGGTACCTATATTGAATTTGTTAGTATGTACTACTGCTATAGTACAGGCAGCGCAATAATGATTCCTGCTGAACTTTGGAAGCCATTGTGGTACCCAAAAAAATACCATAATATTCACCACGTCTTGTGTAGTAACCTTTGGAGTTTACCATACCAGGTAAAATGATGTCATACTATGTAAAAAGTACCATAAACATGTATAACATACTTTTGACATTATCCTGCTATGTCTTCCTCAGTATTCATGGTGGAACCATGTAATAACCTATAGTGTATGAACCGTTGTACCATGGTAGAACCATGTACCATAAGTCTGTACCATGGTACCGTAGTGATTTTATACTGTAAGGAGGTCTACCATAGTACTATATACCATATTAGAGATACCTATATATATATACTTGGTATAATTTCTTATGGGCCCTAAAGAATTATTTGCTTTAAGCATTAATATTTCTGTCTGTCTACAACAACACTCAATAAAAACAGCAGAGGGCAGTATTCTTTTGTTTAAAAAAAAAAAGTCTCTACCTGTCCCGCCGTTCATCCGTTCCTCTTCACAGAGGCAGATAAGGCCACTGCGACAAATTCTGTTGTGTTTCTCAAATGTGAAGCACAGAACACTAATAAAAAAAAATGTTGGTTTCCTTTTTCCTCTTTCCTATGAGTGTTATTACATTTTCTAGATAATGCATCCGAGGCCCTGGAGGTTTATCTGGTAAACTGTTTAGATAAGTTGTCTTGACATGATAGGGCCATTATGTAGGAAATAACGAGGCACTGTTTGTTTGTTTTTTATCTGTGTTTATCTAATTAACCTTCAGTCACTGAAATTATAATAAGATAAGGTCTTTGAGTTACCATTGCTCTTTATATTACATTTCCACTTTAAAAGTAACTGTATCAGTACTATGAAACACTCATTGTTAGTATCCTGATGCGTTTAAATTGTGAAACTGATTGTTAGCATCCTGATATACAGTATTTGAGCCTCTTTAGCTAGCTTTCTCATGTTTGTTAGTCTTCTGAAATGTAAAAAAAAAAAAAAACTGTACCTATTTTTTTAAAGCACTTTTTTAGGATGTAGGATGTTAAGTAACTAGAACAAAACACTGCTTTGTTGTTGCCAAGCAACACATTATTTCATCTCCTCCACAAAAATGTTGGTGTGCTGATAGAGAATGATGTATGGCCTATACACAGGATAAAATCGATGCTCTTACTGTATTATTTAGCATCAGAACATTTTGTTCAACAGGCATTTGTGTGTGCTTTCTGTGAGTGGTAGCGTGAAACCAGTTTCATAGGTAACTCTTTGTATGGGAATGTATGGGAAGAGAAAGAGGCAGTGACGTGTGGGGGAGGATTTGCATTAAAGTGTTCTTGCTGGATATATTTGGTAGTGCTGACCCTTTTGGATATAAAAAGGACAATAAGACCAATAAGGAGGTCTGATGCACAAATACCCCCCCCCCCCCTCCCCCTAATAATGCTCTTATTCTCAGTTTTATGGTAACAACTACAAAAAAAAAAAAAGGGCACAAATTAAACGAGGCCGTCTCCAGTGTCAGCAGTGCTTCTGTTAAAGCTATAGGTAAGTGTTCAGGATGGAGAACTTTGCCCTAGTTGTTCAATAAGATAGCAAGCTGTCATTTATCATTCATTAATAAATTAACATTTATAATTGTTGGCAAGGCATTTCAGGAAGAGATATTATCTGTATAATATCATTATTATCGCTACAGTAAATTAATACTGCTTAGCACAGAAACCTTCCAGCCATGTTCCATACCTCTAGTGCCATGGCGGGGGGAGATCCTCAGGGTACAAGGTGATGGACACACTGGTCGGGCTGCCAATCCAACTCACATAAACACACCCAATTATACACTATGGTTATACTGGATTCGCCAACTTGGGAGAAAACCAGAGTACCCGGAGGAAACCCCCTGCAAGTGCACTGCAAGATGCAAGAACCTCCAACCCTGGAGAGATCGTGCTGCTGTGGTAAGATTATAGTGGATTATTTTCCTAAGTAATGTTTTAGTCCTTACTCAAGTCCTTCTTGGAATCAGTCACACTCTGTATAATTGTGCATTTTTCTTGTCTGTCCATTATCACTACTGCCAAACATGGGACATTTTAATAGAACCTTAAAAGTAAACACCCTCATAAACTATACAGCAATGGTAGATATAAATAATCAGAGCAAAACAGATTTTGCTACTTTGAAAATAAAGCTTTTTGTCTCTTCCTTGTTTCTCCAGCAGCTGTGCTGTTCATCTAGCCCCAAGTTATTGTTAACATTGTTAGCAGAACTGCTGAATGTATTTCTAACATGGTTTAAAGCTTGTAAAAGGCAATCACACTGAAGAGATCCTGAAAAACAGATATGACATATGAGACGCCAGGACTTTGGATTTTAAAAACTATTGCACTAAGGCTGTTAAAAAATAAATGGACTTAGGCTGCAGTATAAGCCTACATGAACTGATGTGAATTGACAGCATGCTAGCACGAGCACAGATGGTCACACCTCAGGGTGCACTCAGTGACTTTTGCCAGTGCATCATGGGTGACAAAAGCAACCTGGCTAATCACCTGACATGCTCCTGTGCTGCTCCACTTTTTCAGGGAATTGAGGCTGCATGGACCGCTTCATTCCCGTTCTTTATTTTGTCGATATGCTATTTTTTATTGAACTTTTAAATCTGAACTAATAATTCCTTAGAAGCTCTTCATACACCAATTCTAGGATCATTTATACCTTAATAAAGCATTTATACCACTGTGTTGTTGAAATCGCAAATCAGATCTGTCAGAAGGTGTTCTAACAATAGTTCGGACCCCAAGGCAAATCACAGGTGTATCGATTAATATGCTTGTTATAATACGATATCCTTTCCATACTAACAGATGAGATTTGTACGGCAGACAGTAAACATAATCTAATATTAACACACTTCTAAACTAGATTAGATTAGAAGTGTGTTAATATTTAGCAGCAATTAGATTTTTGGAAGGAGGCTCCAGGGTCTGCACGCTTGTTCCAGTCAGAGGCAGTTTGGATTTTGATATATTCAACTTCATGGTGGTAGTAACCACAGCACACTACATCTTTGTTAATTATTTCCTATAACAGCATACCCCATTGTTCTTTATCCCCTATTAAATTGGCCAGCACTTTTACAGACGTAGTATGATGTATTATTTGGTTGTTTTCCTTTTTGGAACTAATTAAATTGCAATACATGGCCAAAATTCACCTGGAAAGAACAGATGGAGAACGAGCATCTGAACAACTGGTTATTACAATGCCAAAAACTTACTTGTCTTACTTGTTCAGTTGCAGTTTAATAAGGACTGCAATACAGATTTTAGTTAAATTATACGTCCTGTAGAAGCCATAAAAAGGCTACACTCATATGTTGGCACGTAAAATTGCTACGTTTACAGATGTGTGGAGAAAAACATCCGATTCAACGATTATAAAGCTATAAATGTGCCAATTACTGCGCTATCAAGTCTTTCATCAGGTCAAACACTCGTAGAGGACTTTTCCCTTCACTTGTGGAGGAAGCTGTCTGCATATCTTGAAATGATCACTTGGCATTTATCAAACCTTGCTCTGCGCCACACTGCCTTTGAGCAAGACTCAACTTGAACTACCATCCCTCAAGGTATGACATTAAAACTCTTCTCTGTACTGGCAAGCGGACGTCCCCTGGCTGTACATAGAGTTGAATCCCTAGCTGTACTTAAACAAAGACTGAAGACCTATCACGTCACTAAACACTTAAATGAGCACTAAAAAATCCTAGATTGTATAATACAGTGTTTTGTTGGTTTAGTGCTCAGCATAACCAAAAAGTTTTGGTTTCCATATACAGTAATTCACCTCCTGTTGGTATCAGATATTTATGATTATCCATTTAAACACATTATCTATTTAGTCCAAATTCTGCCAATTCAGTTTCCGATTCAGTTTAATTCATACTCTTTATCACTTTTTACCTTGTTTTAGCCTCTGACCTACACTACAGTAGGGAAAACTATGGCTTACGAAGTTCGTCTCTTAGTGCCAGAGAAAGAAAATGGGAAAAGTAGTTTCAATCTAATGTTCAGGTGTCCATACATTTTTTTAGTCATATAGAGTATATAAACTGGTATGAATCTTTTTATTTTTTATTTTTTTTTAATAAGCCTACAAAATACATCTGTGAATCAATCTGGAAAATTACATCTAACAAATGCTATGAACATAAAGGTAAGCTGAGAATAGTTGACCTACTAAGAGAAGGTTAGCAATAGTTTACATTCTAATGATGGTCAAATTTATTTACAGACATCCTCTTAATATATAAAGTATATAAAACAATTTTGGACTGTGTATATAAAAACCATTTATGCTTCAGATCTACACATTAGTAGAATCTTCAGCAGTCAATCCAGTAGCATTCAGTTGCTTCTTAATATACAACCCATTAGTGACCTGTGTCATTAATGATTATTTGTGCTCACACTGGTGATAATGACATGAGAGATGAGTAACGTCTATTTGTCTTGCTATTCCGAGCCAACCCATCAGTGACATCCTCCATCAGAGGTGATAGTAATGTCACTCACTTCATGGACACTGTTACTAAAGGTCATACTACACAACAGAGACGTTTCTTTCTCCCCTTTTTGCTATAATCGTTGTTTTTCATCAGCGGTGGCTACGTTTAACTCAGCACTGATACAATGACGCCATGACATTTCAGAGGACGTACCTCATTTTCCCCACTTGAGACTAAAAAAGCAAGAAAGCTCAAAGATCAAAACGGCATTGTGGTTTTGGTGTGGCAGAAGACAAAAAAAAAAAAAAAGCACAATGTGTGGGGGATGAAAGAATTCACTGAAATGAATTTTAATATAAAATTATTTGTTCGATCCTGTTTGAACATTCTTGTTTACCAGCATTTTTATTCCACGATACTGGACTACATTATCTAATAACATTAAGCTATTCATCAGCAAAAAGACTTCCCATCTTCTTCATGCTCCACTTGCTTCTTCACTGGCTCAAACCAAATCCCGTAGTCTAAATCTGAATCTTTGCTTCCTCTCTCAGCATTAACTTTGGTTTTCACAAAGCATGGAGGAGGGGAATGATGCGTGGAAGCATGAAGGAGGGGGTGCTGATGGCTCTCAATCTGTCCCCCCACAGCTGCAGTCCATTTGACTTCGATGTGTGTACCTGCACAGTCCCCACCAGGACTTGGGTCTGGAGAACGATCTCTCACCTCTCACAACACAATGCCCTCCCCCTGTCTCATCAGCATGTGTCAAAGCTCACAGCTTAGACCCCCAACACATTGGGTTCAATGTAAATACGCTCAAATAAAGGGAATGACAATGGGAAGGTGTGAGGAGACTGCCTTTAGCAATCCCGTTCTTGAATAATACTGTATAGAGCTTGTGCAGCTGAGATCTGACAGAGCATCTATTTCCCGGGCCTGTTATGTATACTAATATGATTTATGATTTTTAATGTTCGGCAGTTTAAAACACCACTACCATTGCTTTAATGCTGGCACTGTGCTAACTTAGCATACCATTTTCTGTGGATTCATTTTGTTAATCTTTCTCCCACTTGAATCACTGCAATTTACGGCTGGTTTTCTTCTTCTTTTTTGCTTTTTACAACACCACTGCCACATGAAAACCATTTATAAATGTCAAATGTGTGTTACCATATACAGTATATGCAAGAGGCATTCAGGTCAAACCGGGACTTGATTTCAAAGATGGTCATACGTCTCTGGATGACAATCCCAGCCGAGGTGGCTCAGAGACCACTGCTGTTGTTCTCGTGAACATTCTGTAAATGGAACGCCTGATCTTTAAAATTAACAGAACTTGTGGAAAAGAGGCAGCTGTCTGTGATAACTGTCATTCATGAACACTACTTGAACAATGCAGGAATTAGGCTGGGAGTTATTTCCACATACCCCATACAGTCTTGACCTTGCTTGAAGCCAACACATAAAGGTGTTCCTGGGAGGCTAGTGTTTAAGACGTAAAGCAGACAGTCCGATCATGGCTCTGGCATATCTGAGAAAACTTTCTGCCTTGATATTATCCTAACACTAGTGAAATGTTGCGATAAGTGCATTAGTGTAGCATTAGCTTTTACTCCCATGACTGTGTTCTGTTATTCGGCACAATCAAAAATCCCAGTTTAACTTGAGTGCCCTGTGTATTTGTACATGTTACCTACCTACGGCTTTTAGTACTCGAACAATTACTCGAAGATATGTGATTTTAGACCAATTGTACCAATTTACAAAAAGGGAAACAGTTTTCCTCTCTGGGCTAAATAGTGTAGTAAGAATCAGGTATGAGCTATAGAAGTGTTTATAGCTTACTGTCAGGATTTGCTGAACTGAAAATAAGATGAATGCGCTTAAACTTGACAACAGCCTAAAAGTAGCTCCAGACACCCACATTATTATGATTAAGTTCAGCCAGCAAGAGCAGTGACTATGTAGGAAGTCGACCATAAAAATAACAAGTTAGGACATGCTAAAATGTGGAACGTTTGGCTTTGTGCTATTTAAAACGCTAAGTATTTAAAAGATACTGGAAGAGTTGGATTGAAGTCAGACCTCAGAGTGTTTATCACTTACTGTATAAGTGGTTCAAAAGACGTATTAGTCAGCTTAGCAATGAGTCAGAATCTCTCTCTCTCTCTCTCTCTCTCTCTCTCTCTCTGTCTCTCTCAGGTGTATCCATGGCTACCATAGCCATTCAGGTTGTTGAGGTTGTTAAAGAAAAAGGACATGTGGGTGAGGTGTTATCTGGAGCCACACTGAATGACAGCAGATGAATGAATTGAATTATGGTACTAAAGGCACCCATGTACATAGAAAAATATGTCAGTCAGAATTTTTTTTTGTCATGTGAGATGTTATCTTGTGTTAGGAATGAGTCTCCCATGGCACTGCTTTTGTTCTTTATATTCATACCTGTTCAGCCTGCCCTAAAGCCCTGGGGCAAATTAATATGTTTTGGAAGTAAAGACAATAGTAGACAAATAAGCGACATCCTGAACTAACGTCTGCACAAATTTCCCACTGAATCATCAGACTGCAATTAAGTTTCAATATCTTTTTGGGTTCCCTCTTTTTTTTTTCTTTTTTTTTTTAGTGTTTAGAGATCTTTATTTTACTCCTCAAACTTAGCAAGGGTAAACATATTTTGAACCAAGTTTTGTGAACCAAGTGACGACAATCACACATTTAAGGTGTTATGTTAAAACAGTCATTATATTTATTGATTAATCATTAACCAATAACCTTTCACACCCTGTCACACTTCAGCACCCTATCCCTAACTGGGGAACAAAGGAACTGAAATCAGCAATGTATTGCACTGTTGGCGGGTTCTAAAGTCATTTTTATGCTATAAACACCACAAAGGTGTTACATAACAGCCATGTTCGAGTTTAAGGTCTATGTTTAGAACATGATTACACAGAAGTTGATGAAAAAAATATATGAAAAAAAAAAAATCTTCACGGTACTGGGGCTCTGTGACATTTATCCAAGCAAACCAGAGAAATTGCTTTTTAAAAAGAAATGAATGAATTTTATCTGAATATATCTCTATTGGAGATACTGTAGGAAAGTATAAATCAGTAAAAGGGGAATTATATACTGTATACATACACTGGTACAGAGAAAGAGAGACAGAGAGAGAGAGAGAGAGAGAGAGAGAGAGAGAGAGAGAGAAAGAGAAAGAGAGTGATGACTCATTACCTTATTTACAAGGATGCATTCAATATTCATGTCTTGAATGCTGCCATAGAGCAGGAGTGTAATTTGTTGAATCAGTAACTGTAGCACACACACAAAGAAAACTCTGCTGGGTGGATGATGTAAAAAATAAGCAGAGTTTAAACATCTTACATCCTCAACTGACTCTGCATATGTAACAAGCAAGAAAGTTCAACTACAGTGACAATGTGCTATGTTTATGATGATCGTGATTCCTTATGTGCCAGTCCAACACCCAAAACTTAACAAAAGTAAAAGACCTGATGCAGGAAAGTGAGAACAGATGTAGACCAGACTGTGCTGTCTGGCATGGGGATATACCATTCCTTTGAAGGCTAGACATGAATAATAGATCATAGACTAAAAAGGTTTCTTGCGGTGGTTTACCCCCCCCCCCCCCCCCATCTTTTTCTGTGATTTCGATTTTACAATCGTACATGTGATAGACCAGGACAGGTATGTCTGATGCAAGTTAGTTGCATCAGACATAATGAGATATTTCCACTTCAATTTTTGATGTTTTATCTAGCAGGACGCTTGTACTTTTAATAATGATGTGTCATTATACACAACTTCAAGATCATAGTTAAACGGTGTAATGAGCTTGATCTTATTATTTGGTGCACAATATGAATGATAGTCTTGTGTACTGAACTCATGTGTATTGTAGACTTGATTTCTTCCTTACTGAGGTGAAAGGTTTAATGTTTATAAGGTTGCTAAAGATTTCAAAAGTTGTTAACCAACTTAAATTTTTTTTTTTTTTTTAACTTGGGTTTGGGTTGTTTTTTTAGTTTAGCTTAGTCAAAAGCATGGTCAAGGAAATGACTTTTGGACTTTTTGGAATATAAAGGGGGATGGAAGCTAGATTAAATAACGTCTGAACTGAAATCTAATCTGAGTCGAAATCTAATCTAAGTTTAACAAATCTGTTGTTTTTCTTTTTTTAAAAACTTTAAATTCTTCATGTATGGCCCTTTAAGGGAATTATCCACCATGGAGAAACATCTGGCTGTTGAATGAAACCCAGCCATTCATAAAAACAGGACAGGGCCTCGCTGCTATTGGCTGCCCCCGGTCTCATGCGTACTTGAGTGATTCGCCAATGCCTATTGGTCGGTGTCTTGAACGATGTCCTGGATCAACCAATGAGAGCGCACTCTGGTGTCACGCACCAGCCCCGAGCTGAGCAGGCGATTCCATTGAGAAATTTTTTTCAGTCTGGAGAAGCTTGCTGTGAGCGCGCAGCAGAGCGTGCACCCGAGGGTCGCGTGCTTATCTTGGGAGTTAATAAATCGCTGCTGCTGTTTTTTTTTTTTTAATAACTTGTTTGTTTTTACACTTTTAAAAGGATTAAATCATAAGAAAGGTGAGTATACTTGCATGTGAGACACTTTATACTTGTGTACAGGCACAATACTTGCATTACTGTCTTTTTTTGGTATGTTTTGTCTGCGAAGTTTAAGTCTGGATTTTGTTTATCCCCTGCTCCAGATTCCGCCATTTTCTTTGTGCGAATCTCGCGCCACCATTTTCTCCTCGTTTTTCTCGCGGTAGTTTGTTGTCTTTTGCTTAAAACGTGAGCTGATACGTGGGGTTTGTAATGCATGCGGGTTTCAAGCAGAATTCCTTCTCGTCGTGCCCTGCTTGTGCTGCATGCACAGTGTGTCGGGATTTGTATGAATGGAGTTGAGTTTTTTTTTTCTTTCCCCCTCGCGCACAGGATCAAATTTCACTTCATTGAGAAAAACAAGGGGAGGAGAGAGAGAGCAGGGGGGCAATGGGGGACTGAACTTCTCGAACTTAAAGAGCATGGTAGAGTTAACCCATTGCTGTGCTTGTGTGTGTATATATATATATATATATATATATATATATATATATATATATATATTTTTTTTTTTACACAGGGTTGTTAAAGTTTGAAACCCAGTGCACCAGGACAAACTGCTATATATTTATCCTCGCACTTGTATTTATATAGAGGGCAGAGCCTGCTGTTTGGGGCTCATGTCCTTTTCATAATCTAGATCAGAGGAAGCAATAACAGTAAATGATGGTTGTTTAATTGCATCCCATTTTAGTGCACAGCTTGCCAAGATTGCAGAGTTCTCATGACTTCATGGCAGGATAACAACTCTGAACCTTATGAGGGATAAAACACTCTGCGATACACCTACCAATTTGTACGTGTCTCTGGTGTGTGAGTAAAAAAAAATCTTTTTTTTTTTTTTTTACTTTTCCGTCTTTATTATTAAATTTACATTAAGGTGTTTGGCAGACGCCCTTTCAAAAGACGTTTCGTATATAGTTTGTTATATATAACTGGCCCTGCAGTTGGGGTTTGAACCTGGGACTATCCGAACAGTAGTCCAATGCCTTAACCTCTCAGCTACCCTCTTCTTCCAGCTCTTGCTGGATGCGCCTTTAATTTGCTATTCTGCATAGAAATGTTAGTGTTTCGAAGTAAACGCTACTGTACATACAAGAGCTTTATCCCTAACTGACAAGTACATTGTTAAATGTGGACAAGGGACAATTTGGCGTGTAAATGGTAGGCCATTAAATGGGGGGGGGGGAGGGTTTGGGAGGAATCAGTGGTGTGTAAATATGCAACAAGTCTCACTGCCTTGTGTGATTATATATATATGAGAGAGAGGTCTGACCTGTACAATAAAATGAAGTCATATAGCCGTGCGAGTATCTCTCCATTCTTTATTTGAGGTCAAAAGAGTTGCACAAACAAACAAACAAACCGGCGGGATACACAGCTGATCAAAGGAACAGTTGGTCCAGTCCTGTCATGAGATAAGATGATTGCTGACAGCTGCCCGTGTGCTTATCCTTCTCTAAGTGCCATTTTTCTCGGCTTTTAATCATTAGGAGCTGACAGGCGAGGAGATCTCCCCCGTGAGAAAGAAGGAAAAAGAAGGAGAGGACGCGTCTCCCTCCATCGTTTCCTTCCGTGTTTGATTTGTTGATCCCACAGCATGGACAGTTTTTACGATCAGCAAGTTCCTTTTGTGGTCCCGTCCAATGTAAGTTACATCATACTTCCCTCACGGGTACATGTTTTGTACATTTCAATATTTATCTTTGAACTGTTGGATATTTAAATGCACTATAAGTTAAGGAAATGTGTTTTTACGATGCTCCCCTTCCACCACAGAGTGCACAGCTAATCTGGCCATATTCAATCATGAGAGTTATTTGTGCAAATGGAATAGCTGCATTTATAAATGCCAACTGTTTCTAATCGCGACCATCTGTGTTTGTAGAAATGCCATGCCAAGGAGCTACCATGCAAGCCACTGAGTGACAGAAAGAGGAAGTTCATGGATCGTGAGCTCGCTCAGGACACTGAAGGTAAAACCATGGTTATTTCACTCACACGAATGTGACCTTTATATTATAATACAGTGCGATTCAAATGAAGCAAGCTGCTCTGAGTCATCGCACTTTTCCGAGCCTAATCCTGAATTATTCCTCGTCTTTCCCAGAGCTGTTTCAGGACCTTAGTAGGCTGCAAGAAATATGGATAGCTGAAGGTAATGTTCCTATTTATTTATTTTATTTTTCAACATGCATGGTAATGACCGCTGTTCACCATAAATGTAATACTTGATATAAATAAATAAAAAAGAAACCTTGCTTTTGCTAGCTCAAAGTTGACTAGAATGAATTCCAGATGTTAAACAAGTGCACAGATTCGAATCTGTGTACATGTACTGGATGGTTAACTTTTGCATGATTTGTATACAGACTTTGGTACAACAAGACATTGTTTATTTTCTTCCCTCCAGCTCAAGTACCTGACGACGAACAGTTTGTTCCAGATTTTCAGGACAGCTGTGAGTATCTGAATTGGGAGTATGCGGGTAGACGTGGTATAGGACGGACTGCAGGGCTGTCAGTAGCCGTTTCTTTGCATGTGACTCATCAATTATTAATGACTGGCTGTAGCGTAACAATCTACAGGTCATGGACTATAGACTTAACCATTGTGAACTTTCATGATATTGCCAGATATTGAAAAAAAAAAAATTGGGAAGAATGGAAATTTAAGTCATCTACGTCGTAGTTGATGTATTCAGATACTTTAAGAATACAAGGTATTAAATGGTTCGAACACGTGTCCGCTCAGGGAATGACGGTGTAACTGTACAACGAACTTTGATTCTGTTTAAAGAAATGCGACTCTTGTAACCAAGAGTTATTCACGAGAGACTCGTCATGCTCGCCAAAGCCAGTTTTTCATTTGGATTTTGGCACGAGGTTTAGGGGTTGAAAAAACCTGAATGGACCCCAGTAGGCTCTCTATCGCTTCTTATTCACTCTTCTGGGTTGAAAAAGTGTGTGCGCTCATGGAGGGATAGATATTGTGCAGTGGCCCAACATCCGACTGCAGCGCCGTAAATCACCACGGCCTTCAGCGCACTGACATTTTAATGGGTCAGGATACACACACACACACATACACACGCACTTCATTATATTCGGTACACTAGTCCTTCTGTTTCCCTTGTTAAGCTTCTTTTTAAACCCCATTTGGCTTTTGGATATTGAAGTGCAATTATTTGTACGTTCTATAGTGATTATGTTCCGTTGTGTGTCTAGTGAATACATGCACAAGTTTGCATAGGTGTGCGTGTTAGTTTGACACAGTGCTACAGCTTTGGCAGAGGGCCGATTAGTCTTACAGAGGACTCTTTCAGCATGTCTGGGCAAGAAAGAGCCCATTTCCATCGAGAGCATGCATTAAATCTATAGGTTCCATGATGCTTTTTATTCACACACACACCAAAAATATTGCACACTTTTATGTAGTTAACTAGCAGTGTTCATGTCAATCCTCAGTGTTGAAATGAAAACAGTTTTTTCTGCTTTTGTAGTGATGTTCCATGGCCCACCTCAAGCCAAAGTGAAGAGGGAAGTCAGTCCGAGCAGAAACTTTTCCCCCTGTGGACAGGAGCAGAGACTCTCGCCATATGGAGAGAAGTGCCTTTACAACAACTTTACAAGGTACATGTTCTCATGCCACTCAGCCCTGCTCTCGTCGCTACGCTAAAATCTGCTGCATATACAAAACTGACATTTTTCCCCACTTCTGTTTCTCATCAGTGCCTATGAACAGAAGCCATTTGGATTCAGTAAACCCCTAGCATCGCCCCCGACCCCTGTATCACCTTGCAACTCCTCCCATAATCCAGGGGCACACGCCCTGCAAAAGAGAGTCACACCTCCAGTCCATACTCAGACACGGGGGCTACCAGCTGTCACTGGCCACACTCATCAGAGAATACACAGCACAGTTCACAGCCAGAGTCCACCTTTTGCAGTGCCCCGCCCACCTGTGGGTCACCCAGACGCCTCTTATAATGCAGACCACAGGTAAGATATTAGATATGATACCATAGTGGTGTTCCTTAGATTATTTCTAAGACTCCAGGGTTCTGACACAGTGTGTGGTCATCAATATCTAGTATATCTGTGTCCAAAACCCTTGTTTCCTGCCCTAACACATTCGTTGTATTACATTAGGAGATGATTTAGGTGAATCTGATTATTTGCGATAGTTTCAGAGCAGGGTTAGGGTGTAAGGCAGATGTATTTCTGGATTAGGGCTGCAACCACAAATAATATTCATCTATTGTGTTAATATTTATTACCTACCAAGTGGATTTTCAGCACATTACTCAGCAGAAAAAAAAATATATATATATTTATAATATATTATTATTATTTAAATATGTTTTGGAATCGTTATTTGACCAAAAGTGTTAAATATGTAAGCTCATGGGCTTTGGGTTCAGTTGATCAGCGTAATTTAATACCATTTGTCTTCTTCTGGAGCACTTAGTCGTGTAATCAGCTCACTCTCGGTGTCTGGGCATTAACCTCTTAATGATTTAAACACTATATTTATCCCAAAGGTTAAAAATCCTCTCTTGTCCTCCTTCCCAACTGTAGATTCCACAGGCAGCTCTCAGAGCCATGTCTGCCCTTCCCACAGCCCGAAGCCTGCACCGGGACTCCATACCCACCACAAAACGGCAACCTATTTCCGCGGGACAATCGGCCACACTACCACCGCCAAATGTCTGAGCCGGTGATCCCGCTTCCTCCACGGGGGTTTAAGCAAGAGATGGTGGATCCCCGGTACCCTGAACAGGGGGCCTCTAATGTTGCAGCCAGTCGTGTCCCATCGTTTCATCATATGTCCATCAAACAGGAGCCCAGAGAATTTGGCATAGACTCTGGTGAGTGTTAGCCAGTCACTGTAACCTCTCTCACTCTCTGTCTCTCTCACATACTGCATCCACTCGTGTGATGTAACAACAAATCCTTCTGTAGCACCAAAGCACAATTACTCATCCATTATTCACTCTAGATCATGACTGCTATGTTTTTGTTCATAACCAGCATTTAGCTAACTTGATGACATTTGTCCATATTGCAGAGATTCAGAGCTGCCAGTCATCCTTTGGGAAGTCATCAAACTTCTATCAGGGTAACAGTGAAGGTAAGGCTGGCATTATTAAAGCCACACTTCTTTGTCAGATTGTTTAATGCGCTGCAGGATCCGTCTTTCCTGAGAGATGTCCGAGATTAACCTGAGACTCCGTTTCCTCAATCTCCAGGGTTCATGTATGACGGAGAGCCTCACCTCTATTACGAAGACGCGTGTGTGGTGCCTGAGCGGCTCGACGGAAAGTGCAAACAGGAGGGAGTGGGCTTCAGGGAGGGGCCTCCATACCAGAGGCGGGGCTCCCTGCAACTCTGGCAATTTCTGGTCACGCTACTCGACGATCCATCCAACAGTCATTTTATTGCATGGACCGGGCGCGGGCTTGAGTTTAAACTCATTGAGCCAGAAGAGGTCAGTTTGCAACATGTAATTAGAGTATTTATATGACTGTTTTCCTGTGCATGAAGGATTTATCGATAGTGTGTGTGCGCATGTTTGTGTTTAGGTGGCCAGGCGGTGGGGAATCCAGAAGAACAGGCCTGCCATGAACTACGACAAGCTAAGCCGATCTCTACGCTACTATTATGAGAAGGGCATTATGCAGAAGGTAAAGGCACGTTCCCGTTCCAATTTTTTCCTTCCTTCCTTTTTAATAGTATTTTATTAAGAAATAAATCACGATAATAATGTGTAAAATGTTTGTGGAACTCGACTCCTTATAACCTTGATGCTTCATCATTTGATAAGCAATGAAACGTCAAGATTATAGGACAAACTAGACATTATGGGACATGTATATCTTCCTCCCTGTTGAATAAAACCTCAATAGCCAAGCCTGATATTGCACACATTATTCAATATGATTCCTGTCTTGTCTAGTAATTTAGCTTACCGCATGTTTCCCTCTCTCACAGGTGGCAGGTGAGCGGTATGTGTACAAGTTCGTGTGCGACCCAGAAGCGCTCTTCTCCATGGCATTCCCTGACAACCAAAGGCCGAGCCTAAAAGCCGACCCTGATGGCATGCAGGTCCCCGAGGATGACACAGTCCCTCTGTCCCACTACGATGATGCCAGCAGAGCCTCTTATGTTGATGGCAGGGATCAGTGCTTGGCAGGGCTGTCTTTTCCTGATGGCTATGCTTTCTAAACTGTTTTTAATCTCAGTTTGGACTCCAGAGTCTCCTCTGCCCAATGAGCAGGTCCATACAACTCCACATCCACATGCATGGTGATTTCCTCCTGCTGCAAAAATTACGCAATTACTTACATGTACATATATATCATACATGCTTGTATCTTTTTTTTTTTTTTTTTTTTTTTTAACACAAACTTTTGTTCCTTTCTTCAGTTCATTTGAACCGTTTCCACCAAGCATGCACATTTCTCTACTGTAACACACGCATCATTTTGTCTTGCAAATGTTTTTTTTTAAAGTAATTTGACACTAAAAACGCTGTATTTTTAAACCTGCTTCAGGTTTTCAATGTATAAATCTATAAGTGAATATCCTAAGATGGCTTTTGTGCACTGTTTCTCATGTAGAACCTGCTGTGTACTTTTCAGCGCTGTGCTTAAGTGAGATTTCTAAAACTATGGCATCTTTCATGCTGAATTTATTAAAGTATGTAACTTGATTGAATGAAAGGTTTGCATATAATTCCAGCCATGCAAATGCACAGGCTTTATACTGTATGAAAACGCGCAAGGGTTTCTGCTTTTGTAGAAATACTGAAATAGTAAAGTCTATGTATAATTATATAAGTATATTTTTGCAAAGTCTGCATTTTGTTTTCACTGTTGTAAAAGCTATATACCAGACATTTCTTGCTCTAATATCTGTTTAGTTTACATAGTGGAACCTTGAGCTGTGTCTAAACAGGTATTCAAAGGGTGTATCTTTTTTAAAACTTAATATCTCTGAGGGATTTGATCCCTGCATTAAAAAATACAACTTTGTTTGAATGGACAAATGTGGATTTATGAGGAATTGTTTCGGACAATCTAATAATTTAAGCATTGTAGTAGCTGTCTAAAGGTAGCCCAGTGTTGGGTTTTGTCCTTAAGCTCATGTTACAGAGACGTCCCAGTAAATGCTGAGCCATATATCCTTGTACTTATTACGTCAAAACTTAGCAATGGGTTTTATTCAGCAGTAATCAGAACTTCAGCTCTGGAACATGGGATTTATGAGTAACCTTTACATCCACTATTAAACTTTATAATCTGTACGGGGTACAATAAACTCTTTTCTGCTTCACTTAAATCTTGCAGTGTTTTTTTTATTTCTGAAATACAATGACATCACCAAAATGCTACAGTGTTATACTGTATATTGGCCTACAATTCTGCAAGCACTGCACTTTACTACGAGCACCTGTACATTCAGGCAATTATGCGATCACGTAGCAGCAGCACAATGCATAAAATGGGTCAAGAGGTTCAGTTAATGTTTAAATCAGACATCACCATGGGGAAGTACTGTACAGTAGATGTTTGAGTGATTTTTGGCCATGGAACATTTCTTGGTGCCAAACAGACTGGTTTAAGTATTTCGAAAACTTCGTGTGTTCTATAAGCTGAAACACCTAGTCGACACCTAGAGAGGTCAGTCGATAATGGCCGGGATGGTTAATACAGTAGCTCAAATATAATCATTTTACAACCATAGTGAGAAGGAAGGCATCTCAGAACATGTAGCACGGTGGATACAACAGCAGAAGATCTCACTGGGTTCCACTTGTGTGAGCCAAAAATAGGAATCTGAGGCTACAGTGTGCACAGGTTTGTTGATGCAGGACAGTTGAAAAACAATGGCTGGAAAAAATAGATAGTTTTTGGCTAGTGTAAGCCATGTATGACAAATGAATGCAAAGGTGAACATTTTGAAATTGATGGTTATAGTTACCCCGTCCAGGGTGTACCCCGCCTCGTGCCTTAGGCTCCAGGTCCCCCGTGACCCTGAATACAGCATAAAGCGGTATAGACGGTGAGTGAGTGAGTTATAGTTTGGAAGGACACTACCCATGTTGAAGATGATTTTTATTTTCTTTACTTTTCCACACATATTTGTAAACCTAATATCAATTGGATAAAACTGGCAACCAAATAGTCTGGAAAGTTTTGCCGGTTGTACAAAAAGAATCACAGCTATGCTTTATCAAACATCTTATAGTTGTGATGGAAGCCAATATTTTGAGTTTCTTTCTCTGCCTCTGTAGGCTCCGTAATGCATAATATTTGTTGAGATTCTGTTTCAAGGACACATTGAAGGGTTATTATCAGAAGACATGTCGTTGGGATATGTCGCCCTCTGGTGGCTACACATGGCACTGCGATTTAAAGCCATTACAAACGCCAAGGTAAAGAGCTGAACAGTCCATACTGGAGCAACAGACAGCACTCAGATGAAATATGGCCCACTCCTGGCAAAGATGTGGCTCTGTCCGGCCCATTCGTGGAATTCGTAAACTAGACGTGAGCCTAATTTGGCTCACATGTTAAACACACATGGTTCATATGTTACCAAAACACATGGGCGACATATAACAAAAGTTACTCAACTTAACTAGACGTGAGTCTAAAGTGGCCAACATTACACAATGCTGATGCAGCCCAGATGTTAACAAAGCACATGTGGCCCCCATATAGCATGGCATATGTTAGCCAAACTGGATGTGAGCCTAAAGAGACTGACGTTACAAAATGATAATATGTCCCAGATGTTATCAGAGCACATGTGGACCACATGTAGCATGCCATAAGTTTAAGCAAGATTTAATTACTTTTTGATAGATTTCAAAAATACAAAAATGGCATGTAAAGTGATGCCCTAGGAGTTTCCTGACTTTGTGGAAAACGAATAATGATGAATGGTACAATCACTGTGATTTTCCTTGACTAGAATCTCCACATATGATACCAAACAATGTAGTCAATCATCACAAAGTCAATATGAGAACTTTAAAAAGTATCTCAGCATTAACAACTTTATAATAAAAAAAAAAAGCCTAAACAAGCCTCAACTTTTTTCAAGCAAGAAATATCAACTTTATCAACTCCTGTGTCTTGTTTGGCACTGTTGAGGACTTAACTAATCCCCCAGTGGCAATAATTTTGTGAAATCTTAAAATTAGTGCAATGGGTTTATAAAGAAAAAATCATAAGGATCAGACTTTACATTAATTCATCTATGTCAAACAAACCAAAGCATCCATGACGCTATTGCAGCCACACAGCAACAGTTTGGTTAGAGTGTCAACACTTAATGCTAACAGTGCTAAAACCTAAATTATTTAAATTCATACTGTTCAGACACCCTGCCGAGAGGCTTAATTATCAGCTTTTGTCAATACCTTACTCTTACCTGAAAAAAACTTAGAGTTGTTAAGCCCTTAATTAAGAAATGAACCTGGATTCTTCTATGTTAAATAATTACAGACACAAATCTCTAACGTTCCCTTTATTGGAAAAATCATTGGGAACAAATGTTTTGTCTCAGATGAACATCGTTTTAAATGCAAACTAAACACCTCCTGGAAAGATTTCAGATAACATCACAGCACTGAGACAGCACTGATAAACGTCTTAAATGACATTCGTCTAAATACTGACTCACGTGAATCATCAGCTCTGGTGCTGCTTGAGCTTAAAGCAGCATTTAATACCTTGAACCATAAAATCCTTGTTGACTAACTGGAAAAGTGGGCAAGGTTAAAAAGTATCTTAAAGACAAAGGCTATGTTGTTTTCATTGGTGACCATAAATCTAAGCATATCACAATGACATGTGGAGGCCCACAGGGATCAATTCTTGGACCCCTGTTACTCAATCTGTGCATGCTCCCTCTCGGCCAAATTATACATGACAATAACATTGCTTATCACAGCTTTGCAGATGACATTTGGCTCTTTCATCAGAATGACTATGGAACATTTGAGTCACTTTATCAGTGCTCAGACCAAATAAAAAGCTGGATGCAATTACACATCCTGCAATTAAATAAAGACGAGACTGAAGTGATCATATGTGGCAAAGAAACGAAAGGAGTCAAAGTTACTACACAGCTTGATTCCAGAGCTATCAAGTCAAAAACCAAGGTCAGGAAACTTGGTGTGGATTCGGGCACTTTAGAAAAATTTATGCCTTCCCCTTTAGCAAGGTGGACTACTTTAATAATCCTTTTTCTGGTCTTCCCTAAAAGACCATTAAACAACTATAACTCAATCAGAACACTGCTGCTAGAGTTCTAACATGAACCAGGAGCACTAAGCATATCAGTCCTATTCTTATATCTTTACACTGGTTACCAGATAAGTACAGAGTGGACTTTAAAGTGTTGCTACTAGTTTATAAATCACTCAGTAAAAAAGGGTATTGATGCTTTTAGCTACTAAGCTGCACACAAATGGAATCAGCTTCCTGTCAAAGTTAAATATACTCCAATATTAGCCAACTTCAATAGCATTCCCTTAGATAAAAAAAATGCAGTCAAGCATATTTTTTACCAGCCAAAATAATAAATAGTATTTTTGATACACAACTCAGTAAAATAAAATAAAAAACAGTATGGAAAATTGTTCTCTTAAATAAAGGTTAAAGAATAGAAGAGGGGTACTGAAGTTATGTCATAGACATATCAATGTATACATTTATTTTTATCTGAGAAAAAGGTGTGTGAAGATGCATTTAAGCAGTAGTTGACCGTGGAAAGAATTATTTTTTTTTTTTGTGGATTTTTCCCCGATTTTCTCCCTAATTTAGTCATGTCCAATTCCTCCCCGTCACTAGGGGGCTCCCACATTAAGGCTACTACTACCACTCAGCCGGGAGGGCCGAAGACTATCACGTGTTTCCTCCGGACCATGTGACGCCAGCCGACCGCATCTTTTCGAACTGCTCGCTCGCGCACCGTTGGGGGCGGCGTAACACACTCGGAGGACAGCGCTATCCGCTCCCTCCGCTGCGCGAGCTCACATACGCCCCTGACTGGCTGTAGAGCCGTGATTAATGTGGGAGCACTAAGTACCTCTCATCCCTCCCCTCTGAGAGAGCTCGGCCAATCAGCTCTCTCTAGACCTCCGGCAGCGAGAGGTTACAGCACCACCCGGGATTCGAACTAGCGATCTCCGGATTTACCACTGCGCCACTCGGAGGCCCGTGGAAAGAAAATTTGAATTGTAAAACTCCTTTTCTTATACCTAAATTTGATATTAGCTAAATGAAATCAGTAAACAGATTGTAAACAGATTAGGGATCTCACACACACAGGTTTCTCTGGACTGTCCCAAATGAAAACCATATTGGGAGGAAATTCTGAAAGAAAAATGTACTTTCTTGAACATTGACTTGCCATCAGATATAAGGAGAATTCCACGTGGAGTAATAGATTTACCACTATAGTATACTACAATAGTATTATGTGATTTACTGTAATTGCTCTATATATAGATAGGCACAAGGCCAAACTTAATATGATCAATCTGTTTGCCAATTTGTAAATAGTTTTTGCAGATTTTTAGACAGATGTGTAAATGTGTACAGTTAAAATGTCCATACAGTGCTGCGAAAAAGTATTTCCCCCCTTCCTGAATTTTTATTTATTTACATATTTATCATACTTAAATGGGCAATGACTTTTTCACATAGTTCCTGGTAAGTTTGGGCAGCTTATTTCCTTTAATAAATAAAAATCATGATTTAAAAATATTTAAGCATGATAAATATGCAAAAAAAAAGCATATAAATACTCTTTCATGATGTCGTAAGCGTCAATAAAATCAATCAATAAACAAATAAAAAATAATCTACCTCTTATCACCTGTTATCTGTTTTTAAGCACCAGCATCGCAGACACATCTTTAATGCTCGTCTTCCATTCATGTGGTTCTGGGTTTGTTATCTGTTTGAGTTATTCTGGCCTCTTCAGCTATTGCCTTGATCCTGGACTCATCCCTTGCTGCTGTGGTCCTGGGCTCGCCATACGCCACCATGGTTCTGAACTTGTCATCTCTTCAAGTGTTTCTGGGCACATCATCAGTTGAGGTGGTTCTGGCCTCATCATCCGCTGATATGTTTCTGACCTCTCTACCTGCTGTTATAGTTCAGGGTTTCAGGGCTTCAGAAATAGAAAATGTCTTTAATAATTTTTAATTAAAAAAAAAATCACAATTACTTATTACAATTTTATAATTAATTATTAATTAAACACAAAAAGAAACATTTAGTTTCAGCACACAATCTATTCCATGCTCAATAAACATACATCAATTGTCTATAACATTATGACCACCCACCTAATACTGAGTAGGTCCCTCTTTTTGCCAACAAAACAGCAGATGCTATATGATCTGACACCTTTCAACTGAAACCAGCATTAACCTTTTCAGCAAATTGAGCTACAATAGTTCTTTACTAAACATATTGTCACTAAATGATGCAGAAAAACTAGTTCATGCTTTTATCACCTCTAGGTTGGACTATTGTAACGCCTTACTGTCTGGTTGTTCAACTAGGTGTATAAACAAGCTTCAGTTAGTACAGAATGCAGCAGCGAGAGTCCTCACTAGAACCAGAAGATACGAGCACATCACCCCTATCTTATCTACACTGCATTGGCTCCCTGTGAAATTTCGCATCGATTTTAAGATACTACTTCTGACATTTAAAGCACTAAATGGTCTCACGCCACAGTATTTGAGTGAACTGTTAGTGTCTTACGATCCGCCACGCCTACTTCGATCAAAGAATGCAGGCTGCCTGTCAGTACCACGTATTATTAAAACTACAGCAGGGGGCAGATCTTTTTCTTACAAAGCCCCAAAGTTATGGAATAGTCTTCCTATTAATGTTCGGGACTCAGACACAGTCTCAGTGTTTAAGTCTAGGCTAAAAACCTATTTATTTAGCCAAGCATTTTTGTAAATAGATTAGCCTTAGGTAAAGGAGCAGATCTGGGGACCTCATGGACGTAGCGTATTCTCGTGAACTGGTATGTTTAGATGCTGTCCTCCCCACTCTCATTGATCACTCAGGTTTGTTGACGGTGAGGTGATTGGTTGCTTTACATCACAGGGAGCCCTCATGTCTGTGTTTCCTTCTGGCTCTCCCTTTTAGTTATGCTGTTATAGTTAGTCCTGCCGGAGTCCCTGCTTGCACTTTGCACTGAATACATTCACCTTATACATGTTGACTGTGACCATACCTAACTGCGATCTCTCCTTATTTTCTGTTCTCTCCTCTTCTGCTCTCTCCTCTCTCTCTCCCTCTCTCTTTTTCCTCTCCCTGTCTCTCTGTCGAGCTATACATGTCGCTCCTGAGTTGCCAGTGATCCAGACCCCTCTGCCCTCTGGAGCCGTCTAACCCGTCCTGGAGTCCAGTTTCTGGTTGGAAATCTCGTCGCATGGATGCCCCATGTGGTCTGCCTGGGTTCGTGTAGTGGCTGGGGATGGTTTCCACGAAGACTGTCCTGTCCTCGATTGATGCTGACAGCTGTTCTCTGGGGACCTGTGACTTCAGTTGTTCGATAGCTCAGGACTGGAATTTCCTACAGTCTAATTTAAATATTAACACATCTCCTGTTATACTGCACTTCCAGTACACATTATTATGCTGATCAATCCCTGCTATCCGTTATCACCCAGATGAGGATGGGTTCCCTGTTGAGTCTGGTTCCTCTCAAGGTTTCTTCCTATTACCATCTCAGGGAGTTTTTCCTTGCCCCCGTCGCCCTCGGATTGCTTATCAGGGACAATCTTATCATTTTGATTCATACACATTGCATACAAACTTACTTCTTTTGATTGTGTAAAGCTGCTTTGCGACAATGTCAATTGTTAAAAGCGCTATATAAATAAATTGACTTGACTTGACAATTGACTGGATTGGACTACACCAATGGACATACCAGCCTTCACTTCCAACAAACATCAGTGGATCGTGGCTGCCCAAGACAAGGATTACTTTTGGTATGTTCTGATAAATTAAGACCAAGAACATCCCACAAAGGCTGCAGTTTTAGGGTTGCTCTAGTCAACTATCCATCACAATTTTGCGCTTCTCAAAATCACTCAAATCCTCTGGTGCAACTGTAACAAAATATTGTTACTGTAGCTCCTGTGACAAAGAGCTAAATTGTGGTAGGTGATGTTCGTCACACAACAGCTCTTGTTGGATATTCACAATTTGATGTTGGGTCACAAGTTTAGACGCTCGTCAAATGATGGGGCCAGACATGCCTTATGATGATATCTATTTCAATGAGGGATGGACCAATGAGTTAACATAATTGCAAAAACATTGACTGGCAATGAATGCATTGCAATGTACATTGGTGTCACCTAGTAAACATGAGATTATGCCAAAAAGCCTTAACCCAACCTTCAGAGGTGTTGAAATTCTTTAAACCTTGTGCCCTACATAAATTTCTAAAACAGAAATGGCATCAAGAACAGCACACATCTGCTATGCTTGAGCATTTTAAAGAAAAAAAAAAAACCCTTGGGACCTCTGTCCTCTCAATGACCAGACAGCAGCCTAAATATTTATTACAGTAAGTTTTGTATGAATGGTGGTATCAGTGCTTTGATGTAGCTGCTGCATTCTTATCTGTTGTGCTTCAGACAAGAACTCAATGAAAGACTCCCAGGAGTCAATGTTAATGACTAGTACGCCAACACTGCTTTCCTGCACATTTCCATGTGCTAAGCAGTTTGTTTATGCACATATAGACTTCTAAACGTTAAAGTCAATTACTGTTATGCTGTATGTTGATGTAAACAACCTTTTGCAGAAAAGAATACAACTGCATATGCAGTTTATAACTGACACTAACTACTTAAGTAAATTATACTAAACACACGCAACACTATCTAGAGTAGTTACTGGCAGAATATAGTAAACAACATCTTTCCTAATTAATCTTTCCTATAATGCTGCATAAATCATAACTTTTGTGAGAAATATTATACAAAAATTGGTTCTGCCCGAGGAATCTGATTGGACCAGTGGCATTTCACATTTCATCGATTTCACCATCTCCATGTTTTATTCTCCTCAGCTTTTGGCAACATAGTACTGGTAAAAACTATACTACTTAATTTTTAATAATTAATTAAATTTATAAAAACGGGCAAAAAAAAAAAAAAAAACTCAAACCACTGTTAACTGTTGGTTGCTAAGTGTCAGTGGGCTCCTCCTGTAGCGATTGGTTAGTTCTGCCAGTCTTGGAAAGATATGTGTTGGCAGAGCAGAGCAAAAAAATGGTTAAATAAACCATCAAATCATCATCTGTTGGTAATCTGCATGTTTTTGGACTGTCTGAGGAAACCGTAGTACCTGGAGGAAATTCTATAAATTGAGTTCATAAGTCATTTAAAGTCATTTTTAAGGGTGTGATCCTTTTCCAAACCAGTGATTCTTTTCCCCCCCCCCCCCCCCCCCAGACATTTTGATGTTATATCTTTTAGTTGTATGTTAAAAGTTGCACTGAGTAAATACATTGTCATTTCAGGCTGCAAAGCAGCAGAATGGGATCAGTATTTTCAAACAAAGAATTTTCACACTATATATTGACTGTTTATTTTATAACTCTTGCTCTTCTATATATATTTGTATGTAGATTTTTTTTAAAGCATCTTTGTTTATGGCATTATTTTGTTTTCATGCGTGTGACAATATTTATTATCACTAGGCTTAAAAAGTTCAGCCCCAAACCACTTAAGTTCTGCCACTGTGCCCTTAGTGTTGCCTCGTGTTTAACATTCATTGAAGATCTAACCAGTCATAGATGAGACTGAATTCTTGTAACCAATCATAATGCAGGAGGCGTGATTTGTTGGGAAGTGGTTGTTTTTACATTCTACTGCATCTGTTAATGCTAGAGTAAAAAAAAAAAATCACGTATGTAGCTCAGCACACTAACAAAGATCTCAGATGTTAAAAATAGATTTCTATGGACGTAATTAATTAAATTACATTGCCATCAGCTCTTGCGTGCGAATCGGAGCTCAACAGGCACCGGAGCCGAGTCAGAGAGCCGAATCGTTAAAGAACGAATTATCACTATTATTACTACACACTGATAAAACAGCTTTCATCTGCGAACCGATTCATAACTTTCACATGAAAGAGTCAATTCAATAAACCGAATCCATACCTAACAATTCCATGCATCGACAGAGTGATTCAAGCTTCCACCGAACACTGATGGATCCGGCTCAGAAGCTGAAACGACACTGCCGCACACATGGACAAATCATTTCTTAATTCGACAAAAAAGACGTCCTAACGAAATGGTTGAAATAAATATGTAAAATGACTTTAAATGTTTTCATAATAGAGTCAAATCAAAGTTTCTGAACAAGGCACCTAAATGAGCCGACTCAAAGAACCGGATCATTTGGGAACGACACTACATTAAATCACCATTATTAATTAAACGTATTTCCACATTTTTGGATTCTGTAAAACTGTTTGGTGACATCGTGCGTATATATAAAAAAACACATTGTATATATAAAGCTGAACTGAATTAATATTTCCCCCGAGATAATGCACGAATGCGATTTGACTCTTTAAGGAACCGAATCGTTCGGGAACGTACACTGTAACGTCATATGCAGCGCGCCAGTTGAAAGGTCACACCGCCTGTGAGTGTGTGAGCTGAGAGCCAATCGTGGAGCAGGAGGCGGGAGTTGTTATCTAAATATCGCCTGGGTAAAATCATAATCCGTCCGTGACAACACTTCTCATACTTTCAGCCAGAACTTCTTCTCAGAGCAGCGCGAGGCATGGCGTACCCTTATGGCGTGAGTTTCACACACACATGCACGCACTGCTTTACACCTTTATACTGCGCATGTCTGAGTGAATTTAACACGGAAATATGTGTTGATTTATAAAGATACCGGATATTTACGCTAATCTGTCATAAGGCACACGTTCTAGTTTGGTTGTAAGAATATCTGATTGCTCGGAGTGTTTAGGCGGGTGTGAATAAAGAGTGTATACTGTTAAAATGCTTTAAGCTGATCAGAGTGGGCAAGTGGGCGAGGGCTGCTTTCTAAACAGAGATGTGTTTATTTTCGTCATTTGTCCAGCGGAAATGAAAGTAATCTGGGTATTTCTGTTAAACTGCATTGCTTAGCTGTAGTTTAAAGCAAGTGTCTACAGTTAGTGTGTGACTGACCCTGATTGTATGCGAAAGAACGAAAACAACACCCTCGTTTTTTTTTTTTTTAATCCAGAAATGCGTCCAAATCTTCAAATAAAGCGGAAGTGTTGTGTATGTGCTCGCGCGTCCTTAAACCTAAAACTCATTCAATTATGATTATCTGGATGATCTCCGTGTGATGCATTTAGTGATCCGTGCCATATTTTTTTCATGGTTGGTACTGTTTATTTATTTATTTATTTATTTAAATTATTTTACTATATAATTTCCTGTATAATTTCCCATAAGAGGGGGTGTGCTTCTCTGACGTCACATGAGGACATTATCAGAGCAGTTCCAACAATGCAGAAACTATGACTCGGTTGAACAAACCTGTGTAGGATGATTATAGGTGGAGTAGTGGTTAGCATTTGTGGCCTTGCATCTCCAGGGTGGAGGGTTCGAGTCTGTCTGCGTGGAGTTCGCGTGTCCTCCCTGTGCTTGGTGGGTTTCCTTCCACAGATTAGCCTAATTGCTCGTCGTATGTGTGTTTGTGTATGTACCTCACTTCATGCCCACCTCAAGTCTCCTGGCATAGGCTCCAGGCCCCATGCAGGCCCTGTACAATAAATGAATGAATTAAATGATGGTATTATAGTTTTCAAGGTTTGAAAGCTGATCTAAGTGAGCGAACTGTATAAATGATGACGTGAGAAAGTCAGACTGAAAAAAAACAAACCCACTAATGCATCGCTGCGTCAATCTTTTTAGGTGGAGATAAAGAGTGGGTTTGTGCTGCGTTCAGCTTAAGTTTTAATGCGCTGGTGGAGAATGATCTTCTTTTTCACCTCTGTGAAATCGGCAGAAAAAGTGGAACATAAACTTATAGATGTTTTTCTTAACAGCAATTTTAGTCAACTGACTGTGACAGTTCATTGTTTCCAACCTATAGATTTAACAAAGCTATTATGATTGTATGTTGATTGATAGAAAATGTACCTGTTTGTATGTATGCGTGTATATAAGGTGTGATGGTGGTGTTTCTATATTTACTGTGGTTATATATTCTGTATAAATTATGCTATACTGTGTGTGCGTGCCTGTGTGTGTGTGTCTGTGTGTATGTATAGCATAATTTATGAAAAAAGAGAAGTGGTGTTTAGTTTTAACATCATGCTGTAAAGTAGTTCTTCAAAATGTCAATTGAAGTTGAAATGTTTTCTTTGGTTTCTCTTTCTTTGATTCTTTTGTAAGAATTACAGGTGGGGACCTGAAGTTAAACGCAGTATAAATCCGTTTAGCAGGTAGTTGAAAGGTGCTGAGGGTAATGTAGGAAGCAGTTACTGAAGTAAAAATAGACTGGCATGGTGTATTCAAGCTGACCAAAAGTGTTCCCTTATGGCAGCGTTACCCAAAGTGTGGAAAAACAAAACGTTTGATATTATTATAAAACATTTCTGATTAAATATTCACATTCTATTTATATTTTTGAAAAGTAATCAGAACTAAAAAGAACTATTTTTTCATTTAGCCGACCTATTTTTAAACCACAGCATGTTTTTTGTCATCGTTTTTGTCATAATTGCAAAAGGAAAGCTGTTAATAGAGAATCATCATCAGCTTTTTTATTGTCCAGTGTTGAGCAGTCAGAATACACATTAACAATTTACTATTTGCACCTTTTCTTTTATTATTATTATTAATTTTTTTTCTTTTCTTTTAATTTGTTGCTTTATATGTTATGTGTATGTGGCTTCACTATTACCTTGCACTTCATTGCCTTACGTCCATGAACATAGAATTGCACTGTCGTCTTACACTTCCAGGGCCCGGGTTAAATTCCCGTCTCTGTGGGTGGGTTTCCTCCGGGTGCTCTGGTTTTCTCCCACAGTTCAAAGACATGCAGATTAGGCTAATTGGTGTTCAAAAATTGGTTGTAGAGTGTGTGTTTGTGTCCTGGGATACGGTCCAGGCTCCATGAGACTCTGTATACAGGATAAAGAAGTATAGATGATGAGTGAGTGAGTGTATTGATCAGATATGTGATTTAAGGTTTGGATGGAGATTTTCAAATCTTCTCATTTCAAATTGGACCATGGCCACATTAAGTTTGGGAATGGCTGCATTATGGAAACCATCAGATCATTTGAGTTTTCTGTAGTTTCTTTATTGAGGGTTTGATTGTGCATGAACGTGACTCCACGTGATTCTATGTGTTCATTTAGAAATTCATGTCTGCATTTATTTGCCCAAATCACTCCACCATATTTCCCAGTTGTATGAGAATTAAGATGCTGTTTTGTGCTGTTGTAGAGAATGTTTACAGGTCGATTCTGCCGTATCGGAACAGGTCTAAACCTGACTGTGAAACTGGAAATTCTTTGGAAAACCTTTCTTTGAGAATAGGTGTGTCCGTAGGATACCGGCAGTGGTCTGAAGAAGTGGCTCCTAGCTATTCCCGAGGATTCCTTACCCATACAACTTTTAGTTTTTTCACTTTGATTATAAGCATGGAGGGGTACTTTAGGACACAGACGTGACATTTCTGTTTGACGTAATTATTTTTTTGCACAAACTAGACTGTACAAATGCAGTAAATCTCATTTTCTCATGCCCATGTGGTCATTCAATTGACTTGAAGAACTGCTTGATTGTATTTAAAATGCACCCAAACTGTCCTGTGTAGATTCCTCACATATATTCAACTATGAGGAATCTCCTAGAATGGCACTGCTTTGGAGGAGATATTTGATGATGATATAATCATGGTAGAAGTGGTGTTTCTGAGATTAGGATTCATTTGTAAGCATGAGATGATTGTGAGTGATCAGGCGGGGCTGTGAGAAACAAGAAATGTGTGCCGGTTTGGAGAAATCCAATCATTTGCAATAATTTTTTTGGCAACTATTTGCAATCTCCTGTTTTCAGAAGAGCCATTGGGTGCTTTCTGCTTGTCCTCATCTATGTAGTTCTCTACATGTCTAACTCACTCACTCATCCTCTATACTGCTTTAACCTGTATTCAGTGTCGCGTCGCTATCCCAGGAGACTTGGGGCACAAGGCGGGGTACACCCTGGACAGGGTGCCAATCCATCGCAGGGCACACACACACACACATACATACAATCACGCACTACGGGCAATTTGAGAACACCAATCAACCTAATCTGCATGTCTTTGGATTGTGGGAGGAAACTGGAGTACCCGGGGGAAACCCACCAGGCATATACAGAACATGCAAACTCCATGCAGAAGGGACGGAAATCGAACCTGGCCGGGAATCGAATCCTGGAGGTGCAAGGCGACAGTGCTGACCCCTACACCACCATGCTGCCTATATGTCTAACTGTCTGAAGAAAAATATGCAGCCATGTACAACTTTTATTAACTTAATAAAAGTTATTAGCTTTAGTTTAGGACAAAAGCACAGCTGTCTTTTGAAGGTGGCCCAGTACTCCTCCTCCTCCTCCTCCTCATCATCATCATCCATAGCAAGGGTCAAAATGCAGGCAAGGCAAAGGTATCAAAGTCTCATCTATAATAAAAGTTACACAAGGGTCAAAGTCATCATCATTTCTTTAGTGTCTTCAGAAGTGTTATTTAAAAATGTCACTTCACACATTAACATGATTATATTCTACATTTAAACTTGCCCTGCATGAGAATAGGAAGGCATGCAGGACTAAAGCTGTTATTACTGGACAGTTTAAAATACTTGCGCAAATAATTTCCCAATATCCCGACTATTTACATTTACAGTTTGCATACATGTGACTGGCTGGTCCTGGTTCACTGGGTTGAAAAAGGCTTCTCTTTTGCTGTATGTTTGAGTGATAACTAAAGCTCCTTCTGAAAATGTGTAAACTTTGCCATGTCTGGGTGGCATGTCTTCTTTCGGCCGCTCCCATAAGCGTTCGCTTCAGCAGATCAAATATACACACATTTATTTTGGCACAGGTTTTAGACTGGATACTTTTCCTGATGCAGTGATCCACTGAAAGTGCACTGACTCGTCGAACGCTGGTCTTTCTTGAGTCAGGAGATGATGATCCCACTGACGATAAATGGCAGCATAATATTGTTTAGGGATAATAATAACGACGATGATGATGATTTTCTCCGTATCACACAAACCTAATTTGTGTCTGATAAAGTTTACAAGCGGGTATGGGTTCAGTAGTTAGTTTTTTGATTCATCTGAATTGCATCAAATGAGTCACTAATGTGTGATTTAGTTTATTTTGAGGATATAGAAAAGATAAGTGGTGTAGTGGTTAGCACTGTCGCCTTGCACCTCCAGGGTCTGAGTTCGATTCCCGGCCAGGTTTGATTCCCGTCTCTGTGTGCATGGAGTTTGCATGTTCTCCCCGTGCTTGGTGGGTTTCCTCTGGGTACTCCGGTTTCCTCCCACAGTCCAAAGACATGTAGGTTAGGTTAACTGGCGTAGGTTAATAGGCGTGGTTCAGCAATAGCTCATTTACATAAACACTGAAACAGCACATTTGGAGTAGGAGTGAAATAAAGATTTAAGGTCGGAAAAATGCATTATCTGAGCTGTATTCAGATTGTAAAATTCTTTTTAGCATTTGTTCTTTTAGCTTGCCAGCATACAGTAAAACACTTTTGTACCCATAGCTTTATTAAAAGGTTTGCAGCAAAAGCGGTACGGTTTGGGTTTTAATACAGTATTAATACTTTCTTGACTTTTTTTTTTTAGTATTTTTTAATGCAGCAATGTGACTAGGCGTAGAATGCGAGAGTTGTTCTCAATAGATCTTTGACCAGCGTGATGTCTTTCAGGAGGCCCAGTTTGACCAGCATGTGACTGTTGCTGGTTTACCATTTCATCAAATTCAGCTATATTTCTGTTAGCGACAGAAAGGTTTTTTTTTTTCTTTTTTTTTTCCTCAGGATTGGTAGCTATTTGTTTCGAGGACAGATCAAGCTCGGATTTATAAACAATCTGGTGTCTGTGAAAATCAGAAAGTTCTTTGGTGTTTTTCACTTCTAGACATGCTTAAACTATCTGAAAAGAAGGAAATAAATACTGGTCAAATTAATTGCAACAGTTTTTGGTGCATTTAGTTAATCTAATCTGATTTTCTGTGTACTTGCTGCATGTCTGTATATATAAAGTGTATCATATTTGTACTAAATTCATATATTAGAAATCAGACCAATCCCATCACTTTTGCTCTTATTTAATGCCATTTTTAGTACCAATACCATATTCAGGCAAACGTCGCTGGTTCTGTGTTTCATTATGTAAGCAAATTTCACAACAGCACAAAGCAGTTACTGAATATGAATGAAGGCGGTGTAGCTCAAACACCCTCTAGACTCCCATTCTAATGAACATATCCTTAATTTCAAAGTAAAACCCACATTTTTTTTTTTGTGACTTTTTTTGCTGGCTCTTGTGGAATCCCAGTGCCTCTAACTTTTTTTTTCTTCTCCATTTTATTAGGAATTAATTAATTAATTCAACAGTACACGGACATTTAATTTCACAATCAGTTCTGGGTGTTTTTTTTTTTTTTTTTTTTTATTAATTTATTTTTTATTCCGGTGAAGCTGCTCTTCCTGTTGTACCTCCAGGTTCCATACTTCCAGTTCACTACGTTGTACACCTTTTCTGTGTTCGGTCTGTTGAGCATCCATTACTGCAGTTATTTATAATTTTTTTTTAATCTCTTTGCTAGCATGATATCTATTACTCAATAACTATGAAAAAGTGTGTGGAGTAGTATTTACGGTGGTTAAAGTTTCAGAATAACAGAATGGGAACTGGCATACGCAACAGGTTTAAACATGAAGGGATTCAAAATGTAATAATCAGAATGCAGACACTAAACCAGCTCTGACGTTTGTGGCATTTGTAACCTTTACCTGTAGCCTAAGGGATTTTGACAGGTGAGTCATGTTTTTACACACGAGACATCACAATGAATCTTTACCGCTTAATTGCTCATATTCTTATAGTACCAGAGATGTTCAAGTCGAACTGGGACTTGTTCTCTCATGAACAGAAGAAGAGATCTGAGGGCATCCTGTTAGGTGGTGAAAAGGTTTCAGGCTGCAGAGGTCACGTGCTAAACAAAATGGCATGCAAACGTGTTGGTGCAAAGCATAAAGCAGCGTGCCGTGATGAAATTTCTCATGAATGAAGGCGTAAAAAACCAATTGATATTCACAGAAAACTTCAAGCACAGTGCAGTGATGAGACTTGGAGTCGCTGTAAAATATTACTAAAGAAGGTCATATCGACCATCCCAGCCGAGGTGACCCAGAGACCATTGCCGTCGTTCTTGTGAACATTCAACAAGTGGAAAAGCTGATCCTTGAAAATCTATGGACAACAAATTTCCCCTTAAAGAGACACAGTTTGTTCAGTACAGTCAAGACCTCAATCCAAGCCCGGTCCGAGTATGGCTCCAGGGTACTGATAAAAATATTTACCTTGATGGTATACAAGCACTAGTGAAACACACAGGGTCAAGTGCATTGGTGTAGCAGGGGATTGTATAGAGACTCATTACTCTGTTCTGTCATTCTGCGCAATGAAAAGTCCCGGTTTGACCTGAACGCCTTTATAGATAATGGTATGGACAAAAACTTCACCGTTCTTGACATTTACACATATCATTGTTTAAATTTAAGGGACATGAAACACATCCACAAATCCAACAATTTGGATTAACATGAGAGAAATCGCAATTTCTAGCAGTAATATCTCGCATAACTGGAAATTCCACTTAATCAGGCTAGTCGGTTCTGCTGCTCGTATTTATCACTGAAGCGCGGAGAGCAGGTCAAAACCTGCTCATTCTGCAAATGTTGTTCCCTGCAGATTTATTTATTTATTTATTTATTTATTAATTATATTAAAGTTTTGCATTTACTTTTCACAGGAACCTATATTACATTTATCTTTATGTACACAGCAGTGTTGAATTCGTGATCGTGATTGGAAGTTGTTGATTCATTTAGCAGCTCTGACGGTAGAAAAATCACAGGTTTAAAATCCTGCCCTCTTTTAAGGTCTGAAATCCTTATCTCTTTAATATCAATAAATAACATCAGGCCACGTGTGACACTTTAGAATTTTGGGTCGCAGCTCCAGTAAGGGCTCTGTGGAACGGACAGACGGAGCGAAGCTTCATGAGAGAAGGTCTTGCAGTTTCTCTGCAACATGATGAGCTGCTTTCATTTTTACTTTATCCTTGAAAGAGAAAGTGAGAGAGAGAGAGCAAATAGTTGATTGACTATTTCTAGTTGCTATAAAATAAGTGATGACAGGATCTGAAAATGTTGAACATGGAAGTAGGAATTCTTGCTCTTTAAAAAAAAAAGTTAGTTAGCAGGCATACTGGTGGTTTCCTGTAATAAAATAATTTCATAAAAACACACCAGCTTTTATGGACAGTATATGTTTCTATTATTCTAATGTATTTAAAATTAGGAAATAACGCTAGTTATTAAAGCAAAATAAAACCGGAATCCGTAAAGGAAGACAATGGAAAGGGCGGGTAGCACTTTCCTCTGTTGTGTGTGTGTGTGTGTGTGTGTGTGTGAAGCTTATTCTTTCTTTACCAAGAAAGGTAAATGTGTGGATCATTATTTCCAGACTTATTTTTAGTTTTTTTTCCTTGCGGCAACCGGGTATGTTTGTGTATATACAGTGCATCATTTTGGAATTTATTTCAAGAAGTCAAACTAGTATATTCTAGATTCAATACACAATTTTTTTCAAGCCTTTTTAAATTAAATTTTAATGATTACAGCTTATAGCTCATGAACCTCAAAACACAGAACCCAAGTAACTTGAAGTCCAGTGTGAAGATGCTGGTTTCCTTTTCCAGCAGGACTTGGCACCTGCCCATAGTGCCAAAACTAGATGCCTTGCCCAAGTTTTGAGTGCAAACATGAATACATGTTTCAGAACATGGACAATTCTGTATTGTAATTTATTTTATTTTATTTTAATATTCTAATATTTTGAGAGACTGGATTTTAGATTTTCATGAGCTGTAATCCATATTCATCATAATTAAAACAAAAAAACGGGCAAAAATAATGTAGTGTAGTACACTTTTTGAAATAATTCTAAAAAACCTATCCATGATGGTTATTTTTTGAGATGCATTTTATATATATATATATATATATATATATATATATATAATGAGAGAGGTTAGTTTGCTCAAAAGAAATTCACAATGACAATTTTCTTTAATCCATTTGCGCACACCCAAGGAAACAGCAGAATAAGTAAGTCTTGACATCTCTTCTGCCTTTCCGTAGCTTTCATTAAGAGGAAAGGTTCTTTCCGACCTTTTTGCTTTTGGTCTTTTTCTATTATCCAAATCAAAACATTATTTTCCTTGGTGAGCCTGCATCTTAACCACTATATTTATTTATTTGAGAGAAAAATATTGTTTGTGTAATGTTTAGAAATAGTAACAAAAAAAAGAAACAAACAAACAAAAATAAATAAATAAAATTTATTTATATATATATATATATATAACACACACACACACACACGTTATATACTTTATAAAATTTGTGTTATTGAAATTAAAAAGAGAATTATTAACTGCTGAGATATTCATTAAAATCATTTTATGTAATTCAATTTGTCAAGCTATAATTTTTTTTTCTTTTTCTATTCTATTCAACAATTGTTTGGAGTCTACCCCTCTTTAACACTCTAATTTCTTTCTTTTTTTTAACCCTGCTTTTCTGTCTCTGTCTCTGTCTCTCCCTCATTATCTCTCAGTATGGTGGTCAGATGCCAGGGGGCCCAATGGGTGGCCCTCCCCCAGGATCTTTCCCTGCCCAGTATGGCAACTATCCTGGCACCTTTGGGGCACCTCCTGCCCAGGACCCCATGTGGGGTTACTTCACTGCCATAGCCGGCCAGGTGAGATTAGAATTAGATCAATTACTCTGCATAGTTTGTGCAGACTGATCATTGCAAAACCAGAATTTAGATTATAATTTTGAAGATGACCTGTATCCCTGGCCTGTGTGTTGAATAATCATACGCTTTTGTGTTCGTAGGATGGTGAGGTGGATGCTGAGGAGCTCCAGAGGTGTTTAACACAGACTGGCATCAGTGGCACATATGCTCGTAAGTTTAGAGAAATATATTTTTGTAGAATTATAATTTTTTTTTTTTCAGGGGTGCATTTGCTAAAAAGTATGATAGAGATGCCAAAAAGATGTATTTTATTTTATTATGATTAACAAACTGCCAGCCTTAAAAAAAAAATGTTTCATGATCCGTTATTTACTTCTGCAAAAGAATGAACTTGAATGCAGTAAAAATGTGTAAAATCTGTGCAATTTATAAACCTGGAACCAAAGCTTAGTAGAACACAATGCCCCAGTTTCCTTTTCATAGGTTAATATCCACCTTTAATATGTCGCAACACATTCTCCAAGCTATTAAATGACACATGTATTAATCCATGTTTGATATTAATAGTGACTTTTTTTTTTTACTTACAAGAATATAATTACCTTTAGTGATTAGGCCAGTGTCTAGTCTGTTTGGTTCACTATACAGCGATGATGATGATCCAGTGGTGGAGACTGTCGAGTGCACCAAGTGGAGACAATGTCCTAATGCTGTGACAAATATGAACATTAAAACCTCTCTGTGACAACCAGCAGTAGTCTGACCAGCTTGTTAGCTCAATATTTAGATCAGTCCTTCGTGCAAAATAAAAGTTTATACAGTATACATATATACAGAGTCAAAAATGTTTATACACACTAGAAAAAGAAAAGTAGTATGATCTATATTACATTGAAAGGAGCAAGTCTTGGAGTACCGAGCATCATGTATCATCAAAGTCAAAATTTATTAAGAGTTTTTGCTCGTCTTGCGGAACACTCGCAAACCGCGTTACTCGCAATCCGAGGTTCCACTGTATATCAATTTATAACATGTAGCAATAAGTTTTCTTTTCTTAAAGTGTATATACATTTTCTCCTGAACAGGAGTAGAAAATCTCTCAATGATGCACCCCTAGACTGAAATATTACCCAGAAGTAAAATAATGGGTATATTTTTTATTTATTCTGTGACACTGGTGAATTCAGCAGTTACATAACAGTTAACAGGAAGTCGGTGCAGCTTGCACAAAACGAATGTAGGTTTATACAACACTGGAATTGCAGTTAAAATAAAAAGTCTACATAATCTTGTTAAAAAAAAATAAAAAGAGACCAATCATATAGAGGGAAATGCAGAGGGAAATCAAACATTGGAACATTTTGGCCACTGTTAATGTGACCAGCAACCTGTAACCTGTACAGTTCAACTGAAAGACAAACTGAACAGCTTTAGGGGGGAAAAAAACATTGTGGAACTGGTTGCATAAATAAATCTTAATCTCACACACAGCACACACATTCTCACACACACACATACACGAAGATCTTAAAGAAAACACTCTGGTTCTCTCTAACCTCAAAATGACAAGACAGCAGCCTGTGTGAGTATTGGAGTGAGTTTATTCTGAGCGATTGTGGGTGTAAGTGCCTGGGAGCCAAGATTCTCCAGAGCAGATGCTAATGGCTAGTCTGGCTATGCCGCTTTTCAGCATATTGGAGAGCTGTAACCCTTTAGTTTAAAAAGTCTATACGTGCATAAAACAAAGTGACAGAGGTAAAATTTTTATTATTTTAAATATCACAATTGTGATATGGACACAAGTCAATATACAACTCCAGAGTGTAGTCAGCTGTTTATGTGGAGTACTTCTACTATTTGACTATTTTAACTATTTTTACTTTTAAAAAATACATTTATTATTATTATTATTATTTAAAATGACATGCTAAATAAATACTAGCAAACATCCTCTTAATGTGATAATTTGTGCTGTTAACCTTCAAGGAAACTGAAACGCCTGGTGTTAGACCACAATAAGCGGCCAGAGGGATTTTGAGTCATTCTTCTTGCAGAATAGTGGTCAGGTCACTACGTGATGCTGGTGGAAGAAAACTGACTTTCCTGACTTGCTTCTCCAAAACACCCCAAAGTGGCTCAATAATATTTAGATCTGGTGGCTTTGCAGGCCATGGGAGATGTTCAACTTCACTTTCATGTTCATCAAACCATGTGACCAGTCTTGCTGTGTGTATTGGTGTATTATCATCCTGATACACGGCACCGCCTTCAGGATACAGTGTTTGAACCACTGGGTGCACATGGTCCTCCAGAATGGCAGTGATGAGCCGATCTACAGTAGCACAAGTATTGGGCCTAGGGAGTGCCATGATATTGCAGCCCAAACCATCACTGATCCACCCCCATGCAACAGTCTGGGTGGTACGCTTCTTTGGGGCTTCTCCTCACCAAAGGAGGATGTGGGAATAATAATAATAATCAGACTCATCAGAGAACAGTACATGTTTCACATTGTCCACAGCCCATGATTTTTGCTGCTGGCATCATTGAAACCGACGTTTTGCAATCTGCACGAGTGACCAAGAGGTTGGCTGTAGCAGCCCGGCCATGTACATTGACCCTGTGGAGCTCCCGACCAGCAGTTTTGGTCGAAACAGGAGAGTTGAGGTGCACATTTAATTCTGCAGTGAGTTGGATACAATGCGGGTTAGCACGCGGACATCCCTTTCAGACAGCTTCCTCTTGTCTCCACAGTTACTCCTGTTGGATGTGGTTCGTCCTTCTTGGTTGGTATGCTGACATTACCCTGGATACTGTGGCTCTTGATACATCACAAAGACTTGCTGTCTTGGTCACAGATGCGCCAGCGAGACACACACCAACAATTAGTTCTCTTTTGAACTCTGATATGTCACCCATAATGTTGTGTGCACTGCAATATTTTAAGCAGAACTGTGCTATTACTCCGATAATTAAACCTTCACACTCTGCTCTTACTGGTGGAATGTGCAATCAGTGATGATTGGCCACCAGGCTGGTCAAATTTAGCCATGTTCATTACTACATATGAATACTAAGTGGTGCATTTAATATTTACACATTGCAGTAAGCACAAAATGACCATAATCTGATGTATTTGTCAGAATTAGACCTAACCCCAACCCCAGACCATAATCCTGCCTCCAGATGTTTGTACAGTGGCCACTTACATGATGGGCCACTGATCTCTAAAATAGGGTCAAGTTTGTACTCATAAGACCACACATTGTGCATTGCTTCAAAGTCCAATCAGTCTTACTAGCAAGTGGTTTTCTTGTAGACACGGCTGTTTTGTACAAATCTTACGAGTTCTCGTCACGTACAGAGTCATTTCAGCAAGCTTCAGTTGTTTTCCCTTGCTTGATGCCAGCCCTTCTTTAATGGTGGTTATTTCTTTTGGCCAGACAGTGTAGTTTGCTAAATTGAACCAAAAGGAATCACTCACAAAACCGGCTGACGAGTAACTTTTGTCAGGAAATGCACCCCAGAATATTATAATGATATTTTAATTATTTAATAAACATATTTCATTTCTTTGCAGCCTTCAGTTTGGAGACATGCAGGATTATGATTGCCATGCTGGATGTATCCTTTAAACATGGAAAATGTGGGATTAGATTTTATACTTTACTATATCTATAAAAAATTATTTATCTTGTGCCTCATACTTGCATTTTGATTTATGGAGTGAGCTCCTACAGATCTACACAATAGGATTGAACCATTTATGCTCATAACTGTACAACCTAAAATTGCTCCTACCTGATGATGGTGATGATGATAATCATCATCACTCATTCACTCTTCATCTATACCGCTTAATACTGTATTCAGGGTCTTGGGGGGCCTGGAGCCTATCCCAGGAGACTTGGGGCACAAGGTGGGGTACACCCTGGATAGGGTGCCAATCCGATTATGATGATGATGTTTATTAATCATAATAATAATCATTATTTTATTATCAGTTTTATGTATGCGAAAATAACTTGTGATGCTTGGAAAGGGTTGTGTTCTGGCTTAAGGAAGGCTGTACTTAAAAACGCACTCTTTACAATCGTGGTGAGCAGAAAAGCATTTTTGCAATGACGTGGTGGGCCATGTACGCAAATCCTGTACTTGAGTAATGTTTGCCAAAGGGAATCTCTGCTTTTCCTCAAGTATAAGTGGAAGTGCTCCATTTACTTGAGTAAAAGTACAGACGTATAAAAAGTCCAGGACTTGTGTTATCTCACAGTAGCCTTTTTCATAGTGTAAAAAATCTCCCTCCCTTCCCTTTCCGCCTCCCTCACGTTTGTGAATGTGCTGATCTCATTGCGGTCAGTGACTGGCTCTGCTTTTGATTTCAAACACCTGTTCTTAGGTATGTGTCAAAGGAAATGAAAGTCATGCAATTATGAATAATCGTTAGCAGGAGGCGAAATCCTACACACCAACATGGTTGGTTGGTTAACTCAATGCCATGCAGAAATATAGTTAAGTTGGAGCACAGATACGGTATGCGGTATACAGTACTGAAATCTGGGACGCACATATGCGTTTGTCAACGGGGCAACACTCCAAACACATGCTCCAAGTAGTAAAAAGGAAGTTGTGTTGTGCAGTTGTTGCTGGAAATCGGTCCCTCGACAGAGGAAACAGCATTCATAGTTGAGTATTGTTTAAAAACGGTGGCAGAACACATTTCTTTGGGCCTCCGAGTGGCGCAGTGGTTAAAGCGCTCGCCCTATCATCTGGAGATCGCTAGTTCGAATCCCGGGTGGTGCTGTAACCTCTCGCAGCCGGAGGTCTAGAGAGAGCTGATTGGCCGAGCTCTCTCAGAGGGGAGGGATGAGAGGTACTTAGTGCTCCTACATTAATCACGGCTCTACAGCCAGTCAGGGGCGTCTGTGAGCTCGCGCAACGGAGGGAGCGGATAGCGCTGTCCTCCGAGTGTGTTACGCCGCCCCCGAGGGAGCAGTTCGAAAAGATGCGGTCGGCTGGCGTCACGTGGTTCGGAGGAAACACGTGATAGTCTTCGGCCCTCCCGGCTGAGTGGTAGTAGTAGCCTTAATGTGGGAGCCCCCTAGTGACGGGGAGGAATTGGACACGACTAAATTAGGGAGAAAATCGGGGAAAAATCCCCCCAAAAAAAAAACACATTTCTTTTCATACCCGTCCCGTTCCTCCGATCTTACACCACCCGATGCCTACATGTTCAACTGGTGAAGATTCGCCAAGAACCGTGACTGCGTTACACGAGCAAATAGTCTCCTTTTTTGCAGGAATCCGCAGCACCCTTTGTTCCGGGGATCCGGGTTGAGAATCTCCGTGAATGATATGATGATGTGTCTACAGCGATGCGGTGCACACACACCTCGAACACTTACACTATGCATTACATGGTAAATCAACACGCTTCAGGAGAAATAAACTCTCTGATCACAACAAGGTGATATTCGTCTATTCATTTCAGTACTGTCTATATTGGCATGTACAGGGTGGGCCATTTATATGGATACACCTTAATAAAATGGGAATGGTTGGTGATATTAACGTCCTGTTTGTGGCACATTAGTATATGTGAGGGGGCAAACTTTTCAAGATGGGTGGTGACCATGGTGGCCATTTGGAAGTCGGCCATCTTGGATCCAACTTTTGTTTTTTCAATAGGAAGAGGGTCATGTCACACATCAAACTTATTGGGAATTTCATAAGAAAAACAATGGTGTGCTTGGTTTTAACGTAACCTTATTCTTTCATGAGTTACTTACAAGTTTCTGACCACTTATAAAATGTGTTCAATGTGCTGCCCATTGTGATGGATTGTCAATGCAACCCTCTTCTCCCACTCTTCACACACTGATGGCAACACCGCAGGAGAAATGCCAGCACAGGCTTCCAGTATCCGTAGTTTCAGGTGCTGCACATCTCGTATCTTCACACCATAGACAATGACCCCAAAGATAAAAGTCTAAGGGGGTCAGATCGGGAGACCTTGGGGGCCATTCAACTGGTCTGACACTAACCCACATTGGATAGATCCTTCCAAGACTGTTGGAACAAAAAAAGTGATGGTATGGTGTGGTATATGGGGTACAAAGATAGTGGATCCATTCTTCATCAATGGAAACCTCAAGGCCACTGGATATTTGAAATTGCTACATGATGATGTGTTTCCCTCTTTATGCACTGAAGCTGGCACGTTCCCTGAGTTTTTCCAGCAAGATGGTGCACCACCACATTATGGGTTTCAGGTCCGAGCATTCCTAGATGAAGAGTTTCCTGAAAAGTGGATTGGTCGTCGTGTGCCACAAACAGGACGTTAATATCACCAACCATTCCCATTTTATTAAGGTGTATCCATATAAATGACCCACCCTGTACTATAAATAAAGTGTCCTCTAATAAAACTACTCAAGTAAAGTACAGGTACATAAGATGTGTACATACTGTAAGTACAGTAACGAAGCACATGTACTCCGTTACCTCCCACCTCTGCTCTCAAGAAGAGGAATCTGAGGCTGCAGTGCGTGCAAGTTCACCAAAACTAGGCATCTGAAGATATACAGTACAATAGTACTTTACACATTATAACATTGTCTAGTACTTGTATAGTCTGAGAGTTCCTCTACTATTTATTTCTGTATTATGTTTTTCCTACTTTGGTTATCTTTTTTTGTTTTCATCACAGAGTCCGAGAACTTCTGCACAAAAAAAGTCCAATGCACTCCTACTGTTGACAACTGTACAAATGGCAAATTTAATTCTCATGAAATCTTGAATCTTGTGAACTGTAAGCGGCTTTCCTGCTCACCATTTTTGTAAAGAATGCTCACTTGATTTACAATAGCCTTCCTGTCAGCTCATACCAATCTGCCCATTCCTCTTCCTCTGGTCGCTTTCACCAAGGCGTCTACACCCATAGAGCTACTGCTTTTTCATCAAACTCCTATATACTGTTTTGTGTAAAGTTCCTATAACATCATTCATTCATTCTTTTTTTTAATTCTTGACTCTTTATGAGAATTTGAACTGTTAATGTTCGGTCAGCAGCTGGTTGATTTCCTTAACCTGACCTGTGAAGAGAGATTATTCGGGTAAGATGGGCTTCAATGAGTTTAAGGAGCTGTTTTCTGTGCTGAATGGCTGGAAGCAGAACTTCATTATGGTGGACCGAGACAACAGTGGCAGTGTGGAGCCTCACGAGTTGTCTCAGAGCATTACAAATATGGGTAAGTTGGCACACGTGACTAAGAGTTTAAATATTTAAGTATTTATCCTTATTTCATCTCTCCCTGTGAATGCAGAACAGTGTTAGGCTGTTAAACCTACAGTAGCCATTCAGTAATCAGGCAAATATCTTGCAGAATTTTAGTTCTTAAGGCAGGGCGTTCGTATGCCAAGGTACCACTGTATTAATAATAATTAGCAGCTGTTGTATGAGGTAGGAGGCATAATGCATGTGCATAAACTCCGCATTTCCAAGGTTTAGGAGTGTGTTTATGGGAATTTTTGATCATTCTTCCAGAAGCGCATTTATGAGGTCAGGCACTGATGTTGGGAGAGAAGGTCTGGCTTGCAGTCTCCATCCTACATCACCCCAAAGGTGTTCTATCGGCTTGAGATCAAGCAGGCTTGCTTTATGGACATTGCTTTGTGCGCTGGTGCGCAGTCATGTTGGAACTGATGTGGGATTGTTTTTGGGTAGTTGGGCCCGGCCCCTTACTTCCAGTGAAAGGAGCTCTTAATGTTTCAGCATACCAAGATATTTCGGACAATTCCATGCTCCCAACTTTGTGGTAACAGTTTGGGGACGGCCCCTTCCTGTTCCAATATGACTGCGCACCAGTAAGCAAGGTCCATAAATATATGGATGAGTGAGTTTGGTGTGGAAGAACTTGACTGGCCTGCACAGAGTCCTGACCTCAACCTGATGGAACACCTTTGGGATGAGTTGGAGCGGAGACAGTGAGCCAAGCCTTTTTGTCCAACATCAGCGTCTGACCTCACACATGCATTTCTGAAAGAATGGCCAAGAATTCCCATAAACACACTCCTAAACCTTGTGGAGAGCCTTCCCAAAAGAGTTGAGGCTGTTACAGTTGCGTAGGGTGGTCCAACATCATATTAAACCCTATGGATTAAGAACTGGATGTTACTCAAGTTTATATGAATGGGAAGGCAGCCGAGCGAAGACTTTTGGCAATATAGTGTAGCTGTTGTTCATGTTGAGTTCATAATGAATAATGAAACAACAGGGCATACATGAATTTAAAAAAATCAAGGATTAACAGAATGAGTGAACACGATCAGATAACAAACTAGTCCAGGACAGGAGCTTAAAACTGAAACCAACTGTGGGAACTTTGCCCTCAACAGGAAATCCATGGCAGTTGCAATTAAAGTCAGGTTGCAACAGTAGCACTAAAATGATGTTTATGTGATGTGTTTTCGCAGGGTACAGAGTGAGCCCTCAGGCTTTAGGGTGCATCATCAAACGCTTTAGTCGAGGAGGCAGGATCTATTTTGATGACTATGTGGCCTGCTGTGTGAAACTCAGGGCTCTAACAGGTAAGTGGGAAGGTTGTATTGTGAGATGACTAGCAAATCTCTTGAAATGATGATGATGATGATGATAATAAAATCTGTTCCTAGTGCTGTTTCTTTACTTCAGTGAAGATGAATGTTGAATAAACATTCAGCAGATTTGACTGCTTTTCATTCAGCTTTACACAAGTAATGCTTCAAATCACAGAATAGTATGTAAATGCAACATGAAGTGTAAGCAAGTGCAGCTTAATGGTGCATTATATAAGACGAGGGTGCTGGTAGATGAATTTCATTTAAATTCATTTAAATTAAAATTCTAAGCCCACCCTTGTTCACAAAGCTCTGCTCTTTGGACTTGCAGTTATCAACCAATTTACAAATTTGTAATAAGGCCAAAGTTTAAGACCTTATTTTCTATCAAAAATAATAGTTGTACGTAAATGATTATTTTTAAATTGACTATTGCAACTTTTAAGGTCAACTTTGTCGTGAGATATCACACCTAGCCAATGCTCTGCTATGACTAAGCCAAAAGGACTCGAGAAATGTCCGATTCTTAGATGAAACCACTTTTTTTTTTTTTTTTCTCCAAAGACAAGCCGTCCATAACCAGTGGAGATCTTTGTTTCAGTGCTTCCAGCTGTTTTCTAGTGCACATTTCATTCAAGACTGTATTAAGACCAAAGTCAGTACAAATGGTACTGTAATTTATGAATCAGCATTGTTCTGTAAAGGTGTGGATCAGCCACAGGTCAGGAGGTAAAATGATGAATACGTAAAGGATTCATGCATTTCTAAGAGTACTTACACCTCCATAATAACAATAATCCCATTTACATGCCGAAACCCGTCACACCACATGTTCCATATTTTTGAGTAATGTTTGCTCCATGGTCACCTCTGGCTTGTTTTTGAGGAAATGAATTCGATATAAAAAAAATTTCTGAAGCTACTTTTTTGAAAATGTGTCCGCTATTACATGTGCTTGTAGAAATAAATGTCAAGCCGCTCTCTTCTTTGAGAGTGCTACCATGCATCTAATTTACCAGAATGAGCTAACATCACCTTGCTGACTATTAGTAAATTATATTATTGGTAAAGTGCAGGATATCAGTAATATATTGTAACTCTGGTATTTACCATAAGCCGGAAGTTCAACCTGTTTTCACACAGTTTGTGTTTTTTGCCTACAGAGAATTTCCGGATGAGGGATGTTATGCAACAAGGAGCTGTGAACTTTCGTTATGATGATGTAAGTCACCCATTCTGTTGCTTTGACAGTTAATTTAGTCAGTTTTTTTCCCCTCTTTTACTGTAAATGATCAAAAATCCATTTAAAAACTAAAAAAATAAGTTGATTAAAGGACGACGATCTAACCGTAGTTTCAACTTAATAAATATTTATATAAATATATATATCAAATCATAATGCGTTACTGTTTCAATAACACTTTTTTTTATGGGGAATTGTATGTCAAATTGTGCGTATAATCTTTATCTAATGATAAACAGATTATGTGTTGGAAAATGTGGTGTTTAACAAAGAAAAAGTCTACTTTTCTACAACACTGTGCAAACGTTTGGAGCCACCCTTATTTCTTCATATTAAATGATGTAGATTAAATTACAGACATGGGAACAAAGGTTTTACTGTGACCGGCTGCAAAGTGCCTAAAGATATACAATTTGTAAATGAATTGTTTTTTTTTCTAATTGTCTAATCACCGGCCTGATCATCTGTAAGTGCTAACAGTTATTATATATTTTTGTCCGTTGTTAATATAAATGAATAATAATAAATGAATGGCAATTAATTAGCTGCATTCTGATGCTTTACAAGTTCATGAACCCTTGTATGTGTTACAAGAGAGAAAATGTTTTAGGCCAATACATTTAAAATTTTTAACACATGTTAAAATTTTTTAACACAAGTTAAAAAATATATATTATTTGACGGTTTGGTTTAGACATGGCTGAACAGAGAGGAGTTAAGTTTTTAGACAAAGGACCATAACAGCTAGAATGAGGAATAACTTTCATAATTGGTGAGTTTTATGGATGAAGAAAAGACAATGTTACAATGATGGGTGTGGCTGCTCTGCCATGCCTGTAGTTTTATTTCAAGGGAAATGTGACTTTACAGGTGTAACTATGTTTAAAAAAAAAAAAAGGTCATTTTTTTTAACTGTTAAACTTAGCCAGTGCTGTTTATAAAGAAAAAAAAAGCCAGATGAAAAATGATAACTGTAAAATAGTTACTGAAGCTAATGAAAGGGAGGCATATCATGACAATCTTTACAGAATGTAAATCAGTATATGAATTTTGAGGATTTTTTTTTCTTTTAGCTATAGAAATTCATTCCTTTGTTTACCAAATGGATCTGCTCAAAAAATGGAAATGTTGAAATGGATGAACAAGCATAGTACGAATGAATTTGCAGAACTTTTCATGTAATTTTTTTCAGCTAAAAAAAATTTTTTTTTAAATCCTCAAAATTCATATAATTATTTACATTCTGAAAATATTGTTTCTATGAACAATGGAAAATCCCCAGAGAGCTTATTAAAAGAAGAACTGTTTTGCTGCAAATATATGCTATAAGTGATGACGATAAATAATGACTTGTCTTGTAGTTCTTTCAAAATATGCATTACTGTGAAAAGTATTGAACCACCCCTCATTTTCTTCTTTCTGATATTCTTTATGTAGTATTAATTATGTAGTACATAAGGCATAAACCAGTGAGGAACAGGTGCAGATGATGACAGATGATGATCAGGCCGTGGTTAGTATACTGGTGATGCTGAATGCTGAGTGGTTGGACCAGTTGAGAGGGGTTGCTGCTGAGGTTGTTCCCATTTCTTTAATTAATTCGATATAATTTTAATTTAATTTGAAGAAATGAGAGGTGACACGAGGCATTTGCACGGTACTGTGTAATACCAGTTGTTGGTAAATCACTGTTGGATAAGAGGAATAAAACTCCTCATTACACACATTGGAAAACAGTAACATTTGAGGTGGCATATCGCATTTTAATGTTTTGTTCCTTACACATTTTATAGAAAATAGTTGAGCAATAGTAATGACATCATTAACATTTTCCCCTTCAGGAAATCTCTTAACACCAATGCATCATATTCCCTACAAGTTCCATGTAAAAGATTTCACGCATTACATTTTGTTTTTCTCTTGCAGTTCCTTCTGTGCACCATGTCTATCTGAAGAAGATCGGACAGACACTCTGATTTCTGAAAGGAATAGAAGTATAATAATGTATATACAGCCTATAATATAAGTAGTTTGGGCTAGTATAAAATATCTATAAATATTTACTAAAATGTGCCAGTTTTTTTTATGCATTAGGAGATTCAGTGAAAAGCATTTTATGATGTAAAGCCATTAACTGGCAGCTTCTTTATATAGAAAGACAGACCACATCAACATGCTTTTTTTAATTTTGTGCCAACATAATATTCATATGTAAACCATTTGTGTCACCAAAAGTCACTACTATGTAGATTTTGTTAATAAATTTCCATTTTAAACTGGTATATTGTATTCATAATGAGCTCATTTATCTGTTAAATGATGTAATGAAGATTGCATGCTTTTCTTGGTTGACTCATAATCATAAATATCGAGGACTAGAAGCAGTAATTAGAATGAATGATCTTGCATATCATCTTATATCTGGAGCAGTTCATTTACCCTACAAACACTGAAACAGCACTTTTTTTTTTTTTTTTTTAATGAGTGGACAGCATCCAGTCAGGCATACCAGGATGCACGATCTGACTTTTTCTTCAGACTAATGCAAACCTATTTAAAGAGGAATATGTGACCTTTAAATTAAACATCCCAAAAATATACGTGTATACTGAATATATACTGAATATATATTCTACACATATTTTCTATGACCAGTGGAATACAGTAAAAAACGACATGTACACGTGATGCTGCTGCATCACTACACAAAACTGTTTTATTAATCACCACAAAATACAAAATTAATATATATATATAATTACTCTGGTACATATATATTTTTTTTTTTACATCTTTTTTTATGCTGAAATGCAAGAAGAAAAGAACAATTACAATCAAGAAGGTCAGAGTGTACAGGAAGGGGGTATAGAGAAGACAGAGAAACAAAGCCAGAGCACTCAGTCACAATGAGTAGGAACTGATTTTCATCAAACATCTTTCACCCACCCTGGTTTGGTTGGATAGGATCGCGACCCGAGGTCCCTAAACCACTCCACCCTAATGTTCACTAATGCAACTGCAGGCATGAGACTCCTGGGGAAAACACTCACAACAGCAATGCTGAGATGAAATCGGAGACAAACCATCACAACGGATACAATAGTATTCGGACTACGAACAGAGGATTATGCAACTCGTTCCATTTTTAATACCGAGACGGTCAATAAGGAGTAATCCTGAACGTACAGGTTTGATTTCCTGAAATAAAGTGTCTCGGTGTGGTTGAGATTCTGTAGGTTTGAAAAACTGCAGGTGAGATTCTCTAGTTTTAGGAACAAAGACAGGCTGGGTGCTGGTTGTGCGTGTGTACGCTCATACATGCTGGAGTGTTTGGATGCAGAATCAGACAGATGAGGAGGACCAGGTAGTAGTTGCTCATGCGTGAATGTATTCTGTATGGACAGAGAGATTGTGTGTGTGTGGTTTTCAGGCATGTGTTTAGTTCTCACTGGGGCAGAGCTTTAAGAATAGCATTGACTTCTTCAGCCACAGCGGTCAGAGCGAACTCAAACTGGTCCTGAGGAGAGACAAGAACACGCGCATCAGCCAAACAGCTGAGTCGGCATCATTCAGTATTTTATTTAGTAACTAACCGTTCCTTAAAATCTTATAATATCCGAGTTTCCATTGCCTCTACTGTATGACTGACAAGTGTTTTTGTGCCATAAAATATAATCATGCCAATCATGTCATAATATGCAAATACAGACCATGAAGTGCAGAGTAAAACGAGACTTGTTCTGTGTTAGTATAGCATACTATTAACAATATCATATCTGATGTGCTCATAATTGTCACCAGTACATTATTAAAACGGCTGGTCATGTGGTTGTGTTACCTTTGTGCGCACCATTCCCGGTCTCTGGTCACGAATGTGCTCCAGGGTTGCAGCGATATCTATTTCCTTCACCCCTATGCCACAAAAACAACACATGTTTCAGACATGGCATTTCCCAGAATACTAATAGACCTGAAAAGGTTAAATCCATTATAAGAAAAAAGAGAAAGAAGATATTGGATGACAGACCAAGTAAGACCACATGGTAATTCTTCATTTTGATTTAGAAGGGAATCAAATACATGTATTGCCACAGTGCCATTATTTTATGTATATTTTTTTTATGCAGAATAAAAATTATAGATGAAACGGCATGTATGAATAATAATATAAGTATCCAAGAATCCACCTTTTGCCATGCGGTTCAGAACCATGTCAATCAAGATGTATGTTCCAGTCCGGCCTGTGCCATCACTACAGAAAAAAAAAAACAGGAGTACAGTCATAATAGAATTCCAGCCTAAACCAGTTAAATATGTAACAGAACAAAAGATGTTTAAAATGCAATTATGCCGCTATGCACTTTTTAATCAGAAAGTGTTGATTCTATATTTCCTATAACAGCAGCTCTGATACTATTTTGGTTGCAAGGTATATATACATTTTTAAACGGTTTTGAACGGTGTACCTGCAATGGACTATAATTGGGCAGGAGCGTCCTCGGTAGCATTTATTTACCTTCCTGTGAGAAAGAGGCAGAAGGACACAAAATAGAGGAGAAAAATGCTGATCCATTTAGGAAGCATTCACCATGCACTGTTTTCATCCGTGTCACAGATAAGAAATGACATTACAATGAAGTAAAGATCCAAAAAGCTTAGCCAAGACCTACGATCAAACAGCAGGGACATTCATAACCACACTACGAGAAAGGATGACCAGACAGACCTTGAAGTACCCCTTGGCATGTCATTTTACACTATACAAAACAAGTGATTAATAAATATATAGATTTTTCTTAATGAGCAAAAAAACTATTCAAATGGCTTTGAAACATCATTACACCTTTACAATAATATATATGAACGCAACAATTTATCAATATCTCTAATGCTTTTGTTGTTTGCCTAGTGTCATTCACATCCCAACTTTCCCCTCACTGGCTTGGTGATTATAATATTTTATATTAATGTTGTATTATTACATACTTTATAATGTGTTTGAAATGACTCAAGTGATGATATTTGTTCTGTTTTAGAATACGGACTAAATCCAAGGACCAGCCTGTTTTCTGTTTATATACAGGAGTGGCACTTTTGTCGCAGTTTAATAATATATTAGTCTTAATTTGTGAAGACTTTGGGTGGTTTGATATGAAATAATTAACCGTACTAATTTATATGTTTGTGCTAACCTGCTGTCTTTTCCATACTTTTTAATTAATGGCAGTGATGTGTACTTACTGGTTTTCACAAAATTTACTTGATGACAAGAATTTTACGAAATGTATGGGGTTTCCATGAATACCAAATTATTTGTGCAAACACACATATTTACAAATAAATGCATTCATATACACAGCTTGGTAACTGCTCGCTTATCATTAGGGATGTCAATGATTACTCACTCACTCACTCATTCTCTATACTTCTAATCCTGTACAGGGTTGCAGGGGCAGGGTGCCAATCCAGTGCAAGGCACGCAAGCACACACGCTATGCGGAATTTAGAAACACCAATTATCCTAATCTGCATGTCTTTGGACTGCGGCAGGAAACACATCAAGCACAGGGAGAACATACACAGTCCAAGTACACGGACACGAGACGGGATTCGAACCCTCGACCCTGGAGGTGCGAGGCCACAGTGATCATGACTAGTCAGTAACCACCAGACAGTAATCAATTAATTGTGTTGAATTAGAATTAAACCAATAAAAAATAATATGATAATGTTTGTTTTGCATAATATTTTTCTCTAGCTTACATACGTTTCAAGAGGGTGCACTTCCAATTAAAGTTAACGCACAGGACTGGATTTTGCACAGTGTGTACCCATGTTTTTTGAATGAGGACAGAGACAAGAAGTATTTTAGACAGCCTTAATAATAATAATAATAATAATAATAATAATAGTTTGCAGTTTTCAAGTCTTTATCTTAGGATTTTTACATTTCACTGAGATAGAAGAAACGCTCTTAAGACTAAAATCATGTCACTCTCCTTAGAACATTTCACAGAAGTATGTTATAGGAAATGCGCAGGAAATAAAAGTTCTGTTACCCAAACACCAACGTGTATAGTTGAAGTCATGCACCTTAAAAGAGCTCCTTTTTGTGCATGCAGGGGTACTTCAACAGAAAGATAGGAACAAATTGAAAGCTACATAGTTCAGAACATGAAAGGGCGAGGATGGGTGAGATACAGAGAGATGGGACAGAGAAGGAGGGGGATTTAAGGCGATGGAGCGTACCATCAGCGTTGCTCTTGCTGCAGCCACACCTGTCCGTGCTCATTTTTGTGACTATGCAACTGGAGTCAGATTACTAGCTGCAAACCACAAAAATGACACAGACAGCTGTGCAATACCACGGGCCCCGCTGCGCTCCATCGCACATGGAGGGAAAGAAAGTACGAGAGACAGAGAGAGACCAAAGGCAGTGGGATGCAGAGATAAGTGCGATGACAAGAGACATACAGTGGACAACAACATAAAAGACGAACGAGGACAGAGAAAGCATGACGTCTAGATGACACAACTGACCATGAAGAAAGAGTAGAGAACATGACGGCTTATAGCAAGGGGGCAAATGTTTGCTGTAAACGTGCATGCAGTACCTGCGGAAGTCCAGCAGAGGGCGTGTGGAGGTTGGTATACCCTGTGCAGGCCAGCTCAGAAAGTGAAACTGGGTGAGAGTGCGTGTCTCCTGCGTCTGCACATTTTTCAGGTAGAAGCTCCGTACTAGGAAGTCATTGCACCAGATGTGCTCGGACACCAGGTTCACCTGTGAATGATATGACATTTACAGTCAGCTTACAATTCAGTGGAAAAGATAAGCCTGCATAACATTCAAGAACACTTTTACCTCATAGATGTGGTAGAGGGACGAGCCCTCATCAGGCCAGTAGCGATCACACTGCTTCTCTCCATCCTCAACAAGCGCGGTCATCATCACAATCACAGTACATCCATTCTCCCAGACCATCTAGAGTAAATTACAGGAAAGAACACACACACACACATTGCTCTGCCTTTCTGCTTGAATAAACACTGAACATACATCACTGCATTCTTTCTATATGATCATCGTCAATTTACCCTGATACACTAAGCTGTCCATTTTTGCTTTTAGTATAAGAGTATAAAATGAGACGAAATGGGATCCTATATAGAGTGCAAAAATAGCGAAATAATGAAAAAGATTGTGGTGTTATTTGTATTCCACAACCAATGGTATGGGTGCTACCAGAGTGAAGACGGGAGTGAGAATTCTGACATTCTGGGGTTCAGCTGATTTTAGAGTAAAAGGAAGTCTGGCACTAATGAGCTCCTTGTTTGTTTAATGTAATCGCACAGCACAAAATATTAGACTCAGAAGCTATTACATATTACTATAGAATTAGTATTATGTGAAACACCATACAAACCAAAAAAAAAAAAAACATGGGATAATGCTTGACAGTGTGTATTATTTGACAGTTACAGTACACGTTAGTCTTGCTTTATTATACGCACTGAAGAATGCACATAACCCCAAGCTCTATTTCTCATGTGCATCAGTCTCCGTGTTAGGTAACCATCTCCTCCCTTTATACTTCACAACACATTATATATTCATCTATTCACAGCCACAACGAACAGCATGATGTTGCTCCATAGCAATCACTCTGTGCTCCATTTCAGCGAGTTCACCTCATCATTTCTTAGTTGGTACTTCATTTTGTCCTATTGAGAAAGATATCACCCAAATGTCACCTTTTCATACTGATGAGGAGACGTAATAATGCCTCAAATGCACTGACTTTTACATTAACCATACCATACCATTACCTTATCTTTGGTAAAGGTAATCACTTGCAGTTTTCAGAACTAGTTTATGGATTATCAAATACGATTAGGCAGATGAGGCAAATCAGAAGATGCTTTTTTAAAGCAAATCAAATTTAAAACTTGAAGCTTGTTCACAGTTCACAGGGACCTTTATGGCTGTATGGCCACTGGTAGTATGGTGAGGAGACATCAGTGAAAGGAATCTCCGGTGTCGGCACTTTATGAGAATCAGGGGGAAAACTGTCCCTTTAGGTTTGTCAGTATGCAAAGTCCTTTAGGACTGAAAACTTTGCACAGTTGCTGGAGTTAGTTCTCTCGCTTAGTGCAGGTGTTCAAATGATGGTATGCCATATGTCTACTTTCAAGAGCTCAAAGATCCTGATGGTTGGCTAGTATCGCTTTAACAGAGACAGTATACCAAGCCGTATTTTGCACCCTTGACTGTCGCATTGTCAGATTACATATTTGTGATCTCTCGACAAAAAGGCTTTTCTGTTGCACCTCTCAGGAACCCTCATGTCCCTTTTACAGTACTACTCACCTACTGTACCAAGTCATACATCACAGTCATACTCACACACCAAACTTCCATAATTTGAAAGCTGAGTAGCACAACTGTATAACGTAGCTGGGTCAGAATGAACACATTTATAGATAGAATAAATAAATAAATAAATAAAGGGGTGTGATTAGGAGTGCTACTGGGACATCCACTCAAACCAGCACTTGTAATTCTGTAATTGTCTGAAGACCAATTGCATGATTGCGTCTCACTGCAGTGACATCTTCCTAATGATTTCGTTTAGTGGTTAAGACACCACACTGGCAATGTGAGTGTAATCTTGGCCCAAATTGTGGCAAAATGCTCCACAACCTTAATACACCAAATACACATACATTTTTACATTTGAGGATTGAAAAATAAAGGGTAAAATCACTCTAAACAATTTGAAGCATAGCAGTATAATATCAGTAAGTTTTCATGCTTTTTTTCTTTATGAAAAGGTGCATTGATGAAAAAGGAAAGGAAGTTGGCAAGGAAATACTCCCTGAGACTGAAATTGAGCTGGAATTCAAAACTCTGGAATGCACAACTACACATATTGAATAACTTACTGGTTTCAAATATTAGTACCTAAAAGCACTTTTTGGTTTTCCCATTGCTCTTACATACTTATAAACACACACTGACCTGCCAAAAGTCAGAGATGGTATGCGAGAGTGGTCCTTGGGTGGCGATGTATGCTGGCATTCTGGGGTCGTGCTCAATCTAAAAGGTCAAAAAAGAACCAAAAGAATTTGAGTCAACGCGTTCAGCTCCTTCTGACCCTAGAATGTGCCTATCACCATGGCAACAACCTATTCATGTGATCTGTGCACAGGACGGCTTAACAGATGATCCGCTCTTGCTACAACGGAACAGCGGGGATTCCGCACCACCTCCGCCCAGAACTACATCAATACACTGTAGCCATGGCAATGGCAAGACGGGGATTCCGGAACCCAAGACACACTGCCATGAAAGAAATGGACTTTGTCACCTTGGCAACCAAAGAGTAGGGGGGGGGGGGGGGGGGGGGTGGAGGGGGGGTTGCAAGTAGGAAAGTTCTAACTGGAGATGGCAAGGAAGAGCAAGGTGCACTGTTAGATAAATGAGACTGCTCATTTACAGGCCTATTTTCTGCACACACACTTATTGCAGAGTGAGACTGTACAGAGGCAAGAAACCACTCCTTTCTAGTACACAAGACATGTGCATGATCATAATTATCTGTTTACAGGAAAATGTTTCAACCTACTATGGTGCTTGCGTTAATGTAGTCAGCTCTTGAGGGGTTAACTTCTGCCTTCAGTTTCACCCGAGAGTGATCATCTGCAGGGCACAAAATTGCACACAATTAATGTATATATACACACACAAAAGAAATCCTGTACTAGTGGAATATATTTACACATTAAATAGTCAGGGGGAAATATGGTTCCCTGTGGGCACTGGTGGTACGAATGCATGAAAGATGATGGGAATTTGCTCAGGTGGGAAATCATTATGATGGGGAAAATATTTGCTTCGGAAGGCTTACATGGTACAGAGTCAGGACAGCGGTTCTTTTTAATGTTTGATTCATTCTGAGCGACAGACACGGTGCTGGGTTCTGCTTGGTAGGAGCACAATGCCTCCCACTCCTTCAGCAAGCGATCCTTATTCTTTACGTGGTCCTCCATATATGCCTACAGAAAGGGACACAGAAAGGGAGAGAGAGAGTGTATGTGTTTGTGCCTCTTTCTTCTGCATTTGAGAAAAAGAAATTGGCTTCAAAAGCGAAAAACATGGTGATCCTGCCTTTGTGTTTACCAGGATCATGTGGCCAGTGGAGATGTCCATGTTTGACTGCGCTGGCTCCTCACACCAAGACGGAGTGCTGCTGTGTGAGCTGGGGCTGGCCTGTGGGGCATCACTGTACTGAGACGATACGCTACTGACCCTCGACGTATCCGTTCCGCCTCCTCCTACTGCACCTCCTGTCCCGCTCCCTCTTGTAGAGACCCCACTCTCTTCCCTTCCCGACGAGGATTTAGCAGCCATGTGCTGCCTACAGAGATCCTAAAAGTGAGGCAAACAAAATAACTAGAAAGAGTTCATATTATCTTAATAATACAATAAGACAAAAAAAAAAAGTATGTTGTTGATTTACAACATCAAATATAGTTCAGTGTAATACAGAAATACTTACAACTTACCTGGTACGCATAGTGTGTGGCACTGCCTGCCTCTGGACCCAAACCTAACTTCCTGGAGGCCAGTTGTTGAGCATGGCTACGCAAACATGCGATAGTTAGTGAGCCCACTAAGAGCCCACCTACACAAGCCGCCACCACAAACATAAGAAACACCCACTGGGTGCTTTTGCGCACACGTGTTGCCACTGGCATTCCATCATTTTTCTGCAAGGAAAAAATGAGGACAATCAAACTAGAGTATGTGCATTTATGTGTACTGACAGGAATTTCGGCATTTTCCCTGTGTTTAAAAAGATGAAAAAACCTATACACTAAAATCATTTTTCATGTCCCATTCTTTCTTTCTTTCTTTCTTTGCATAAATAAAATAAAGAAAGATTATAAAACAATGAATTTTATGGTAGTAATAACTCTCCACTTGGCATTGTGCACCATATTGTTAATTATTTTAATGCAGCATGGCTCTGTCATGTTTGAATCTTTATACATTTTGAACACAGTTTGATGGAACTTTGGCTTCACTTATAAGCATGTTTCGAAAAAGTCTATTATTCCTTCTTTTTCTCAGTAAGAAAAATCATCTCATCATCCTTTGTCTTTGTAATCACTTATATGCCACATAATCAGCCAGACACAAAGATGAAGATGAACAACGCTGTGGTGTTCATTTAAGGGTTGTGTGTGAATGTTACATTGCTACAATAAACCCTCAATCAAGCTGTCAAGTCTATTATGATTTCTCACAACTGCATAGACCTTAGGTGTGCATCGTTTTTGAAGAAAACAACAAGTTAATTTAGTGAAACCAATCGTATGCAAATTATAGCTTTAATAATGGACAAGTACACCTGGACCTCTTTTCAGTGGTGGAATGAGTTAACTCCTCGTTCTAGCAAGAGACCACCCAGGCAACTCTATTCTGATGGAATTTGAGGAGCGGGAAAGTGGGAACAGGAACACACACACACACAGGACAGACCGAGCATCTCAAAAGAAGGTTGCACCTCCCACCCTGTTGTCTGGGTTACCATGAGGCTCAGTGGGGGCAGCAGTTGCCATGGTAACATCAGAATGCCTGATGTAAGCCCATCGGCCATCAAAAGTGACAAATAAAGAACGAGAAAATGTAAAAGATTAAAGGGGATGAGAATGAGAGAGACGAGTGCCGTCAAGTCTATTCTGTAGCTCAACTGCTTCTACAGCCGTATAATTAATGAACTGCTACTAATCATTCCTAGATCCTCCTGTATCCTAAGCTCTAGATATGCTCTCATTTTCTATTTCTGCCTCTCTTTTGGTATGAGGCAGACCACACAGGAGTCGGGGCATTACATCACTGTGCTCATGGCAACTGAGCTGACCTTGTCGCCAAAGCAACCGCCTCACCTGACATCACTGTCTGTGAAGAAATTGCACTGAAGCGAGGTGCGTGCACTACAGGATTCCCTTACCTTCTTCCAAGAATTTTCTTTTTCATTTGATTATTTTTTCAATTAATATATTCGCTCATGAAAAAAAAATCATATATAGCTAACGATTGAATAGATCCTTGTAAGTAAACCATATATTAAATATTTCTTCTTAAATTTATAATATTAAAAAGAAAAAAGGAAGAAGAAATTAAGGGAGGGGGGATGGATTGTGTAAATATAGCCTATATATTGCTAATATTGAAAATATGGCCTACAACTTTTAGAGCCAAAATGTACAGAACCATTAAATAATGCATTCTATAATATGATTTTATATTACTATATATATATATATATATTTTTTTTTATGAGTAGCTGATAGGTTGTATTATATATATATATATATATATATATATATATATATATATATAGTAATTTATTGAGTAAGGTATATGCATGCACACGCGCACACACACACACACACACACACTTTATATTAAGTTGAGCATATATAGTCTATATTTTAATTAATACACAATGGGTATACTATCAAACATTAACATATAAAAAATATATACAGATTAACTTTATATAATAATAATAATAATAATAATAATAATAATAGTAATCTCCCTGCAGACAGAGGGACTTGGATCTTGATCTTAATCTACAATGAAAGCATTTAATTATTTTTTTCAATTCAAGTTATTTTTATTTTTATTATTATTATTATTATATTTTTTTGGACTCACCTGTACAGCACGCACCGTTTCTTCGTGTGGACTGTCCCCGTCCGCGATGGGCACAAACCCGAGTCGGTGGACAAACGTAACGCCCTCGAGCGATATTTAAGTCGATTTTCCAGCCTCATCCTCTGGTTCTTAGCTGCTCTAACCCGAAATCGGACTCTAGACGAGACGAGGTCGTCACCAGGGACGGTAATGAAACCAGCGAAATGCAACACACCGCGCTGGAACAGACGAGCTTGCGGGACGCCGAAGCTCAGCCGCGCGCGAACGAAATCCCGCGCGCGCCTGTCAGTTTGACACTTATGAAGTCGTCGTCATGGCAACAGAGCGAACGGTGACGAGGCGGGATATAAAGGAGGGGAGGGGGCGTTAATGGCTCTTCAGAGCAGCTCTGTCAGGGTCTGAATGACACGAAATAATGCGACGAGAGCAAATGAAGCGAAAATACTAACTGTAGACAAACGGTAGCGTTATTTATTTAGGTGTGTTTTAAAGATAGCTGAAGATTCTGCCCGAGTCTGGCATGACAATGGGATTTTTTTTTTTTTTGGCTCAAACTCAAATCCAACCAACCATATTTCATTCTTGTGTAGTGTTTGATATTTGATTCCAAAGCAGCTCTGCTCCCGATCATGCCAAAGACATGGAGCATCTTATGAAGCTTAGGATGTGCTCCTGTTCTTGCAGACAGATTTCAATGAGCTCATCGCCATCATTCCAGGGCGGTATGTTGGCCAGACAAGGTGGTAAGAATAGCCCCAATATTACACTGTTACTCAATTGCTATCATGGACTATGTTTTTTTATGAATACATTAACATGTGTTGCAATAGAACTTTTGCATTTATGTCTAAGCCATGTGTAGACGCTGTAAACGTACCTCTCCAACACCTGCCTGCAGCACGTTCAGGCCAGTTTCAGACTCTAGAAAGTTCTTCTCAGCAACTGCTCAAAATAACAATAAAGAAATAAGATGACATCAACTAGAGCTACGTTCAAGTCAATCCAGGATAAATTTCTCACAAATGGAGGCATGAGGACTTCAAGCACAGCACAGTGATGAGTCTCTTAGCCGCAGTAAAACATTTAAAAGGGTCAAACATTTTTAAGACCGCACGTCCGTGAATGACGATCCCGGCCGAGGTGACTCAGAGCCCACTGCAGTCTTTCCAGCGAACATTCAGTGAGTGGAAGACATAATCCTTAAAACTCAAACGCTTAATTTGATGCAGAAGAGACACATGTGTCTAATGGAACTGTTCACGGACACCATTTGCACATTACAGGAATTGGGCTGGGAGTCACTGACACATTTCACATACAGTCCTACGCCATCTCCACATATTTGGGACATTAATTGGGTTCCGACATGAAGCAGAGAAAATTTTCTACCTTGATGGTGTCCAAGCATTAGTCAAATACTTGGACACCATCAAGGTAGAAAATTTTGTAATCACATAGAGAAATAAAGGTAGTTTTTACTCTCATAACTGTTATTCTCTTATTCTAATCAAAAGTCCCGGGTTGATTTGAAAGCCCCTCATAGTTCACAAAACACTACTGGATAATGATACAAACATTTGTGTCTAGCTTCACAAAGGTAGAGATAATGTTTCCTGTGAATGCTATGGCTCTAATATTTGCTTCAATATTTAACAGAGAATTGCCATCATGTTCATCCACACTTACCAGCCTTCTCTGCCACTTCAGCGTTTGTCAGGTTCTGGCTGTTCGGGCGAACTTGGAATGTGAGAGCTGGACCTACAACGCTGCAATCAGAAGTTAACAGTCATGCACCCAAAACAAGCACAAGATACAGAAACGTAGGGGATATGAGGTTGGTGGCAGAGTCAAGGATCAAAGGGTCAGAGATGAGCTTGATTCATGCCATTCATTCCGCGTCACCACATGGTTCTCCACAACACTGGGGACCCTAGGATAGGCCTCCACCTCACCACAGCTTGGGATTGGGATACAAAAGCTTTAGAGGGTCATGGTTAGGGGGAATGTGTTGAGTCATCACTGAGTCAAATCAGTGGTCTATTTATCCCAAATTGACCCATTAAACCTCTTTACAGCGAGAAACTCATAAATGTTTTTTCCTTGCATAAGATTTTATGTGCACAGCTACTGAAGATTCAACTCTGTTTGCAGAAATCATCTTTATATTACACTGACAATGCTCACATCTTCTTGAACAGAGAGTGACAATGGTTAAAATGTGGACTGTGGAAAATACAAAACAAAATGGTCATTTTAAATTAGGGCTATCTCGTGTCTGCACACACTTGCAAGTGGTGAGGCTTTGTGTGTCTTTTTGTATTAATGTAGTTTAGACTGTTAACCATCAAAATCAAGCCTAAACAAAGCAAGGATTCTCCTGACATAGTAACTGATATTACCTGATGTTTATAAAAGAGCCAATGGTGAGATGGATCCTCTTAGTCAGGGCCACCAAAAGACGAACGCCATCAAACAGAGAGAGAGGACTGCAGAGACACACATAGACGTGCCACATACAGTACCAAAATAACACCACAAAATACATTTAAAAAAACCCACAGACAAAAACACAGAACAATAATCCATCCAATATGAAGGGATTTGTTGCCATTACAAATAATGGGATGGATGAATGGGAAATGTGCAGTGATTTACTGAAACACATTGCAGAATAACACATATGGCAACGGCTGTACCTCTTGTTTGTAACAATATATCCATATTCTTCTTTGTATTTGGTTTGATTCTTTATAGGTGTTGTATTGGGGACTCCTTTCCACCCCTTTTCCTCTACCTTCCACCCTTTATCCTGCTTCAGCAAAGCTGCAGGAGCCTGTACACTGGCCTCCTCTTTAATATCATTGCTTTTTGTAGCTCCACCAGAGTCTGCGCTCTCCACAACAGCAGAGGAAGTTAAGGAGATGGCTGGAACTGGAGCTTTTTGTGCCATGTGGGTCATTTTACCCTCAGTGACCATCTTTGAAATGAAAAGACAAACCAAAGTGAAACATTCTTGTGGTCAGTCATGATCTGAGATTGATAAATACACAGCCTTCTCCTGGACATGCAAATACATATCTAGATAGATATAATAGATAAGAAAGTTACCAGTTTCTGTGGAATTGATGAATCAACAGTATGATCTATGGAAAAAAGAAAGAATGATTGTTACTACTGTGCTCACACAAAAAGCATGCAAATGAAAAAAATGCTTATTCCTTCAATGAACAAGTTAACAGTAATTACGAGTGTAAGCAGCTCACCCTGATTGTGTGTGTTTGGAGGTTCATTCTGCAGGAGATCCAGGACAGTAAAGAGACGTTCCATCTCTCCAGGGTTCAGATGAGTCAGATCGAAGCCATGTTGCAGTAGCAGCTCATTCAGACTCTGCTGAGTGGGGTCTGCACAAAACCAGCCCAAACTCAGAAAGTATCAGCAATTTTTTAAATCATGAATTTGCTTCATGAATTTACTTGGTATTTTGAATGCAGTGTGCAACATAGTGGCCAGTTCATGTGTGAAAATAATAGCTCATGAACCACTCTTTCACAGTTTGAGTCAATACACTATGTACAGTATGTGCCATCAGGGAAGAAAAGAATACTTTGATGGGATAACATTCAGTACATTCAGTACAGCTGACTTCATTTTACTGCCCTCATAATGGTGCAGTGCGTAGACCTGACCAACTGAAGCAACCTCAGTTCACAACAGCGTCACGTACAGTGGGCACGCCCATCACTCTGGAATGGCATTAATCTTGACTCAAGACCTTTTACCAATCTCAAAAGTGCAATTTTTTAGCTTCACTAACCCAACCCAAACCCCAAAAACAGCTGTTTTTTGTATGGCCAGACAGCTATTTAATCTTGTTCTTGTCCCATCGTGTGAGAAAATGCAAACGTTCACTATGAAACATACTGTAGCTATGATTTCAACTGTCAATTTTATGATGCAACATCACCAAGCACTTTAGTATTCATCAATCATGATTTTATTTGACCACACTTTCAGTGTTCAGTACTACCCTTCCAGGCTATCGACAGGTCCTAACCCAATTCTAGTAATTTCATATCTCCTTAGTCATTTTCTTTGTTTGATGTAGGCCACTAATATGACAAATGAAATGGAACAATAAACTTAACATGGACCTCTGTCAAATTGTTTATGAAAAATTTAGCAAGAGCCCAGGTTCTGAGAATTCTAATAGCCAGGCCTGTAATTCATTTCAGTAATCTGAAATGTGTGGTGTTGTAGAAATCTTTTAGTATACAGAGGCTGAAAGACTGATGACTAGGGGTGCAACAATGAATCAACATTGTCTACAAAAATCGATTTAACTAATCAAATAAGTTTACAACGATTTGAATTGTAGATTCGTTGATGACATCATCGCACTTGATACTCGTGTGAACTGTGAACGGTCTGACATGTACGTGTTAGGATTACTGGAGTGAAGTGAATAATAGCATGATGGCAACCACCTTGACGAGCAAAAATCTTGAGCAAACCAGCCACTAGTGTCAATGCGAGAGGGAAATTCCTTGTTGTGAAGGACGCAAGGGTCAGGTAAGTGAGAAAGGATTCATACCTGAAGAGAATGTGGATAATTAGTGACTGTGTGTTGCTGTGAGTTGTGTTTTTATTTTCAGTTCTCCTCAATTGACCTTTTAAAGTGAAATTCACACACACGCACATGTGCGCGTGACATATTGCTGGCTGTTGACCTCTGCATGAGTGTTTTCTTTTTCCCCTCTCTCAAGCTGTTGAGCACTTCACTTTTCAGCTTACAGCGTACACACACAAATTAGTCATATTCTCCTCAGGTGTGTATCCTTTTCCCATTTACTACTCTCTGGCCCTTCACACTTCACTTAGCTTGACCCCACCCACCAGATGACCACGCCCCTTCACCACAGACTTAATCTTAGTTTTCTTAATATTTCAGCTTTTCTCCAATAATTGTCATCCTCCAGCCTTAATAGTCACATTTTATTGCTGCTAGTTTGCTTTTACCTCGTTTAGAATTTAGTTTCATCAAGAAAACATTTTTTAATTAAGTATTCATCTTTATTATCTTGATTGTTAGTTACCACATGCACAAACTACCTCAAGCTAAAATTAAAAACGAATCGCTAAATAACAGCTATTGAGTAATTGTGCTTTTTGTGACCCGATTAATCGTCTATTAGTTTCGATAATCGATAGATTATCGAAATATTCATTAGCTGGAGCCCTACTGATGTCTGGAAGGCAATCTAGAAAATGTAATTCATAAAGTCTTTCACAGATTATATGTGGGGACTTTTTGCAATTTTTCAATAAATATTAGTATTTTTAATCTTCTAATGTGGCCCAGTCAGGTATTCATTTGTTTAGTATGCTTTCTTTCTTTAGCTTCACTTATACAAATCTTGTTGGATCTAATGTCTCCCTATGCTTCAAAGTTGACAGTGAGTGGTCACATAAGAGCATCACATCAATAAACACAAGTGAAGCAGGGCCAATGTAAAACAACAATACCAGTACCACCATTTTCCAGTAATAGTATGATAGTATGAAGATAATGAACCAACATTCTTTTCCTCCATAATTTCCCCCCCTTTTTTAAGCAAACAGACCAGACTTTCTTTGTTATCCTAAGGATTATATTCTCTTTTGGGTCATCTTGGACTCAGGTGCCTGACAAATTATCTTTAACCATTAAACACTAAATATTCAGCCTCATAGTCACTGTTATTGTAAATCCACCTGGATTCAAATCATAATCAAATCAAGTTATGGATGGCAGGTTACGTTATATTCTAAGCATGCATCTTGCCTGGATTTACTTTGGCAACACTAGAGAAATGGCTCAGTCTTTGCAATCCTTACAGTTAACCCACTCCCCAAGGAGTACTCACCTTCATAGTCAGGCCTATACACCTTGGAGGACTTCTTTTTCTGTTCCTGGCTATTGGCCCCCACATCCTGGGAAACATAGTCTTTACTGTAATCCAGTGGGAATTCAAGCTCCTGGAAGAAAGGTGAAGTGGAGAGGGGCGTCGCCACCCGGTGGCGAGTGGTGGGCTGTGCAGGAGAGGAGAGCAAGAGGGACATCAGGTCCTGAAGAAGCTGTGTGTCCTTATCCAGAGCGTTAGGGCGAGGCCTTGTCACTCTGGAAGATGATGAGGGGTACATGTTTCCATCCACCAGGTTTAGAGAGCGTTCTTCTTGATCTTGATAACCATACTGCATGGTGAAAATTTAAACAGTTAAAATCAATGAAAATGCATTTTAAAGAAAGCATTGGTTTAAAAATGCACTCAGCCATGGATGTGTGTATGTCTATATATGCATGTGCATGTTCTAACCTTTTGGTAGGTATAAGGTTCCAGCCTTTGCATGTGAAGTGAGGACTGAGGAGGATCAACAATGGTGTAGTCCATGTAGTGCTGGAGTTTGGGGTTTAGCTGGTCTGTTGTCCCTCCACCAGATCTGGACAAGATGAAAGAGAGAATGGATGAAATAGGGTCTACACATAAGCTCATAAGTCAATGTGCAATTCATAGCACGTTGTGCTCATTTTCACTGATCGTGTTCACTGCTCTGCAAACTCAACCGCAGATCAACAACCCTTGCACTCTCTATTAAAGATATTCCTTCTTAAACATACTAAGAATAAAGAGTTAATTTTGAGCAGACCACAGCAGCAAGAAATATGAATACATATCGCTGAATAAAATGTTCCATGACACCCGTGATTGATTAAAACGGCAGTGGATATAAAAGTCTACACACTACTGTTAAAATATAAAACTTTGGTGATGTAGAACACAGAAACTAAGATAAATCATGTAAAAATTTCAAATCTTCAATACTACACTATAAAATTGCAACCTATAAGAATAGTGAGAAAGAATTGTTTTAGGAAAGAAAAATAAAACTTGTATGTATAATAACAATACCATCATGAGAGGGGATGAAAAGAACATTTTCATTAGCTGTACCATAGATGACAATGAAGGCAATAATCATCAAGTGAAGGAAATTAAGCACCACATTAACATTGAGAAGAACAGAGTCTCTCTTGCATGCTGAATACAACAACATCAAAGGAGCTGCAGGAACATCTGGCCCATATTGGTCTCCTTCTACATCTGAGAACAATCTCTTATATTGTTCACATATACAGCTTATGGGGTCCAATGGCTAGATAGCCTTTTCAAATATTAGGGACCAAAATATTTAGGCCCACCTAAAACCATGTGGAAAAAAAAGCCTACCAAAAGACAAAAAGATCACCATACCCACAGTGAAGCATGGTGGTGGCAGCAACATGCTTTGGGGGTATGCTTTATTAGCTTTCAGGTACAAAGATGAAGAGGAATTTCTTATTCAACAAAGGAGTGGCTTCTCCAAAAGATTTGGAACATTTTGGAACAGCCAAGCCAGAATTTAATTGATGTGTGAGGTGACCTGAAGAAGGAGAAAAATATCACGCAGTCAAGATGTGACAAACTGACAGCCTGAGAAGAGTGAGTTCTGTAATAAAATAAAAAAAAGATGCTTCAACAAAATATTAGTTTGTTTGGATGTTTATATGCTGGAATATCAAATGAAAAGTACCATCGGAATAAATCTTATTAGAAAGTTCTTGTTTTTTTTCCCCCTCGCATCACTGCAACATTTTTATTTTTTAACAAGCGTGAAAGACTTTTTAGGATTTTAAAAAGCATATCAGTTTACATGGTCTGAAAAAAAAAATCTGTGAAAGAATGGAAGTTAGAAGATGAAGTGAATACAAGTGAGGAATGAGAATGGCATCAGGGAAGAGACAGAGATCAACCTTTTTCAAATCAAAATTTCCTCTCACAACTATGAATACATAATGCTTGTCATGGATACGGACTACATACTATACAAACCATATGGACTTGTTATTTAATGACATCTACTGTATATTTATAGATGACTTGGGAATCCATGACGACTGGCTTATTCACATTGAAAGTGGGAGCTTGCATGTGCATCTTTAGTCTTATTTAATGTTAGGTTTTACTGGATTTTTATGTTGAGGAATTTCTTTTTTTTCCTGGTGGCCTAGTTTTTGTGGTGCTGGTAGTCATAGGGCATACCTAAAATTAAATCGTACATGTTTGCGTATAAAACTTTCAAAATATAATTGCCTTTACCTTTTATTCAGCTAGTTATCCTCCTGTTTGCTTTTGCTGAGGCGGAAGAAGACAGGAGGGAAGGAGTCAGAGTAAACGAATAAAGATGACACTGGATACTTCCCTAGAGATCTTTCTTATGGAGTTACGCAGACATCAAAGAGGATAAGGCTGACTGGTGTGGGATGTTTTTTTTTTTGGTAAATTAATTGGTCTATCAGGGAGGTTAGTCCAGGTTAGCAGCACTGTCAGCAGGAACACGGTTTGTCCCTATAAGAGTGCTTTTACATCTGGGTCGAGTGTTACACATGCTTTCCTGTGTGATCTAAATCCACACATTTCAAGGAGCTTGTAATAGGAGCTTATCGAGATTCCGGATTGATTTCTTGAACTTGAGGTAATTCGCTTGGTTTACTGCATGTAACCAATTATGTAAAGTAACCCAGGAACTGTGACTTCTTGGCATAGATGTATAAATGTTATGCAAGCATGAATACATGTTGTTGGTTTTATTATTGTCCTGAATTTATTTTTTATAATAAAAAAAACGAGATACACTGCCTGACCAAAAAAGGAAGTCATACGCTGTAAGATTTCATTCAACTGTCTGTAGCTTCGAATACAGTGTGCATGGAGGTCAATTCATGTGTGAAAATGAATTCTCATTCTCCCAAAACCATTATTTCACAATTTGAGTCTTGAAATATGCCCATGCCATCAAGGAAAAATGCATTGATGGTATAACCTGGTCATTCAGTATAATCAGGCAGTCAGCTGACTTAATTTTATTGCCATATAAGGTTGCTGAGCCTAGACCGGACCAACTGAAGCAACCCCAGCATCATAACGCTGCCTCCACAGGCTTGTGCAGTGAGCACTATGCATGATGGGTGCATGGCTTCATGCGCTTCCCTTCTTACCTTGATGTGCCCATCTCTCTGGAATAGGGTCAGATTGGATTCATTGAACCACATGACCTTTTTCAAATCTTTATGGCTCCCTAGCAAACTGTAGCATTTTTTCTGATTAGACTCACTAATATGTATTCCTTATGGAATGCACAACTGTGACATTTTGTATGTGGAAATGCTCTTCCTTTCACTATTTAACAGAGCCATGATTTAGGTTATCATCCTTTTTTTTTTTTTTTTTTTTTACAATGCAACACCCCCAAGCTTTAAAGTCATCTCCATTCATTATTATTATTATTTTTTAAATTAACAAAATTTCTTCACGGTTTAGCATTATCTTTCCAGATTTTAATAATGTGTTAGCCAGTCCCTAACCCCATTCCAGTCATTTCAGATCTCCTTAAGTGTTTTCTCTGCTTGATGCAGGCCACATTGCAAATTCCTTGGTCAGGCAATATACAGCATAGCAAGTGTACGTAAAGTATATACAGTAAGGAGACTGAAATTAAAATATTGAGATAAAATTAGACCTTGGATATACTGTATATTTTTAGAAATGAAAAGCAGGCCAGTTCACGCTTTTAATTTCCGTTCTGTTATATCTTACTTGGAGGAGGGAGCATTCTTCACAACAGAGAACAGTGGGATCTTCCCAACCATGCTAAGTTCCTTATCTACGATTGATTGAGTGGCTTCATCTTGCCAGGTCAGCCCTGGGAAAAAAAAAAGAATGAACAAAACTAATGTCAGTCAAGACAAAATATGACACACACACGTGGACAAAATTGTTGGTACCCTTCGGTCAATGAAAGAAAAACTCACAATGGTCACAGAAATAACTTTAATCTGACAATAATAATAATAAATAAGAATTCTATGAATGTTACCCAATGAAAATCAGACATTGCTTTTCAACCATGCTTCAAAGGAATTATAAAAAAAATGAACTCATGGAACAGGCATGGACAAAAATGATGGTACCCCTAACTTAATAGTTTGTTGCACAACCTTTAGAGGCAATCACTGCAATCAAACGATTCCTGTAACTGTCAATGAGACTTCTGCACCTCTCTGCAGGTATTTTGGCCCACTCCTCATGAGCAAGGTGCTCCAGTTGTTTCCGGTTTGAAGGGTGCCTTTTCCAGACAGCATGTTTCAGCTCCTTCCAAAGATGCTCAATAGGATTGAGGTCAGGGCTCATAGAAGGCCACTTTAGAATAGTCCAATGTTTTCCTCTTACCCATGACCTGCGACTGAGACCCAGCTTTCTGACACTGGCCAGCACATTTCTCTCTAGAATCCCTTGATAGTCTTGAGATTTCATTGTACCCTGCACAGATTCAAGACACCCTGTACCAGATGCAGCAAAGCAGCCCCAGAACATAACCGAGCCTCCTCCGTGTTTCACAGTAGGGACAGTGTTCTTTTCTTGATATGCTTCAAGTATAATTAGCAAAATTTGCCTTGGCAAAAAGTTCTATTTTTGTCTCATCTGTCCATAGGACATTCTCCCAGAAGCTTTGTGGCTTGTCAACATGTAGTTTGGCATATTCCAGTCTGGCTTTTTTATGATTTGTTTTCAACAATGGTGTCCTCCTTGGTCGTCTCCCATGTAGTCCACTTTGGCTCAAACAACGACGGATGGTGCGATCTGACACTGATGTTCCTTGAGCATGAAGTTCACCTTGGATCTCTTTAGAAGTCTTTCTGGCCTCTTTTGTTACCATTCGGATTATCCGTCTCTTTGATTTGTCATCAATTTTCCTCCTGCGTCCACGTCCAGGGAGGTTGGCTACAGTCCCATGGATCTTAAATTTCTGAATAATATGTGCAACTGTAGTCACAGGAACATCTAGCTGCTTGGAAATGGTCTTATAGCCTTTACCTTTAACATGCTTGTCTATAATTTTCTTTCAAATCTCCTGAGAGAACTCTTTCCTTCGCTTCCTCTGGTCCATGTTGAGTGTGGTACATACCATGTCACCAAACAACACAGTGACTACCTGGAGCCCTATATATAGGCCCACTGACTGATTACAAGATTGTAGACACCTGTGATGCTAATTAGTGGACACACCTTGAATTAACATGTCCCTTTGGTCACATTATTTTCAGTATTTTCTAAGGGTACCATCATTTTTGTCCAGGCCTGCTCCATGAGTTTATTTTTTTAAATAATTCTGTTGAAGCATGATTGAAAAGCAATGTCTGACTTTCATTGGTTAACATTCATAGAATTTTTTGAAATTATTACTTTTGTCAGATTAAAGTTATTTCTGTGACCATTGTGAGTTTTTCTTTCATTGACCGAAGGGTACCAACAATTTTGTCCACGTGTGTATGGCCTTTGTTTCCAGGGAAACATATTTAAATGTTTGATGTCAGCAGATGGACCATAACATTTCATTGTGGTGCTTATACTGAGTAGTGTTCTTATGGAATTGAATACACTTATGAAGCCAAAGGAGTCTCTGTGGTTAATCAGGATTAAAGATACAGGATCAAAAAACCATTATGAAAATGTGTGTGGTGGACCTTTTCTCATGAGCATTTGCAGTAAAGATTGCAGTCTGTCCAGTACGCCTGCAGTCACCCTGTAGCGAAATCTCTCTTGCTGCTGTGTAAGGCACTGCCCAAACAATTCATCTGGAATTACAGAGATAGCATATACGTAAGAATGCATGCACATGCAAGGCATATCCATAACCTTGCACAACTAGTTGCATAAAACGATTTCATTTTGAAGAGAGTATAAAATTCCCTATAAAAGACATCTACATTCTACAGCATTTATTTAAATCAGTCATAATATTATAGGCTTGCCAAAACAGTAGCATGACATTTTCTTTTAGAGTCACAAGAAAGCAGACCGATAAGGTAGAAATCATCAGGCTGACTCAGACAGAATTTATGAGGTTTCAAAATGAGTATTCAGATCACCAATAAAAATAATAATGATGACATTTTATAATTTTGTGTCCATTACTGAAGGAATAAATATAGTCTGTGTGCATCAAAGAAACATTATTTGTGTTAACAGGGACACCGATAAAAACGATTATAATTATACCAGCATCATGCTTTCTTTTCCACCTATCAATGGCTTTGTAGGCAATAATACATTTATGTCTTTAATCAACATTTGACGTTTATAGGGTTGCACATGATATAGATCACATACTGTATTGCAGGCTATACAACAGTCTTCCTGGATGTTGGAGGAATTTTGAATGGCTTGCTATTTAAAGATATAATAGATTTCATGACTTATAACACAGATTCCCAACCTTGCTCATGAAATATCCCATATCTTGCACATTTTATTGTAAGAGCAAGAGTGTAGAAAGTGTATGAACTGTTTACTTTAGGCAGTAGGAAGGAAAAGAAAAAGCTTCCAAATATGTCTAGAACAAATACTCAAGAATTTATACTGTTTGAGGCAGTCCTAGTCATCGGCTAGCGCATGCAAATATTTCTTTACAGAAACAGACAGGCTATTTCTTTCATTCAAAATTAAAAGATATGTCAACTGCAACCAGTTACACATATTTAGACATTAACTAAGAACACATGCATTTTGTATTGCTTTATACACTGTATACCTAGATTATTATTGAACTTAAGTAACTGAATAAATGTTTATAGTAATTATTCATGCTCGCTCTCTCCGTAATGGAGAACCTCGAAAGAAAATGTTATGTTTGGCGCAGTGATGTCACAGTTGCCATGGAAACGCTTTAAGGTCCTCATCAACGGGTAAAACCAGGTGATCATAAAAGGCATTGCTTCTGGAGAAATTTCTCGGTTCTTTTTAAGCATTTTAAACACACAAATGGGCACAAAGAACATAAAAAGCATATGTACAAAAATACCTATAATGGAGTATAATAATAATAATATCTGGACACACATGTATCTCAGGTTGTCTCAGCAGCACATGCTTACAGTTAATTAGCCGGAAGGAAAACAAATACAGAAAAATAAAAAGGAAAGTGATTATAAATGTGTTGCAGATTCATGTGAAACAGGACAGACACCCAGTGCAATTATCTGAAATTCTTTACATTTCCGACAAACTCGCACTTAACGGGAGACCAGTTGAAATATGTTTTCAGAATGGGAACAGTGAAACATTGTCTGCTTGCATACTCACCATCCCAACAGGCCTGCCCACTGGAGCAAAGACCCCCATCAAACAAACAGCCTGAGAGAGACAGAGAGAGACAGAGAGAGGGGAGGGATGGAGACAAGTGAGAAAGAACAAACAGAGAGACAAACAGCAGATCACAGAAGCCTAAGTAACCAAAAGTGAGAAGGTACACTACAGATAATTAGCACTGCAGACCAGAGAGAACTGCATGTTCTAGTACGTACGCATGTGTGTATCCTATAAGACAAGCAAAATTGACCTTTAAGTCGTTCTGCTACCTGACAAAATGCAGAGAATCTCATTCAACAGGTAAGTGTTGATGACAAACACGTGACTGCCCATATCGGTGGTAAATGTTCCACTCAGTAGCATAACCTTTCACCTCAGCAACCAAAACGATTTGCCAGTGGCAGACTTATCAGCCACTGTCACTCAACCGGCACCATAGTAACGGACAAACAGTGTTTACAAAAGGCATGGTCATTATCCGGCAAAAAGCAAACATCATCAGACCTTGCTATGATAATATGAAATGTGAGATCAAAATCTGAAACATGGAGATCCTGTCAATTCCCCCCCCTTTCATAGCCATTCAGTCTGGGATAAAGTACAAGGATCTTGTTCACAGATGCATACATTCCATGCATAATTAATTCCAAGTCCTAAACTTGGTTATGGAGTGGGAGTTTCCTGACATTTTTCTCTGTGTTCTGTTTTTAGAGGCTACAGTGGGCACCTCCTCTTTACTTCATCTCTACTCTTCTGGGCCTGACTGAAGAAGGACGTGTGAGAGAGGGAGAGAGATAAAAAAAAAAAAAAAAAAGACAAACAGGGAAAGAAAAAATGTAAAAGAAAGATACGGTCAGAAAAAGGATGAATGGAGGAAGACAGTGACAGAAGATGTTAGAACATCCTCTGGTTCCATATAAATATAAAATCCCCTTTTGGTTTATTAATATGTGATGAGCCAGATTTGTATTATTATGTTTCCTGGCACAGATGCTCAGACTTCTCTGGAACAGTACTGGAGAGATGAAAACTGTTCTTCCAAAAATATTCCCCAACTTGTTTCTTTTTGTTTTGTCCAAAACCTCCCATTGGTGTGGTTGAGATATGGTTACTGTAACAGATATAGCATATACTTTACACGTTGAACAATTCTGTAAATTTGAATTCGTGACTTTGTGGTCTTTGTATAGATTCACAGTGTTTTCCTTCCAAAGTAGGGGTTGCAACCATGACACCATGCTGTAACCCCCACCATGGGGGTTATCCATACTGAATATGAGCTGTTAGAACATGATAAAAATTGTCGTTTTGGATTTTGTTCTTCGATTGTCAATAACAGAACATTTCTGTATCTGTAATATACAGTACATAAAACCACATTTTAGAAGTTTTGAGCGAAGCATGACACATCATCGCCTCTTTCTTTCACATGATCAATCAAGCAAAGACACTTCCTGTCTAACACAGGCTGCTGTGAGTGGTTTCAATGTGTTCAAAGGGTTTTCAGAGACTGCTGAAGCCAAGGAAAGAGCATTAACACACTGTCGTTGCAGTCGCTCCAGAAGTATCAATTGACACAAATACGTCACTTAGCGTCTGTGATGCATTCTCTGAAATAGGACATTATGCGGTTTGAATGTTGCACTTGGGTGCTATATACTTAAACTATGTGGGATACCGTGGTGAGAAATAATTAAGAATTATTAATTAAGAAATAATAAAAATAATTACAAAACTTAAAATATAAATTAGCAATTTGTTTACAAAAGACACGAGACATGCGTGGAAAGCTGTTGGCTAAACAGTGTACCAGTACCTGTACCAACATGAAACTAAAAACTAAACTAAAGAAGGAGGTAAATTTTTGTATTGTCTATAAGGTTTATATATTACAATCTTTTAATTAAAAAGGTTTTGTGTACAACAAAAATAAAATTTTTGCCTTTAGATGCCACTACTTGCTGTTGACTCACTAAAAAAAAATCTATTTCTATGCAAACTACATAGACTTAATATTAATAACATATTATTAATATTAAATTGCATATTTAACTTACCACAAACACTAAACAAACTGATTTGTCCATTGTGATAGCACTGAGGGAGATGGGGTTAGACCTTTTTGAAAAATCACTCAACAATTTCACTGAAAACTATTGAATTCACAACAAGACATATGTGCATTTTTTCAGTTTGCTTTATTTGTAAAAAGAAAAAAAAAACTTTTTTTTTTTCTCAAAACTGCTGGTTCATTTTGCTGTCAAACTGTTCATATTCAAGTCCAATCTGTTTATGCATTTAGAATGTAAGTTTTAAATATTTGGCAGTAAATTAACACATTTACGTGTATTTTTTTTGTTGTTGTACTTTTGTCCAGTCGATAGACTGAGTAGCTGTTACCTAAAATGAAAATGGACCAATGAACCCAAAATGGCTCCCATAGCATAACAGAGCCTTAATTTTCCCTTTAATTTGTCTTCCATTTTTATATCTGACAGTATTATAGATAATGCTTGTGTTTTGTGCAATAGGGCTGTAAATGAGGTGAGCACTCAGCAAATGAACAACTCTTAAATGATTATAGAATGAAATAATTAACTACACTTTTCTAAATGTTCTGCGCCACCACCTCAGCTTACAAGAGTCATTCAGACAAGCCAAACAGCTGGATAAACAATTGCATACAAAGGCACCTTATCTCACTTGCCTTATTTTACATGTATACCACCGGTAATGGGCAGCAGACCAAACATATGAAATGTCCAGATACAAACAGATTTATTTTTTCTGCATCTAGATACAAACAGATTTATTTTTTCTGCATCTAGATACAAACAGATTCATTTTTTTCTTCGTTTCTGTTTAGTTTCAGATATAACATGTGAGCTACACATTCCTACACTGATGGAGTGATGGAAGACAGAGGTGAGTCAGCCAGTAGAAGAGACCAGATTGCAGGAGCAGAACACAAAAACATGAAGGTACCTAAGAGTCTTTCACTCTCTTTGAATATTATAAACACTGCGAACGGCTAACTGGTGTAACATATGCTTTGGGAGTACGAGGCGGGTTTCACACACGCGCACACACACACACACACAGCTCTTATAGGCCAGTACTGTGTATGTGGGACCAATAGGATTGCAGTCACTATCCATGGTACTGAAATACATCTGTATACAACTGTATAGCAATGCCTCGTCAAGGTGAACTGGCCTGGATTTTAAAAAATATTGGGTGTTCGATTTACACTTGGGCTTTTGAATACCTGCAATATGTGTTATCAATTAATATCAATAAATTTAAAGTCTGAAGAGCTTCAGCAATCTCAGTGCCCCCACTTCCTGCATCCTTGTTTACACCCCTACTTTGGACAAATATACATGACAAACCCAAGTACCACTAACATGATTCAGGTTTGTATGTTTGTTCAGATTTCATCAGTCTTTTAAGATTACAATTTGTCATACTTTGTTGAGAGAGATGAGAAGAAGGTTCCTGTCTGTATTTTATTTCTGACTGTGATAATGTTCCCCATGTCATATTTTTAAGAAAATGACTTCAACCACTTTACATTTTCAAACCAGACTCAAGCAAAAATAGAAATTAATAATTAGAAACATTCAAGCGTGAGGCAGTAAGGATGTTTTTTGTTCTTTTAGTTTATTTTATACTATAATGGCTTCCTGTCATTACAGTGATGGGTGTATCATGTGCGTTCCTTCTTACCCTGACATGCCCACCCATCATTCTGGAATACAGCCAATCTGAACTCATCGGACCACATGACCTTTTGCACCAAATTGAAGCATTTTTCTGATTAGTCTCACTAACAAGGTTTTTTTTTTATGGCCACAGCTGTTTAGTCCTGATCCTGTGAGTTTTCATCATATTGCATGAGTATGGAAATGCTCTTATTAAAGCGCTATTAAACATAGATATAGTTTTTATTGTTTTTTTATGATTTCACCAAGTGTTTAAGTGGTCTCCATTGATTATTTTTTTCCAACCACATTTCTTCCAAAAAATTTATGTTTCAGCACTATCCTTTCAGGGTTTGATTATGTTTTTAAGAGTATTAACCCAAAGCGAGTAATTTCAAATAACCAATAATTTGAGCCTTCTGAAATGGTCACTTCTTTGCCAGGCAGTGTATGTTACAATGTGCAAGTTTTGTCTGCACCAGCAAAATCAACAAAATTATAAACCTGGCTCCAACTGTTTTGAACAAGATTGTTCTTAACATTCTTGTAAAGATAAACCGTAAAGAACAGAACGGCAACTTAAAACCAATTTGCTGTTTGCTGTTATGGATCACTATATAGAACAGGCATTGGTAAACCTCAAGCAACATACAACCAATCATACACTATGGGAAATTTGGAAGCCAGTGGTGGGAAACCAGAGTACGGGAGAACATGCAAACCCCATGCACACAGAATAGAGGTCACAGTTGAAACCCCATCCATGGAGGGGCGAGAAAACAGTGCTACTGTAACTCCTAAGCCACCTCACTGCCACACATGTTCTTCACAGTTTCTGCGCATTATGCACATTAAACTGACAAACTGTACACATTAGTGGCTGGAATAGTGTTGATCTGCACTGCTGACTGCCACGAAAGACAGCTTACAGCTATACTTAAAAGCGACACCTTTTCAAAAATACATATAAATTCACTCTACATGGAGAGACTGAGCACATCACTGGCTCGATCAGCCTTACTTCACGGATGAGTCATAGTGCATGCAGAAGGGCCTCTGGGGGAAGAAAAAGGGATGCCATCTTTTATTGCAGAAACTCATCTCTTTTTTTTGCGCCGACAGAAAATGCAAGGTAAGCTGTATAAATAGCTTGCCTTGCAACAGTTGTTTACAACAACAAAGTCTTTGCCAAGTCCTGGCCGTGCAGGAAATGACACGGCTTAGAATTTTGGACGCATGTTATATTTACAGGTTAGAAGCCCGAAAGATGAAGATGATGATGATGATGACAACAAAAAATAACAACAACAACAATAATGATGATAGATAGATAGATAGATAGATCACGTTTTTTCCCCTGTTGGTCACAGATTTCGACAGCAAGCACTATTTTAATAGCCTACTGACGTCAGTTCTATTGCACTGGTACAATGGACAGTGCAGTGGGCTGTAGACTCTAAGCTGTCCATCCAGCTGCAGTCACGATAAAGGCATGAATATGGATGCAAGAGGTGAAAAAAACAACAGGAAAGAGGGTTTTTTTTGGTATATTTAAATCCAAAACCATGTTTATATAAAATATATATATTACTTAAAAGCAAATCTCGTTATTTATGACGTTTCCCCAACTTTAGCCTAAGGATGGTGAGAGCTCTAAGGGTGTAGGATAAGAGGGTTGTTTGTGCGCCCTGGGCTTTTAACGCAAAGCCGCCACCCGTGCCCTAAAGCAGCTGTGCGTGTTTCATGACGTACCGTATGTAGGAGAAGTGGCCGCGAGCTGCTGACATGCGCTCATCACCCCGAGGAGGATCCACAGGCGCAGGGACTTCATATTCACTCCGAGAAGCGCGCGGTCCCTTCGGTCCGTCTTAACGCTCACGCCGACATACCGAGTGTTTACTAGAGGCTGTTAGAGGAGCGATGCGATACCGCCGTATAGAGAAAAAACACACACACACTCTCTCTCTCTCACACACACACACACAATCACAACACGATGCTGCGAGTGACTGAGAGAAAGCAGCGTGGGGCGGTTGGAGAGACAGGGAGGGAGGGCGCGAGGCGGGAGGAGAGAAACCCCGCCAAAGTTGCCTTGAAAATTCTTCTCTAATAACCCACTTGCCTACACAAGGAAATAAAATGAACTGTAAAGAATTCTTAGTTTCTTGCATATTTGTCACACTTACACGTTTTACATCACTAATCCACTCAATCCTGTATACAGGTTCGCAGGGGGCCTGGAGCCTACAGTACTGTATGTCCCAGGAGACCTCAGGGCACAAAGCAGTGTACACCCTTGCCTGGGGTGCCAATTCATTGCAGCGCACACGGTCACTCACACAATATGGCCAAATTGGGGACACCAATAATCCGTAGGTTTCAAAGATGCCCAAACCTACCTGGCCCTATGTGAAAAAGTCATTTAAATCTGATTTAATCTGTATCAGGCCGATCATGCTTGAAGATCCTCCAATGTGGCTAAATTTAAACTATTCTGCATAGAAGTGTGGGCCAAAATTCCTCCACAGAGACATGACAGACTCATTGCCAGTTTTCACCAATGCTTGATTGCAGTTGTTGTGGCCAAGTGTGGCACGGACAGTTATTAGGTTTAGGGGGCAGTTTCTTTTTCACAGAGACATGACAGACTCATTGCCAGTTTTCACCAATGCTTGATTGCAGTTGTTGTGGCCAAGTGTGGCACGGACAGTTATTAGGTTTAGGGGGCAGTTTCTTTTTCACATAGGGCCACGCTGGTTTGGACAGCTTTTTTTTTCCCCCCAATTAATAAATGGAATCATCATTTAAAAACTGCATCTGGTATTTACTTGGGTATCTTTGTGTAATACTGTATTACAATTTGTTTGATGATCTGAATCATTTAAGTGTGACAAATATGCAAAAAAAAAAAACTGAACATTTCTACATGCAGTTTTACTGTAATTTTCTGCTTAGATATACACATTGCCCTTTTATCAGGTTACCTTTCTGGATAGCAGAAGATCTCTGCCCTGACCTACCCTGACAGCCTCAGATTCCTTTTCCAGTTTATAGCTTGTACAGTCGTGGCCAAAAAGTTTGAGAATTACATAAATATTGGAAATTGGAAAAGTTGCTGCTTAAGTTTTTATAATAGCAATTTGCATATACTCCAGAATGTTATGAAGAGTGATCAGATGAATTGCATAGTCCTTCTTTGCCATGAAAATTAACTTAATCCCGAAAAAAAAAGAAAAAACCTTTCCACTGCATTTCATTGCTGTCATTAAAGGTGAGATCATTTCAGTAATCGTCTTGTTAACTCAGGTGAGAATGTTGACGAGCACAAGGCTGGAGATCATTATGTCAGGTTGATTGGGTTAGAATGGCAGACTTGACATCTTAAAAGGAGGGTGATGCTTGAAATCATTGTTCTTTCATTGTTCACCATGGTGACCTGCAAAGAAACGCGTGCAGCCATCATTGTGTTGCATAAAAATGGCTTCACAGGCAAGGATATTGTGGCTACTAAGATTGCACCTAAATCAACAATTTATAGGATCATCAAGAACTTCAAGGAAAGAGGTTCAATTCTTGTTAAGAAGGCTTCAGGGCGTCCAAGAAAGTCCAGCAAGCGCCAGGATCGTCTCCTAAAGAGGATTCAGCTGCGGGATCGGAGTGCCACCAGTGCAGAGCTTGCTCAGGAATGGCAGCAGGCAGGTGTGAGCGCATCTGCACGCACAGTGAGGCGAAGACTTTTGGAAGATGGCCTGGTGTCAAGAAGAGCAGCAAAGAAGCCACTTCTCTCCAAAAAAGAAGTTTGAAGTTTGGTGAACAACAATGCATTTTCCAGCACGATGGAACACCGTGCCATAAGGCAAAAGTGAGAACTAAGTGGCTCGGGGACCAAAACGTTGAAATTTTGGGTCCATGGCCTGGAAACTCCCCAGATCTTAATCCCATTGAGAACTTGTGGTCAATCCTCAAGAGGCGGGTGGACAAACAAAAACCCACTAATTCTGACAAACTCCAAGAAGTGATTATGAAAGAATGGGTTGCTATCAGTCAGGATTTGGGCCAGAAGTTGATTGAGAGCAGCCCAGTCGAATTGCTGAGGTCCTGAAAAAGAAGGGCCAACACTGCAAATACTGACTCTTTGCATAAATGTCATGTAATTGTCGATAAAAGCCTTTGAAACATATGAAGTGCTTGTAATTATATTTCAGTACATCACAGAAACAACTGAAACAAAGATCTAAAAGCAGTTTAGCAGAAAACATTTTGCGAAAACTAATATTTGTGTCATTCTCAAAACTTTTGGCCACGACTGTACACCTCAATGTTTATGGCGTTATGCATGAGATACTTTTCTGCTCAACAGGATTGTAAAGCGTGATTATGTCAGCATCCTTGGTTCTCTTAAATTCCTGTCAGTTTAAAAAGTGTCTGGCAAGTTTCCTCTTCCATTTTGCACTACACTGACATGGTCAACAATGAAAATGGAACTGGCACATGACAAACCCATGTAGCAATCTGATTATCTGCTGCCTGCCTTATTTGCCTTCTCTCTTTTTTGAGAAATTCTCAATTTGTTCTGCTCTCTTGGCTTGCTCCGTGTAGGCAGATTTTTGCTTCCGTCTATAAAATAAATGTGAGGCAGTACTGCAGAGATAATGCACCAGTACTCAGCATACCAGTGACACAAACTAGTACCCATGGGAGCTGTTCACTCACCTGGACAGTGGGGAAAAACAGCATTAAGGCAGATGGTAAAACAAATGGCTCAGTGTACATTGTTAGTCTAAAAATACTTTAAATTAATTAGATAGGTCCCACAAACTGCAGTAGATGAGCATCCTCCAGTGAAGAACAACCAGACACTGAGCTATCTCGAGGGCTCTGTTGACAGGCACTAACCCCCTATGGTGTACAAATTCAGCTACAAAATCAACTATTTTGGGTGAACTGCAACGAAGCTCACACAATCAATGCCTTCTTACAGCTTTTAACTACACTCATAACATTATGAAGTAATTTTATTTTAATTAAGTAGCCATAGATTGATCAGATTTTGATTAATCATGGCCGACTGCCACGCCAATCACAATGCTGTGCATCGGATGCTTCGTTTTGTAGGTATCTTTAGAGGGGGATCCTCGGGCTGTCCCTTTTACTCTGATCAGCCATAACAATAAAAAGCACTGACAGGTGAAGTTAATAACATTGATTATCTCCTTACATTGACACCTGTCAAGGGGCGGAATATATTAGTCAGCAAGTGAACAGTCAGTTCTCAAGGTTGATGTGCAAGAAGCAGACAAAAGGAACGCATAAGGAAACACATTATGATGGCTTAAAAGCTGGGTTAGAGAATCTCCAAAATGACAGGTTGCTGATATGCAGCGGTAAGTACCAACCAAAAGTACTCCAAAGAAGGACAAAACTGTGGAGCCATGGAGTCATGGCTATCCAAGGTTCATGAATCTGCATGAAAATCAAAGGATGTCTTTTTTTGGGCCAATTCCACAGAGGACCTACTGTAATGCTATTTCTGGCTATGATAGAAAGGGGTCAAAACCACTGGTCCACTACTGATGTAGTGTGCACCTTACTTCCCTGGGCAATAGAAAGCTTCAGAATGCACTATGAGAAGAAGGCATGTTGGGGGGAAACAAAGTTGCACTGAAAAACCCTGGTTCCTGTCATTCTTGTGGATGTTACTTTGACACCTACCAAAATTGCTACAGACCATGTAGTCCCTGGCGGCAGTGGTCTCTTTCAGCAGCAAAACACACCCTTCAGCACTGCAAAATCATTTAGGGATGGTGTGAGGAGCATGACAGAGTTCACTCGGTCTCCAAATTCTCCAGATCTCAAACCGAGGGATGTGATGGACTAATGTCTGTTCCATAAATGCCCCACCTTGTTAAAGCATTTAACTTAAGTCATGGAGAGCCACTGCCCTGAAGTTTTGTGTTTTTCTTTGCATGTAATACACCTGCTCCAATCAAGCCATTTGCAATCAGATGTGCTGGGACTGAAAAACTGTAGGACAGAGAATGCAGATGCAAAAATTCCAGTCTAATGCAAAGACAACGAGCAGACATAAAATTTAATATTATTTTATTATCTTTTACAATTTCATTCTGCTTGAAATGGAAAACAGCCAAAGATTTAGGAACCGGATAGATAGACCAGAGAGTCAAACCAGTGCTCATTCTAGTCCATGTAACTACTGTGCTTGAAGTAAATACATGATTGTATTCTTGACAAAAAAGGTCTACCAGCCAAAAAGGCTTTCACACTGGAGTAGACCTTGGTTGCAAATTCCAAAACGGTTAATTACCCAAAGTACATCATTACAGAAAGATGAAGAGATTCTGATTTTCTTTCATCTGACCACCCGTATAGTTTTTGCTGTATCACAGCAGCGCACTAGTCCACCACAACCATTTTTCTCACAGAAGGGAAGTGCTGGAAGAAGCCCTGTAGGCAAAGCAAACACAGGAGAATTAGTTGCAAATTCTTATACAGACTCCAGAAACTACAGCACAGATGCCGAGGTGAGCCTAATCCTTGTATTCCTGAAAGAGACAGTTTACTTTACTTTGACATGGTACACTGTTAAATCTGAAAGAATTTAAAAGTATCATTATTTATCTGATTCTAATAACTAAAAAGCTCACAGAAACATAAATAAGATGGGTGCAACAAAAGAACATTACTGGTTAATGATAGAGGCGGGATGTACATTCAGAGATGAAATACTATCCGAAAGAGGAACAGTCACTAAAGATTGAGCAGCTAATTAGAAGAGAATTGGATGAGATGTTTGGACAAGTGGAAAGACCTTGAATAGAGTTTGGGTCTGGAGAACTCCGGTGGTGCAGCACATCTCTCTGATGGAGTGCATGGCCAGCTGCGGAGCACCAATGTCGAGCACTGGAATTCCCAGCCGTGCAGACAAGATGGGCCCGATGGTTGTTCCACAGGGACTGTCATTCCGCACCATCACATCCTGGGAAATAACATACACGCACACATAAGGCAATGCCTGTAGTGGTATCCTGATCTGGCTGTTTTTCCTTGAGCTGAGCTAAATATTCAGTGTACCTGCATTAAAATGAGCAAAACCTCATAACGATAATACAAAGGACATCAATATGGAGTACAGATATACCTGAAGAGGCACATCCATCTTAGCTGCAACTTCTCGTATAATGGAAGCAGTTACAGCAGTGGTGGCATATCGCTGGTTGCTGTTAAATTTTATGACTGGACCCTAAACCAAAACACCCAGACATTTAGCAAACATTGAGTGTACAGTACACATAAGAAGCGAGTGACTGTATGGGTGTGTATGAAAGGTTACAATACCTTATGGAAACCTGGCCTGTGATTCTCATCATGCTTATCTCTTGAACAATGAAAATGGGGAAAACAAAGCAAAAATCAATATCTTCAACCACATGATACTATAAATCTTTTACAGGAACCATAGGCACTGAAATATGAAAGCCCCTGTAGGCAGTTTAAGGCTTTTAGTTTGTGTGGTCTGACACCATTACTGTATGTCGGTAGTGTTAGGTTGCTTTTATGCTTTAATCGTATGGATTACAGTTCTTCACACAGCTGTAATTGTAAGAGTCTTAAAACTGCGATAAGCAACAAAATAACTGACTGGTAGTTTGGGTGCAGAGCATGAGCCATGTCAGCACTGATCATGAAGGACAGAGGCATGGCCTCTTGAAAGGCAGTCAGATTTTCTTGGCTGGTTGCCAGGCGACGCAGGATGAGCTCAGTCAGGTTTGACATGGCGCCCTGGGCACTCTCTGACCCCACCTACAGGACAAAGGTCAAATCCTTCACTAAGAGATGCTTATGCTTAACCCAAAACTGCTAAATATTGCATTATGTTCACTAAGGGTTATAAAGTTCAAAAGCGCTAGAGAAGCAGAGCTGCTTAGTTACATTCAGCATTAAGGTCAGCTAATCGACCACAGAGCTACATGTGATGTAATACTAATATATTTTATTAGAGTGCATAATTTAAATATTTGACTCACCTCTTCGTTGTCATACAGAGTGACCATACGGATATTTGGGTCTCCTGAGAGAGAGGCAGTAGTGCTGGAATCTATCAGAGCCTGAAATGGATAATAAAAGCATCATTTGTGGTATTCTGCATACACTGTTACAACATGACCGAGGTAATAATATCGTACCAAAACTTACAGTCAGAGCACAGAAGCAGCTGTGAAGGTTGTCCAGACGAGGAGAAAAAATAAACTCTTCATACACACCTCCTAGTGCCTGTAAGGTGCAATGCAAAATAATTTAATTTCTCTTATTTCCAGCTTAATTAGGTTCAGCACATCTTACCTTACTTAGACATGGAATGTGATTCTAAATGTTTTAGTGCATAATACCGGAGATAGGATTTTTTTTTTTATTCAAATAGCAAGGCTGAAATGCAGGGGCTACCAGGGCTCCATTTTTGGCATCCCACCCCCCAAAAAGTTTATCCCTTTTTTTTGCTGTTAACAAATGACTTAAAATGGACGATTATTTAACTTTTATGGAAACAAGTACACCACTATCACTGTTTGTGAGTAAAATGTGGGTGTAGGTTATCATTTGAACCAAGCGGAGGCTGCATGCGATTCTATTATACTGAAAGGCAAACTGAGCTGATAGAACATGTGGAATGAAAAGCTAATGCCAGATGTGGTACTGGCTTTATCAGAATGGAATACCATCTCACTAGGGATGATTGGACACCCCTGCCATAAACGATAGATTTCTTTCCAGTGTACGCTGTAAATCCAAACAGTCTATGGTTAGAATCAATTAGAGAAAAGGGGAAAATTCTCCCTAATTTGGTGATTTGCGGGTTCCCTCTCACAAGCAAGCTCTCCTGTCAAATGACCCCAGGAAGGTTAAAAACTAACATGTTCTTCCCTGAGACACGTGAAGCCAGCAAAATATATCCTTTCTAGTTGCTGCTCCTTCTGCATCCACAGAACGGTGGAACACTGGGAGGAAAGTGCTACAGTATACCCATTCCTGTGTAAAGCTGGCTCCACACACCATTTCAGAAAATTTAACAAGACAATGTCCATTTGTTGGTTAGATATTGAAGATGAGATATGGAACTATTAAACATACAGAATACATAATTTATAATTTAGTATATATGTTTAAGATATTAAGATATTAAACATTCTTTAAACAGCTGTAGACATTATTCATTCATTTGATTAGAGTTTATGTTTCTTGTGCTTATTAAAGTATGTGCATGTATGTAATGTAGTACTATTTAGTATATTTTCATCTTTTTGCTCATGGCCAATTTGACAATAATTAAGATCCAAATTAAAATTTTAACACTAATCCATTCTGTGTCATATCAGCAGAGCAGTCAAATACAGTTCTAGATTTGTAACTGTTCAGTCCAACTACAGCAAAGATGGATTCAAGCCAGACATGAATCTATTACACTGATAAATCCAGAGAGACATGATCAGATACAGTTGTACAAATGATCCTCTTATCCCACAGTCAAGTTTATCTGCCCTGAAGTGTCCTGACAGGTGCTTAGCTGCAGCTGTGGGCTCAAATATGACACTGATGCCCTCTAATTTGCTGTGTAAAGCAAAACACCCTGTCGGATTCTCCCTTGAGGACTCACCGCTGGCTGTGTATCTGCCAGACACAGCTCAAAATCCAGCAGCACATCAGACTTGACCTTCAAATCATTACAGAGCAGCTGGACCAGAGCGGGGTGGTGTTTCTCTGCCTGAAGAACACAGAAATTCACAATAAAAAAAAATCCAAAAGGTCCATTCAAGGTCTGTCAGAAAAAAAGTATTCACAGGTCAATTTCTATATCAAAATTTCAAGATCTCGAACGCCAATTCCTCCTATCCCTCTTTCTCTCACCCTTCCCATTGTGTTCACCTCCCTTTCCTTGTCCCTAATGCAAGGAAATTGGCCCATTCCCCAAAACCGGCTTCTTGCTTGGCTATTTTTCCTTTCACTTCCCCTTCTTCTGGCTTCGTCTGGCCCCTTGCCATGTCTGTCTTGTACCAACAGGTATTTTGGTGATTTGCTAAAGACCCCCAGACACTGGTCTGGATCTCCGCCACACCCAATGCAGGGAAATGCACAGCACTGGGTGGACTGGGGACATTCACGGTAAGATGGACACCCCTCAACTATTGGTAGAGATTTCTTTTAGGGATTACCTTTGGGGTAGTCATGTGAAGCCGACACTGGACCAAGAGAGTGACTGACGATCAATAAATTCGGCCTAATGTATTTTTTTTTTTCAGTTATCAAAGACAGGCTATACAGAATGAAGCTGGATACTCAAACTAAAAAAATAAAAGACCCAAATGTTGGTCCTAAAGGGTTGGTGGGTAATGTTTTTCCATTAGGCTTATTATATTCTAATGGTGTGGCATTTCGCATAGGACAAGATATTAAACCCTCTAATGGCCCATTTTTATTGGCTAGGCGTAAGTGATGTTTGCAAGTGATGTGTGGTACGTCAGCTGGTGAACTGGCCAGCCATCTCAAACACACCACTGCATCCATTACCGTTAATTAAGAGCCCTCTCGAAAGAACTGGCAAAGACCTGGTCGGGCCATTAGAATCGACTGCATGAGGGCAGCGCTTCGTGTTTTAGTGGACTGAGCAATCCACAAGCTGAACCTCTGTGCAAAATATTAGCACACAGCGTTGTGGAGGCATGCTCTCATCTCCCAAGCTTGAATCCCATAAGTGATTCTGACTAATCAGGGCACTTAGTTTATGTCACAAACACTACAAGAACTGTATGAATGACTGGGGATTAAATTCGATTACTCCAGTGTTTAGCATTCACAGACAGAGGGCCTGGTCATGTGTTTGAAGCGTTGCTCAAATTTAAGTTGGCTTTGTTTTATTTTTATTCAGAGTTGAACTCTAAAAGACTAATTTGTTTGGTCTTAGGCTTGTCTTAAACTTGACAATGGCAGGTTTGACTACAACCCTATGGATAGTGTTTCACTGGTTCATGCTGGTTCAAGGTTTTTAAATGCTTGAATTCTTCACAGGACACTGTTTTTCATAGGCAAAAATATTCCTATGAAAGTGGTCAGGGACAGAGACTGGACTAAAAATAAGAGACAAAAACTTGCAGCTTGGAGAACTATTCCTCAAGAAAACAAGACGGTCTGAAAGCACCATTTAAAAAATGAAGGGTGGCTCAAGACTTTTGCATAGTACTAAATTAATTATATGAACCCAGACTAGTACTTGGTCTAAGCCCAAGAGGACAGAAGGGACAGAAATATGGAAGACTGTTATCTTACTGTAGATGCTGCATTGCAGGCATCACTAGAAGCAGCAGCAGAAGCACCAGTCTCTAGCTCCTCCTGAACAGCGGTGGCCAGGAAAGGTACACTGAATAACACAAAAAACAAACAAAAATGTTGTACTGGATTATAATTTATCATATTTCCTCCTCCTCCCTATAGAGTTCATTCGTCCTGCAGACTCACAGATGGTTCTCCTTGTTAGGGCCAAATGAATCATTGACATCTCTCTGCAGGTGAATGGCCAGATGGGGGATCCTCAGGATGGGTCGGTTGACATGCACGAGACGATGCACCAACTTATCTCCACTCTATTCTCAAAAAGACAAAAATCAAATGCTTGTAATTCTACCATAGGCAGGGTGAGAAATAGAATCTGTACGTATACCAAGATGCCGTACCCGGACCATGACACGGCCAGCAACAGTCAGATCCCTGTCGAACCACGTGTTCCAGATTCCTCCACCATAGCACTCTACACCCACCTGCAGGCAGCCTGACCTCGTCTTCCTGGAGCGTGGCTTCACCTGAAAACACAGATGCACGCATAGAAACACAATATTTAAAGACAGAAATAAAAATAAATACATATTTCTTTTTTTGTTGTTGTTTAATTTACTAATCCACTTAGAACAAACACATGAATAATATCTGAAACATGAAATCTTCTTGTTTTTGACACCAGAGCAAGGCATTTTTCACTTCTGCTTGTTTGGTTTGTGTGATCAGGCAGTTAATGGTGTTAACAGTGTTTCTAGACAGTTTTGCCAGATTTCTCAAAAATCTGTTCTCTTACTCTCAGACAGGGGCTGTCCGTGTGCGCTCCAATAATGGAAAAGCCGTTGCCTGGTTTGTACAGGCCGCCCACAGCAAAGGCAATGATGGTGGAGTAGTTCCGGGTAACAAAGTACTGTGGAGCAAGAAAATCATTTCTATAAATAACAACGCAAATTACTAATTTCTACATTTATTGCATATTCTCCCACATGAAAAATTATTTACTGACGGGTGAACTTTTGATGCGATGCTGGTGCCTAAATGACAGAATCCTTATCCTGTGAATGAGCCTGATTTATCCCAATACTACTTCTACTTGGAGCCTTTTTTCCCCACTTCCACTTGTGGCTTATTTTCAGCAGTTGTAAATAATATGGAATCCTTAAACTTGCTGCTTCCCAAGTCTTACCCTTGCGTCAGTGGATAATCACTTAGATAGTAGATTTGTACCAAAGAACTGCTGCTGAAATCACCACCGTCATAAGACTCTTCTTAATTCGCTCATACTAGACATTCTTTAGTACAATTAGTACAGTCTGACTTTATACAAGGTGTCCCAAACATTTCCATACATAAATATACATAAATAAAACTGGATGCCCATTGAAGGGTTTCCCAAAGGATGGGCCATGGTGTCTATAAGAGTACTGAATGTGCAATTAATTTAAAATCCCCATAAAATATTTCTAAAATTAACCAGAACTAACAAAAAAAAATAAATAACTTTTTTGATTTACTGTGCTGTGAAAACGTATTTGCCTCTTCTTGTTATTTAAATGATAATTATTTAAATGACTTTTAAATTACATTTAAATGACTGCAATCAAACAGATTTTAATATTACAGCAAGATAACAAGATTAAATACAAAATGCAGTTTTAAAATTATGATTTCATTTATTATGGAAAAAGCTGTCCAAACAAGCATGGCCCTACAGTATATGAAAGGTAATTGCCCCTAAACCTAATAACTGGTTGGTTTTCTCGCATGAACGGCCTATTTAAGATTCTCAATCGGAGGAGCAATAATAACTAGAGGCACATTTCCTGAAGAAAATGTGAGTGGTGCTTTCCGTGACGTCATAGAGCTTCCCATGTCATAGTCATGGATATAGCTGATGTTGGTATCAATGTAAAGTCTATGGGAAAGTCTATGACTTTTGGAAAAGTCAAAAAGTCCCACCCCTTAGAAAAGTCATAGCACCCCATTCCCGACCAAGCCGCACGATTTGACACCACATTCATGGGTCTACGACAAATGATGCGGGACTAGTTACGCGCCAAACTTTCACACGGAAGAAAAAAAAAAAGAAAAATAATAAGCCTGTGAGATTATAATAGTAGTGCTTCGCTTTCGCAAGCACCACTAATAATGAAATCATTATTTATTACTATGTAATTCCAGTGTAAATGTTTTATTTGTTCAACGATCTTAATCGTTTAAGCATGACAAATATGCAAAAAAAAAAAAAAAAAAAAAAGGGCAGAAACCTTTTAAGTTAATGTCAAATAAGATGTATTTTCCCCAATGTATAGACTTGTGGGACAACCTGTATGATACAACTGTAAGTAATTAAGGTATAATACTATCCTACTATAAAGCGCCATGCGGATGATGAGGTGTTCCCTACAGTAGTTATGACACTTCAAAGAGTGTTTCCTTATCGCTTTATCTCCTCTGACTTGATTATTGTGGCTCTCGATATGGATGTCTTTAAAGCTGCCCTGCATATCTGTGGGTATAGGTTTTGTAGAGACAGAGGCGCGCAAACACACACACACACACACACACACAACACACACACAACACACACACAACACACACACAACACACACACACACACACACACACACACACACACAACACACACACAACACACACACACAACACACACACACCAGGTTTGCTGGTTTGATATCCCAGTGTTCGGATTCCTTTAGCTCTTTATAGCCAGCTTTTAAGAGACGAGTCTTGCACTCTTCAACCACTGGAAGACAAAGAGTAGAGAAAGAGCACATTGTGATCAACCTTAAACAGAGTGAGACTTTGCACTTGATCACTTAGCTGGGTTCATCAGGACCAAGGTGCAAAAAGTGCAAAGAGCAACTTGTGATTATGAGATAATCAAAGATCATAAGGGACATGATCACTTGATAATCTTACTAAAAGAAAGGTAAAACAACGTGGGTATGAATTTAACCATAAGCTTTGTCAATTTGTCAGTTCATAAGCATGTCATTTTTGCAATCATACATGGACATAATCTTGATCTAATACAAATACAAAGAAGCAGCTAGCTGTAGAACCTATGAAACGGTTAGCTCTTTGCTGTAATGTTGCTATGCTTACCATGATAAGGCGAAACTCCACGATTAACGAAATCAAGAAGCTCCCTTGCGGCGCTCCGAACTGCTTCCTTTGATGTTTTCATTATGAAAGACTGAAATACGCACAATTATAAACGCTGTATCGAGTTAAATGTCACAGTTAAGGCGGAATAAGTGCAGCACATACGTGGCACACAGGTCAAACAAAAGATATAATTGTTCTAATGTTCTGCACAGATTCCTGTACACTGAGCTCACCTGCACACACCTTCAGCACGAATCTGCAGACAATCTGACACAACAACGGGAAATCAGGAGGACTCAATCTGTGGGGAAAATGAAGTAGGGTTACCGCCGCTCAGGCGCTCCTCCGCCCTCTAGTGTTTCGGAGGATGCAGCATTAAATAAAACAAAGTAGCACGTTTGACACGACGTCATCATCATCTATACCGCTTAACGCTGTATTCAGGGTCACGGGGAGCCTGGAGCCTATCCCAGGAGACTTAGGGCACATGGCTGGGTACACCCTGGACAGGGTGCCAATCCATCACAGGGCACAGACACACACACATACATACACTCACTCATTCACACACACACACTACAGGCAATTTGGAACACCAATTAGCCTAACCTACATGTCTTTGGACTGTGGGAGGAAACCGGAGCACACAGAGGAAACCCACCAAGCACGGGGAGAACATGCAAACTCCATGCACACAGAGACGGGAATCGAACCCGGACCCTGGCGGTGCAAGGCGACAGTGCTAACCACTACACCACCTGTTTGACACGACGTGAATAATAAAATCATTTGTTTCTTATTCATTCGTTCCTGAATTATGACATAAATGAATAAATGTGGTGTGTGTTGACCAATGAAACTGAAACACCTGGTTTTAAACCACAATAATTCATTAGTATGGTGTAGGGCCTCTTTATGCGGCCAATACAGCATCAATTCAGCAAGTCCTGCACAGCGGCCAGAGGGATTTTGAGCCATTCTTCTTGCAGGATAGTGGCCAGGTCACTACATGATGCAGGTGGAGGAAAACATTTTCTGACTTGCTCCTCCAAAACACCCAAAAGTGGCTCAATAATATTTAGATCTGGTGACTGTACAGGCCATGGGAGATGTTCAACTTCACCTTCATATTCATCAAACCACTCTGTCTGTGTGTATTGGTGCATTATCATCCTGATACACAGCACCGCCTTCAGGATACAATGTTTGAACCATTGGGTGCAGAAGGTCCTCCAGAATGGTTCGGTAGTCCTTGGCGGTGACGCGCACATCTAGCACAAGTATTGGGCCACATTTAATTCTTCAATGAGTTGAGCAGCTGAGGTTTTTTTTTTTTGGTATAATGCGTGTTAGCACCTGGACATTCCTTTCAGACAGCTTCCTTTTGCATCCACAGTTACTCTTGTTGGATGTGGTTCGTCCTTCTTGGTTGGTATGCTGACATTAATCTGGATACTGTGGCTCTTGATTCAGCACTAAGACTTGCTGTCTTGGTCACAGATGCGCCAGCATCTGTGAGACACACACCAACAATTTGTCCTCTTTTGAACTCTGATATGTCACCCATAATGTTGTGTGCACTGCAATATTTTAAGCAAAACTGTGTTATTACTCTGCTCTTACAGGTGGAATGTGCAATCAATGAAGATTGGCCTCCAAGCTGGTCAAATTTATCCATGAAACCTCCAACACTTAATTGGTCAGTGTTTCAGTCTCATTGTCCAACCTCTTCAATAAGTAAGAAGCACTGTTAATTGTAGAACGTTTTTCCTGATAATGTTCTCTTTACTTTTACTTTCCTGAAAGCATAGGACCAAATTTTGCTCAAATTTTGTTATCCAAACACTTCGGTTTATGCTCATCTGTGATTTGGTTTGGGACCATGGTAAGGGAAACAAGAGTGAATTTCCTTGTTTAAACACTTGATGTCGCTATTACATTAAAAAATTCCACTCTTAAACAGTCGCATCTGTGAAACCAACTTCTTCTTCTTCTTCTTCTTCTTCTATTTTAGCTTTAATTTCCTAATATTTGATTTTAAGCCAAACAGTATTGAAACAGTTGGCAGGTATTTTTTAAACAAGTGAAACTGACCTGAAGTGAAATTCGAATATTAGCATTTACACTTTAATTAGTAGAAAAGTTGTGGTTAAATATCCATATAATGAGTACCACAAATGTATACCAAAACTGTACACATATGATTTTTTTTTACTGTACATGTTTGCCAAACTTACACCTAAGGGACTTCACATAAGAAGTATTTATCTTTGAGACCCTACATAAAGGAGTGCATCAACCATTGTCAGCTGATGGCAATTAGGAATGTTACTCTAATCTCTGACTATGAACAGTTTAACCGCAAAAACGTGATAAATTCCATTTTCAGACTTTTACTCATTTTGACAAATTATTTTTCCACAGACACACAAGGTTGTCTATAACAAAACATTTCATTTGAGCACTGCTACATAACGTTATTGGACAAGGCTTTTTAGCACGTTTTAAACACAACATTTCGTGAGGCCTCTGGCTCACTGCTGAGGATGGCCCCGTGCGGTCTGCTTGGGATGTGCGTGGTGACTGGGGACGTTTATACTGTACGTGGCCATGAAGATGGTCTTAGACTCGGCAGATGCAGACAGATGTTCTCTGACGTGTGACTGCAGTCGCTTAATAGTTCAGGACTGATCGATCCCTGCTATTTGATATCAGCTAAATGAGAATGGCTTCCCTGCAGAGACTGGTTCCTCTCAAGTTTTCTTCTTACATAATCTAAGAGAGTTTTCAAAGAATTTTCAGAGAATTTTGAAGCCCAGAAAAAGGACTCTCATTTCAGGTATGTATTACATAACACAGAGAATATGTTCTGATAAATATGACATACTATATATTATTTGTATAATATATAACATTTATATATCAGTTGGATGGTTTTGCTGCATCTGTGAGCCATTATGCATTTACAGTGACATTTAAAAAAAAAATTTAAGCCTTGTCTGGTTCTGTCCACTGTTACTGTAATGTTTTAACCTTAGGGAACCACAGATGCATACAGTATGTGGTTGATTGATGTTATAAGTGGATACTAAGTGGTATATACCTCCACTGTGATATGGAGCTGTCATACAGGAGGAGACTAATGATGCTATAAACTGACGTTTTTTATATTGTTTATAGCGTTTCTCATGATATTTAACAACTGTTGTATTTGAAAATGTTTTGTGTACAACAAAACTCAAAGCAGTAGCTGAGTGAAACATGTAGAACAGTGTGTAAAATAAGGGGTGTTATGAGTGAACTAAATGTGGTCAGTGGATTTAATGAGAATTTTGAGGCAGAGAGAATGGATGTTTACTCCTTACAGAATTTGTAGAGATTCTCACGTCTTTAAGTTTAACTAATCTTATACATTTCATGAATGATATTTGGCTGCTAATTACTATCTTCAGTGATTAGGTTATTTGTTTGGTTATAAACGTAACGCCCCATAGCTATTTACTTTGATGCCCTTGATAAATAAAAACAGAGCATTTAATTTGATTATCTTTTTTCCCCATGACTGTTTTTCCAGACATTGTTTTTAAAATACAATTGTACATTGTGTGTCTATTTAAATGTATTTAAATAAATTGTGGGAAAGTGCATCTAAAACAGCTTATATACAGTATATATGCCTGGGTGAACTGTGAGCCTTGTAAAATCTATGAAATATTTTTTTTTCATTCCTTTCATTATTTCTTTTTTCTTTTCTTTTTTTATTTACCGCTTATGTTGTTTATTTCAGAATGGTGTGCCAACGCATCACTGGGCACAAGCAAATACACACACCCAGTCATACAATTTGAGCAATTTGGAAACTCCAGTCAGCCGACGGTTCATGTCGTCACATTTGACTGTGGGGAAAACCCACCTGGAGCAAAACCACCAAGCATGGGGAGAACATGTAAACTCCACACAAACAGACAAGATACAAACATACAAGCACCAACATTGGAGGCCTGAAGCAAAGTGCTGACCACCAGAGGTGTGTAGTAACGAGTTACATTTACTCCGTTACATTTACTTGAGTAACTTAAAAAAAATATATTCTATGAGTAATCTAGTTTTACTGCACGATACCTTTAATTGAGTAGATTTGTGAAGAAGAAACGCTACTCTATTGTTATATATGTAAACATATGATAATTGATAATTATACACAATACTTTATATTACAGTAACCTTTGTATTGACATAGAAATCCTAGAAACAGTTTGCAAAAGTAGGTTTTGCATGTTATACAAAGGATTGTACATTTTTATATGCAGAGATAAATGGGCCAAACAGCATTCTATGGTTTATGTTACAATAGAACAAATTTATTTATTTATCTAATGCTTAGTTAATAGAATTGTATCTGTACTTCTTAGTATGCTGGGAAATATGCTTAGTTATGTGTGCACAAACATGAAAAAGCTATTAGGATTTAATTCCAACCCCAAACAACGACCACACCCCGACCCAGTAATCCTTTGATCACGAAACAGCCATTTGGGTAAACCACCTCCTCCTGAGAACTAAATTGTATAGGGTAGCCATATTGTTTCTAAATCTCAACTTGTTTTTGATCAGTATTAAAGTTTACATGCTCCTGAGTAATTTGAAATCAGTTTGCTTAAGATCTGTTTACACAGGACTAGTTTGCTGAAGGAGATTTTGCGTATTATGCAAATTATACACTTCCTGGCCAAAGGAAGGGTCAATTTATTGGCCTATACCAAGCAAAGACTTGTAAGAAGATAATATTAGGAAGCAACTAAGAATATTTAAAATTACTGCGGATGGGGTTAGAACGATCTAACATTTTACTGAATCCTGAAGGTATAGTGATGAAACGTCAACATTGTGAAACAATACAAAAAAACTAAGTTGCATCATAAAAATCATTAGTGGATGTTTTTTGATCACAGCTATGTTTTTACCAATCCCCAGAACCGGGACTAGATGGCCAATAAAAAAATTATTTATTATTTATGTATGTATTATTTATGTATTGGAAGAAATGGCTTTCATTTGCTGGAAGAAATGAAAAAAGGTCATGTGGTCTGGTGAGCCCAGATGAACCCTATTCTGTGAGCATGAGAAGCACATCATGCAAACTGCCCACTGTACAAGCCTCTGGAGGCAGTGTTATAGTCTGATGTTAATTCAGTTGGTCAGGTCTAGGCTCAGCAACATTATGTGTTATTACATAATTTTGTTCCTTCCCTGAAGACACGCGCGTATACCAGGACTCAAAATCTAAGAGTTGTTCTGGAAGCATGAGGATCTCTTTTCGCACATGATTTGGCCACCACATTGTGCTCTTTAATGAAAGCCACAGACTGTCCCACCAAACGTTTTCATGGCCAGGGAGTGTATTACAAAAGTTTTAAGAGGGTAGAGCAAATTAGGCTAAAATGAATTTTCACTGTATACCTTATTTTCCAAGAGATGTTGCTGGAAACTATGACAATTTCAATGGATTGCATCAGATAGTATGGAACCAAATGCAAACTTACCATTCAAATTTTATGGGGCGACCTCAGTCCTAGCACCGTCAAACGTTTGAGGAAAGCTGGTGGGCCAATAGCAACAATAGTGCTGTTAATGAACCGTACCCAATTTCAAACCAATCTCACTTCCCTGAGTAGGAGGTGGAGGAGGTACTACCTTATGGCCAAATGTCATGTCCCTCTCACTTAACTGTGTTCTACATGATTCACTTACCATAGAGTTTCAGCACCTTTGATGCTTGGATCCCTAAATTTCGAAATATTGTTACATTTAATCTAATTGCAGGAAATAATAGTCACACGATTCTACCCTAACCTTCCTTTGGAAACATTTTTAATCTAGATGGGAGACCTGGGTGCAAAAGAAAAATGTGAGAACCTCTGATTTAAACTTTTTATACATTATAAAACATCTTAAGTAATGTTTTAGAATCTTTTTGGACATATCTTAAGTCATCCAAGACTTGAGGATTTGCCTTGACCTGCTGTGTATTTGAACTGTGTGTAAATTTTAATTCAGGCCAAGAAAGCAGCAACGTTGTACAATTTTGTCCTTCACACACAATCCAAAGTTCTTTATTCTTTTTATCCTTCAACATGCCATAACTATTTTAGATGGTATATGAAAATGATAAAATATAATATGCCATGTTACCAAGAAACCGCCAAAGTCCTCCATCAATAAACAAAGGGCAGAAAATCCTGTGTCACTACAGCCTGTCTACACCGGGATTACAGGACAGAGTATAACTGAGCTGTAAGCAGTGTATCACCCATGACTTGGCCACTTTAATAAAGCAGTACACAGATGCAGATTAGGATGTGAATGTCTGTTTGCATTCTGTTGCCTGGCTGCAGTAGAATATTTAGAAACATGACCTGTCGTGCACACACGCACACACACGCACACACACGCACACACACACGCACACGCACACACGTGCACACGCACACACACACACCCGTAGCATTCACTTTGTGGTCATGTGACATGATGAGTTTAATATAAGGGAGCTACTAGTTAAAAGAAGATAACATTTCAATAGTTTTTAATTTCCCAAAATCTTCTTTTTTTCATTTGTATTTTCACGCCATTGTCTGGCTTCAAAAGAATATTTAGAAACATAGCCCTATATGTTATTCTGAATATTTGCCAACTCTCTCATATTTGCTCATATTTCATATATTGTACGGCACACAGTTTCACAAAAGACACTCAGGCTAATTAAAAGTAGAACAAGGAGAACTAGCATCTTGAAAAAGATTTGTAGGATGACCTGAAAGCAAGAGGAACAACAGTTACACCAAGATTTACATTTATCCAGTGGTGATTGTTTGTTGATTTAAATTCTTACCGGTACTACGTTGCCAAAAGGTGAAGAGAATAAACAGTGGAGGTGGTGAACAGTCCTGTAAATCTCCTAAGCTTCTCTTTACTATATGTCTCCAATTTTTACTCATCACCTATCTACAGTAACTCTTTCAGGGTTCAACCCAAATAGTATAATATTTTGTTTTTAACAAATCTTTTAGTGGCAGTACACAGTATTGAACCAGGCCTAAATTCACTCCTGCATTTCCCCACTGAGTAGTTTCGTAAGGACTCAGCTTGACGGTGCTATGATTTAAACTGCTACGTACATCTTAACCCTTAACGTTTAACCTATACATATATTGCGTTTAAAGAAATCTTATGGAACAAAAACCAAGGAAATAAAAATATCTTTGGTAATAATTCAAATGTAATTTTTGGAGAATCATAGAGAAGTTGTGTGTATGATCCCAAGAACACCAAACAAACAGTGATCTACTGTAGGGTGTTGGGTTTATCATTATGCAGTGCTGCTTCATTGCAACCAATACTGGGACAATACTTAATCCTGTATTCAGGGTCACGGGGGGCCTGGAGCCTATCCCAGGAGACTTACACTGTATCCGGACAAATATGGTGTGGGAAATCTCCACTAAACTTTAAGTTTGCCAGATGTCTGAGGCAGAGTGCTTGGAAAGGGAGAATGCAAAAGGAAATTTTGTGAAACGACCAGATACCTCATGTATGTGGATGTATACGGGAATCAGTGAAACTTTCTAGGAGTCCTCACAGCTAGCGTGAGAGGTGATGGCTGTGAGGTGTAAAGGCCCTTTTGTATGTTAATGACTAGAAGAAAGAGGTGATGTCCTTCTTATCATAGCCGGGTGGGGGGGATTGGCCATGGTGTGCCTTTGTCTCTTCAGCTTGAGAGTTTGAAGGAGAAGCAAGCTGCACACACTGCTCTTCTCAAAGAGGCTATCCAGCATCTTGATGCATTTGAGCGCAAATTTGGTGAGCGAAGACCGCAGGAAGAGTCAAGCCATGTGAATAGAAGAGCTAAGAGCGGCATAACGTGGCCATTGCGGTAAGTTGAACTTTATGTTAGCTGACAATATAGTAGTAAATTATACCTTGCCAAGTTAGCCTAAGCACTTAGCTACACATCTACTTTTTGTTACTTGCATTGTTGTAGGTGTCCAGAATATTTAACGGTTTGTCACGTCAGAATTATACGATGTTGTTTACAAATGTATGTTTTAAAGCGTTTTAATTCAACATTACAGGAAGCTGTAAGGAATCTCCATTATTCAGAAAACAACCCACATAAATACGATCCACAAACTGGGTAAGAATGTTGTTTCTTTACCTGCTATGTATGGGGTTTTATATAATCATTTTAAATGTAATTAATGACACGACTCTCTTTCCACACAGAATAAGTGCACTTCATGATCAGGCGGTGATGACACATCTGCTGGAGGAATTAAAGATGACTTTTGCAGATGCAGATCCTGAGTGTATAAAGGGTAATCAGAAATTGTTATTGTATTTATTTTCATGTCCCTTTATTTTTGTCCCTCTAATAATTCGAATTGTTTCTGTCACTTTTTATCCAGCATTTTACAGGACTTACTATGAGACATTGCAAATGCTCTTTGTCTCGGCCAGGAAAGTCTCAGCTAAGAGACTCCATTAAGGCAGGGGCTAAAAACCGACAAAGATGAGTAAGTGTACATCATCTACTGTATGTATTAAGTTTGGTACATCTCAGAGTGTTTTTAGGGATTAACGTATGGTGTGTTTTGCAGTTGCTGGAGTGCAGGTGTAGAGTCGTTCACACAGATGCAGAGAGAGAACTGTGGCAGACTGCAATGCTGGAGCTGATGTCTGATTGTGTGCCATGCCGTCAGCGTGTAATATCTAATGGGACCGAGCTAGAAGGACATTTATTTTGTACATCTAACAAGCACTGGTGCATGTTTGTTTTAGTATTGCTTTTAATTTAATTTCACCTTCATAAATGCACATTTGTTCATTTTTTTCATATTTAGTTTTTTTTTACCCCTTATTCTTACTTTACTTTGTATATTTATTAGTGTTTGATTTGATTTTAATAAATCTTATAACTTTTAATAAAGTTGTTAAAAGTTATACACGTCATTTTTTAAATGATGTGGGGGATGTATAGTACTCTTGGGGGTGGATAGGGTATATCTACATACCTGCCCAATAACCAATCAAGTCACTAAGTTATGAGGGCTTGGGTTGGGCTGAATAAAAATGAGCCGGATAATGTCCCAATAGATGTCAGGGTTTTGGGAGTGTTTTAAAAACAACCAATCAAAGTAGAGATAAATAAACCAATAGGGAAGAGCAGATTTGTGCAAAGGTGTAAAATGCAAATGGGGCTTGAGGTGTGAAGGTCTCCTGACAAAATCCTTGAGAGGATTATTTGCCATGGCAACAAATGGCTGTACCATGGAAGGAGCGAGATACATCCGAATTGGTATCAATCCTAGCTTGGTGGAATTTGAGGTATACGGTCAGTGGTACTGTAGATACTTTCGAAAATCAGTGGTGTATACGGGAGTTTCCTAGTACAGATACACCTCTTTTCATGCAGTGTTAGGGCACATGGCAGGGTACACCCTGGACAGGGTCAATCCATCGCAGGGCACAGACACACACACATACACTCACTCATTCACACACTACGGGACTGTACCCGGAGGAAACCCACCAAGCACGGGGAGAACATGCAAACTCATGCACACAGACCCGGACCCTGGCGGTGCAAGGCGACAGTGCTAACCACTACACCACCGTGCCGCCTAGACTTCAAACAAACAAACAAACAGTAATAACAAAATAACTGAAGACTGGTTCTTTTCCTGAAAAATGAATGAAATTTCCACAAACAAATGCAAAATGCAAGCATCTGTGGAGCGCCGTAACGATTCTGCACAGATTGGGAAAGGAAAAGGGGTATTATTTATTGAATAATGTACTGTATCTACAATGTGGTTAATGATGTCAGCTCGTTTCTCTACACCTTACTGGTGAAGTGACAAACCTGATATACTGTATGCAACACACAATTGTCTATAAACTGCCTGAAACAAGCTGCTAGACTGTATGCTGTATAGCTGTGTGGGTTGTCAGCTTTCAATTGCCCTTCTATTGAGTTACTGTAAGAAATGTACTAGATAGTAGCCTATAGCATAAATCAAACGTGATAGTCTCTCAGCTTTAAAAAAAAAAATTTTTTATGTTCATAATCATTGTACATGTGATTATGTCTCAGCAAAAGCTATAGTTCGTCCCAGGATATAGCAGGGTTGTAAGGATGCAACGAAGTTGAATATATGAGATACAACTTAGATTTTTAAAAAAACTAAATGAGAACTATTTTATATTTTCTAATTGAACATATTGAGTACACTATATGCAAATATTATGCTATAGAGCGGTTGAACAAGTTCATACAGGTGCTGCCTGAACCAGAACTGAAAACCAGAAACAGAAAGTGTTAGTATTAGAGGGAGCTGGCTGGCCAAATGTGGTCTTGCACCAGCATATTTGGCTTTATTTGTCTGATAAGGGGGAAAACTCAATAATATAAAATGAAATGTCACAGGTTCCTGAAATGTGACCTTGTCCAGTCTGTGTGTGTGCAGACTTTCTTATTGGTTGTTTTTTGAACAGTAAATTATAATGATTTATTATCAGCTAACGTGTAGTGTGACTTGCTTTAAGAGTATGCACTTGTATATGCACTATATTAGCAAAAGTATTCGCTCGCCTGTCTTCACATGTATATGAACTTCAATAACACTGAAGGCTGGTAAGCGAATACTTTTGCCAATACTGTGTACATTAACACACAGCCTGATTTTAAGTGCGAACATTTGGGAAATGAATATCTGAATGGCTTACTTCCATCTCCTCCGTATTTTAAACATTTTAACTTAAAAAAAAAATAAATCAGCAACTCTTCTCTGTTTCTCCAAAGGGACCTCCTCTGTATCTGTGGAAGCTAAACAGAAGAAGTTTGCTCTACCTTATATAGAGAGGTGAGAACATTAGGAAGAGATGGAAGGGAAGGGAGGAGGTTAAAGTAAGACAGGGGGAGGGGAAGACAAAAAGTCAGTTTACATCCTCTGTCACCTCTGATCTCTGTCTCTGCTTGAAGACTTCCAGAGATCCTTATAACGAAGCAATTCCACAGCGTTATCCCTTAATGCCTATAAATAGACTATTGCTTGAGATGAACTGCTGCTTTTGGACAGAACCTTATTTGATCACTATACAGAACCTGCCATTGGCATTAAATTCAGGTCAAACATGCCCAGTGTTGACTTCCAGACTGTCCGTACTTATTTTGAATTCCTGAACATCAGTTTTGTGCTCCTGCTGCTATCTAAGTAGAACTCTGAGCGCCCACTCTTGTACATCTTTACTCCCTCTCAGGTGATGTCATCAGCCATATTTGCATCATGGCAAATGACATCATTAGCGGCGCCGTGTGTTTACAGAAGCTGAAACGGAGGAGCACAAATCTCGCTCTTCTAGGAGACACACATCACGCTTCTTTTCTGCCTCATGCCTTTCCTTTTTAAGGCAGGTTGAACAGACCACACGATCGGTCTTGAGTTCAGTATTCAGTAGCTCAGGCCTAACGATGTGAGAATGAGCCAGTCAAAGAGGCAACTGGTGCGTCCATAGACTATGATGTCAGAACATCAGAATAACATGATGTGGGATGTTGATGTTCTTGCTTGTTAAAAATCCTAGCTGACAAACAGTGAAATCACTGTGTTATCCTTTTAAGGGAATAGGGAATAACTGGAGATAAGAGCTAACCATTTGAATAAAAAAAGCCTGTCTAAGGTTGATCATGAAATGATTCTACGCAAAATTATACTATGCTGCTTTAAAAAAAGCATAGTTCATAGGGGTCCTATGTTTTTTTTTTTTTTTCTCCCGCTGTATACTGGATCCACACGCAATCAGCCGGTTATACACCTGTCAAAAGCCTGTCACAAGTCAAAGGTCAGCTACAGAGAGCGAGAAAAGCATTGAACACAACACAAATTAAAACCTTTAAGATGTTTGACATAGAGAAGATTCAGATGGGAGAAAGGATTGAAAACTATGAGATGGGAGGGGATGAGATGGGACTGTCCAAAAGCCTTTAGGGAGGGGAGGGATGCACAAAGAGGGCCTGACTTCTACAAATAGCCACAGCTGCTCATCGTCCCCTCACTCCTGTCCTCTTTCCTCTCCTCTGTGTGAGTGCGTGTGGCCACTCCGTGCTTCCAAAATGAGCCGCGCATCTTACGCCTCCTCCCAGTCCTCCTCATACCGCCGCGCCTTCGGCGGGCCCGGCTTCACCACAGCCCCCATCACCCGCTCCTCCATGCTTGGACGTGGCTCCGGAGGCTCACATGTCAGCTCAAGGGTCTACGAGGTCACCAAGACATCCACTGCATCACCAGGCTATAGCAGCTACCGTGCGTCTTCCTACGGCATACCTGCTGTTTCAGCAGGCATCTCCCGCTCCTATGCTGCCGGCATGGGTGAGACCCTGGACTTTAGCCTGGCTGATGCCCTCAACCAGGAGTTCCTGCAGACGCGCACCAACGAGAAGGCTGAGCTGCAGCACCTGAACGACCGCTTTGCCAGCTACATCGAGAAGGTACGCTTCCTCGAGCAGCAGAACCAGGCTCTGACGGTGGAAGTGGAGCGTCTACGGGGCCGAGAGCCAACACGTATCGCTGACCTCTATGAGGAAGAAATGAGGGAGCTGAGGCGCCAGATAGAGGTTGTGACCAGTCAGAGGTCCCGAGTTGAAGTGGAGCGGGACAACCTGGCCGATGACTTGCAGAAACTCAAACTCAGGTGAGGAATAGTCAATAAATCCACTTCATTACAGAAGATTAGAATGAACAGATAGCTGGAACAACTGATTAATGATCGATTGATACTGTTACAGTAGACAAAACAGAAGCACATTTTGTTTATGCACCAGTACACTTCCTCCACTACTAAGAAAAAGTCAACAGTCTGGTTATGTCACTGTCGATGCCACTGAAGTCTATTTCAGAAGAGTCAGATATTATGCATATGAGGTCAGAATAGTCATCAGCTTAATGAAACTTGGTTATTTTTGTCACATGAATGCCGGCAGAGGTAAGCTCTGTGTCAGGATGCATTCATATTCATAAGTCCCTGAGGTCCTGCTGTTTATTTCAGCAGTTCTGTTAATGGTTAGTTACAAAAGTGCTGCAAACACATTAGCTGGGATTAGCCTTCACTGTTGGCCGTGGAACAAAAATTATAGATCTCAGCATAGATGCAGGACATTTTCAAGGGAGATCTGAATTTTCTCTGGTCTCGCCTTCTGCAATATTAAAAAAAAAACAACACTTAGTATTTCGAATAAAGGCAATTGTTGACAAAGTTTACATCATCACAATTTTTCCTATTCAGGACTAAATATCAAGACATCTTTGGCCCCACTTGCAGTTTGATGGGGTAATCTGTGTATATTGTGAGCTCCTGTCTCTATAAAAGGAAAAGAAGGAAAGAAGGAACTTTAAAGGCCTGTTGTGTGTCTCTGCTTGCAGGCTTCAGGAGGAGATTGGACAGAGAGAGGAGGCTGAGAACAACCTTGCAGCATTCCGAGCTGTAAGTCTGGCTTGCAGACACTGACTGAGAACCTTCCATCATAAGAATTATTATTAGAGTGTATAGAGTTTTATGTAGCATTTAAATATAAGATCCTTAAATGAAGATGACATTTAATGATCTCTGAAATCAGGATGTGGATGCAGCCACGCTTGCACGCTTGGACCTTGAGAGACGCATCGAAACTCTGCAAGAGGAAATCGCCTTCCTTAAGAAGATCCATGAGGAGGTACGACACATAGCCTAGACGCACACACACACACACACACACACACACACACACACACACACACACACACACACACGCACATACATTTACATTTACATTAATAGCAAACTCATTATACATCTGAGCAGTTGAGGGTAAAAGGCCTTGCTCGAGGGCCCAGCAGTGGCAATCTGGTGGTATTGGGGTTTGTACCTGGGACCTTCCGATCAATAGTCCAACACCTTTGACCACACCCACCCACACACACACACACACACACACACACACACACACACACACACACACACACACACACACACACACTCACACACACACACACCATGGTTGCATAAGCTTTTCCCCCTCATTTTATATTATTCAGTTGATCATTTTAATTCAGCAGAAAATGTATTTTCTTTAACAATTTTAAAAGAGATCTTTAATGTGTATAAATATCGCACTGTCACATTGAGTTCTAACCTTTCAAGTGATAAATTTGATTAAAACAGTTTACAACAAACATAGCACACCAGATGCAATTAAAACCCACATGACATACAGTATGAGTCAATTTTAAAATATGAATTACACTGTAACTCTAATGGAATGGAATGCCAAAGCTCTATCTGTGATTGCATTAGAACTTTGAAAAGCATTCATTATGGGTAAACATAAACCCTATTTATACAGTTCTTACTTTTTTTTTTACATTCTTACATTTTTATATACTTTACATATTTCTACTTTTTCTATATGTTATTTTATTTTATCTTATTTTAATTTATTGTAAAAAAAATTTTTATTCTTTCCTATTAGCATTTTGCTTCCTTACGTCCTTTTTCCTTTTCAAGGTCGTGTAAGCATTTCACTGCATATCATACTGTGTCTGGCTGTGCATGTGACAAAATAAAAATTAGAATTTTAATTGGATATGCCAAAGAGGGACTATGTGTGTTATGTCATCAAACCTTTTAACACATGATCATCTCTTCATTTTCCCTCATCTTAGGAGATCCGTGAGCTGCAGGCTCAGATGCAAGAGACTCAGGTGCAGATCCAGATGGACATGTCCAAGCCTGATCTGACCGGTGCTCTGAGAGACATCCGTTCTCAGTACGAGTCCATCGCCGCCAAGAACATCGCCGAAGCCGAAGACTGGTACAAGTCCAAGGTTAGCTATATTAGAGAATAAAAATGTACATTTAAATCTGTTATCTTATTTATTAGCATAGATGCAAGAGTCGTTCACATTTGGTGATCATGGTGTAGATCAAATTAAGATCTAAAGACTAGCAATGTCCTGCATAACTCATTTATTTCACCTTGTTACTTTCAAATTAAAATGAAAGTAAAAAATTACACATTATAATGTAACATATAATACTGCTGTATATAGTACTGTACTATATTGTATTGTATAGTATTATTACACTCGCCCTCCATTTTATGATGAATGCCTATGCACTGACAATTTCCTGCTATATGAAAAACTATTTGGTAAAAACAATAAAATATAAGAACATTTCATCCTCTAAAGAACATCAATTGATGCTCTTTCCCTTGATTTTTGACCCTCAGGTGTCAGATCTGAACCAAGCAGTATCCAAGAACAACGAAGCCCTGAAGCAGGCCAAGCTAGAGACCATGGAGTACCGCCACCAGATTCAATCCTACACCTGTGAGATTGACGCACTGAAGGGCACGGTGTGTTTAGAACGTGACTCATTAATAACTGCAACAATCATAGCTCTGAATTAATCAATATGTTTGCATTTTCTGATCCCAAGAACGAGTCTTTGATGAGGCAGATGCATGACATGGAGGACCGCCATGGACGCGAGGCTGCCGGCTTCCAGGACACAATTGCTCGGCTGGAGGCTGAGATCGCTAACATGAAGGACGAGATGGCACGACACCTTCGCGAGTACCAAGACCTGCTCAATGTCAAGATGGCCCTCGATGTGGAGATCGCCACCTATAGGAAGCTGCTGGAGGGAGAAGAGAGCAGGTAGATTGTCAGTTGGTTTGTCAGTTTTCTTGTTCTGATCTTGGACAAATCCAACAACAAGAGGTTTACTAATATCCTTGAAAAGATGCTCAAGTAAATTCACAGTATAACAGTCTAGTAACACAACACAAATAAAATTAGTCCTGGCAAAAGGGCCATCCTGGCCATCCGTATACCTTAAAGTCACCCAGCCTAATCCAAGTCTTTTTTTATATGACATGCAATTTGTTTTTGGATGTCTTTGTAAAGGTCTTTGTAATTTCTCCAACAGGATTACACTGCCCATGCAGGCGTACTCTACGATTAGCTTTAGAGGTAAGAAAGAAAATCAATCAGGAAAACCTTGCCTTAAATGACCTTGTGTTTAGACTACATCACTTTGTTCAACTGGAGCCACTTGTTGTCCATATGATATTATGTGACTGACCAAACAAACCTCATGTGAATAAAATGAGTATTAGGTGAACAAGTAGCAATAAACTTTAATATGCCATTGTAACCAAATCTATAACCACTTGATTTGTAGTTTCTGTATAATTACTTTTTCTAAGAAAATAAAAAAAAAACATACTGTAATGGAAGCTTAATGGCAGCAGAACATTTTGGTGAATAACTGTTTTGACTAATAATATTTGCGTCTACATAATGAGCTCAAAGCTACAATAGTTCAGCTGTAAAAGGCTTCAGAATGAGACAGACATAAAAAAAAAACATCTTACGCACTTTTTATCTAGTTTTCAAAAGGATTTTTTTATTGGTGTCCATGGGAAAATGGACATCATCTAGGAAACTCTGTCGTCCAACTAAGGACGGTGGAGGGGTTTGTATTTATTCCCATTTTACCAACCGTGGTAGGATTTCCATTCAACATTCACACACTACAGGCAATTTGGGAACGCCAATTAGCCTAATCTGCATGTCTTTGGACTGTGGGAGGAAACCAAAGTACCCGCAGAGAACCCACAATCACGGTGAGAACATGCAATCTTCATGTACACAGACCCCAAGGCGGGAATTGAACCTGGACCTTGGAGGCACAAGATGACAATGCTAACCACTAAGCCACTGTCCTGCCATCCATTGGAAATAACTAATAATCAGCCATTCAACAGCAGTATCACCAATTTAATGTAGTACATACTAGGATTGCCGATTTTGTACATTCACAAAAGGAATCGTGGAGCTCCAACACACAAATGAAATATTAGCAAGCGTGTAAATTCAATTAAATTGGTTAAATTCTTAATGGCATTCACTGAATTAATGATTAATCATCCTAATATCTAGTATATATCCTAGCTATATTTAATGTTGTGAAATCAGGGATATAAGTTAGTTCCTGTTATCCCTTATAGGATCTCCTATAAACATTTCTTCATTCCATCACCAGCCTCTCTCTTTCTTCCTTGTGAATTCCCATTTTTTTGTCGAATGTTGTGAAAAATTTGCCAATTTTAAGGATGCTGGAACAATTCTGTGATTAGGCTGTTTTTAAAAGTTAGAATTAGACATGACATTATGATAGCATAAAAAAAAATATGGCATTAAAAAATAAAATTATGGTCCATTAGGGTCCATCAGTTAAAGCAATGCTGAGGATAGTAATTGAACATGCGTTGCTTCATCAGGCAACGTGCCGCACCTAATAACCCGAAAAAATACTCACCAACTGCAATTTTCCAAACCATTAAATCGGGGAAACAGGTGAAATGAAGGAAATACAAACACACACTAGGTTTTTCAGTAGAAGTATACACAGCATAATCAGATCTGTGAAAGCAGACGTTACTCAGCTTAAACATTAAACTCACTATATAAAGGCTAATATTCAGTTGTTTTGAGGTTGTATTTGCAACATGGTATAGTGTTTCATCCAACACTATCACAACCTAATTTTATAATTATTTTTTGAAGTAATATAAAAAAAAAAGGTTGGCCGGATTCTATATATGGGTGGTTAATATCACAACCCGATATGTATACGACAACAGTGTACAATGTTAGGATTTCTCCTGTGGTAATAATAAGACAAAAGCACAGTTTAAATAGACAAAATAAATTCCTGGAAAGCAAAGAACAGCACAAAGTTCCTTCTCCTGAAGCATTTCCCCATTGTGAAAAAAAGAATCTTATGAAGCACTGACTCTGGAGACTCCTTCCATATATGTTCCTTTTATACATTGTCATAATCAACTAGTTGAATGAATAATAAATGAATGAATAATACTTTTGACATACATCATGACTCGCGCAAGGTTTACTCTTACTTTAAAATCTTATTGTTAGAGAGAGACATTTTTCGTAAAGCATGCATGTCAAAAACTCAGACAAAAATGACATCAAAAGCAGGTTGTTGTGCTTACTGAAGTGATGTGTGACTCTTACACAGAGACCAGCCCGGAGCACCAACGAGCCTCTGAAATGCACTCAAAGAAAACCGTGCTTATCAAGACAATTGAGACCCGTGATGGCGAGGTACAGTATATCTCTCTCAAATACAAACACACACACACACACACACACACTCACATACTGTATAACCCCTACTGCCAAACATGCTCCTGTACAGATAACATGTCTCGGCAAGTCAGAAAAGAACTGCGGGTTTTCCACATGCAAACACTCTCATGCGCACCCATGACTAAAGCAAAAACCACAGCAATCTCATACTGTAGCTTCACTCTTGCTATTTCATTTTACAAGAGACAAACAGGGCGGGGACGTGCACAGACATTTTGAGGTCCACGGGCTCAAGTGGGAAAAAAGGGCACTTTAAATGTTGACATGCTTTAGTTATTTTGTTTATCCTATTTATCTGCAATGCCTTGTGTCTAATGTACTGTATGCAAATTAGTGCATTTGAATTACTTAAAGCCTGATTTGCATATCAGTGTGCCGATTCTGATGACGTTATTAATTTTACTGTATTCAGCTGTTGTTTCTCCATTAAGTTAGCCTGTATGACCATGATATATTGCCGTAGCTAAAATCTAGCTAAAAACTTGGTAGTCATGGATGTTAGCAAGACAAATTTATATTAGCTGTAAATTCGAGGCACATATAGCTTAGCTTTGACCATTGACCTCCACATTTGACCAAGACAAACACAACTGGAAAGGGAGGGAGTGCTGCACTTATGCGGCTCTTTGTGTGCCTGTGGTGTGCCGATCAATGTGTGCTACACTGCTACACACGCACACATCTCACTCATCGTATATACCACTACATCCTGTAATCATGTATATGGTCGTGGGGAGTCTATTCCAGGGAACTTAGGGCACGAGACGAGGCTCACCCTCACACACGCATTCACACATTATTTGGTAAGGCCAAATTGGACTTAGATGCATGTCTTAGAACTGTGGAGGAAACCAGAGTACCAGGAGGTAACACCCACCAAAGCACAGGGACAATGTGCGACATTGCTAACCACTATACCAACGTGCCACTATATGCACACAAATATACATATATTCATTTATTTAAAAAAAGAAAGAAAAAAAAGTCACATCTAACTGTAGTTAGGTACAAATGCTAACACGGTTTGTTAAAGGTCCCATATTTGAACATTTTTTAAAACAGGTTCACACATCCTGCTTGTCCAAAAAAAAAAAAAGTTTCACACTCTAAGATTTCATTAAATCACCTTTGGCTTTGATTAGATCATAGATATGATAACCTGATCACTCAGTACATTCAGGTTGTCAGCTGAATTATTTTATTGTTACATAATGTTGCCGACCCTAGACCTGACCACCTAATACAGCCCAGATCATAACACAGTCCCCAGAGGCTTGTGCAGAGGCCACTATGCATGGTGCTGCTCGGGAATACAGTCAATCTGAATTCATTAGACCGCATGACCTTTTTCCATTCCATTGTCATTGTGATTTCTTATCACATTATGTGTGCATATTTACTATTACATTTACTAGTGCATTTTACTGCTATTTACTATTAAACATACAGTAGCTATGGTTTTTAATGTTGATTTTTTTTTTACCATGCAACTTATGTGATCTCTGTTTATAATTGTTTCTGACCTCATTTCATCCACAAGGTTGACAGTTCAGCTCTGTGTGTTGGTCTTAGGTCTCCACCAAACTGTTAATGTTACAGCTGAATGGTTCTCAGATAATGCATTTTTTCCCCCCATGTCACTTTATTTCACCTCTCCAAATGAGTGAGTCATGTTCTGACCGAGAACAGCAGAGCTGAGCAATAAGATGGGGGGGGGGGGAGGGTTTATCTTCTTATATGACATCACAACAGGAGAAAAAATTGATCGGCCTGTTTGAACCCTATTCAATTCAAAAACTGAAGGTTTTTTTCTTTGTACACGCATACTGGGGACCCATCTGAACGACTAAAAAAAGTGAATTAAAAAAAGTAGTAAAGTTATGAGCTTTGGGAATACATGTTCAAATATAGGAGTGCCTGTGATCCTAAAGGTCACGTTCCAATTAAGGAAAGTTGGAATTTTTAAATTAGAATGAATTTTCCAGAGAAAAAATTATTTCTATATATCAAACCTTTCTAAATGTTTTATATATCTTCTTACACGGACTGCATGGAGCTTCATCAGACTCCGATGTCTTTTTGTGTACATTTTGTGTGTGCGCTTTTTTTTTTTCAAATGCATGGACTCATATGTTCGTTTTTCTGCATTGTTTTGCCCTTTACAGGTGGTGAGTGAGTCCACACAGCACCAGCAGGACATCATGTAAACAGCCGAACCACGAAACCACAAGAAATTTCAATAAAACCAGAAGGTCCAGCCTTCAGCCATATCCTGTGCTTTTTTTTGCATTATTCCAAACACAGCTTATCTGAAACATGAGCACCGCTTCCAGAGTGAGAGAAAGTACGAGATGTTTAAGCAGACATGTGACCTTTCGGAAAAAAAGAAACTATTTCTTAACGAGTTGAAGATCCTTCTGTATTCACACAGAGCCAATCAGGAGAGAGGAACTTAGGAAGAAGAAAGAACAAAGGTCAAAATATAGGGAGGGGCTGATGTGTAGGTGAATAAAGAGGGCAAGAGAGGACAGGAGGGAGGAAAAGTCAAGAAGAATGATCTCATAGCCATCATATGTATGAGAAAGAAATCAGAATAAAGTAAAAACGCATCAATCACCCTACTGTGTGTGTGTGTGTGTGTGTGTGTTCAAAGAAGTATTTAAAGAAAGAAGAATCCAATAAAAACATCTCACATCCCACATGTTGGAATCACATACTTTATCGTAATATTCAGTTTCATACAAATACATGCTTTTATTAATAATAACAATAAGAATAACATTAGATTGTAAGGTGCATGTCCTGTTGAGAAACGTTCACTCGTTTTTTTTTCTTTTTACGAGCAAACTCTGCTGTCAGACGAGGGGAATGTGTGTAAGCATGTCTCGGATGCAAAATAAATAAGCTGTGGAATAAATAATATGCCTGTCGTGACTCGGCGTCACGTTAATAAAAAAATAAAAAAAATACTAAAAGTAAGTCATATAAATAATAAAGGCGAATTAAACAGTAAATGTGCATTCTACAGTACAGTATGTACAAAAAAGAAATGCAGCGACTCGACGGAAATTTACAAGTAGGACAAAGAAATCAAAAGAGAAAGAGAAAGAAAAAGAGAAAGATTAACAGATACCCCGGAAGAGCACGCTTCGGTCAAGCACACGGATGATCAAAAATCTTGTTCATGACAACACCACAGATGTTAATAGATGGCATCAGCATCATCACTACACTTCAAAACGGCACGGCAAAAAGCACAGCAATGAGCGACGGGATTTCACAAGGGATTCGCTGATGCCAAACGGCTCTGGGGATGTCCAAAAAAATATGAAACTATGAAAAACGGAAAAAGAGCTCCGCGTTTCATTCTCCGAACTGCAACAGTTAGTGCTACTGCCACTATTGCCATCATTTCAACCCATCGCAGTGTTCCAGCCGTCCCTGAGTATCGCTTTACCTCTTGTTTTTCCTGTCACCATCACAAGGGAAAAGAGAGAGAGAGAGAAAAAAACAAAACAAACACACGCTCAGACCGCACCAGAGAGTCTGCTGTAATATGGCTCGTTCCCCTGCAGCCTTGTTAAAACAAGACCAAGGAGCAGATTCTCCTGAGACAGCCTCCCACTGGAGCCTCAAGGCAATCCCCCTCCTGCACAGCTATTTGGTACAGTTCGTTATGAAAATGTGAAATATGACGATGCGGATGGAAACGATAGAATCCACAGATGAGAAGAAGGATCTTTTTGTTTCAAGATTCAGCACCAAGAGAGAATTTTTATCATTGCAGTAATGCAGGACATACAGGGAATGGTTCTAGAGGTTCGCCGTGCCGCTTTATCACACTGACGTCATGTTTAAAACAACAAAAACAACGGCGGTGTGACAAGAGCCGGACCTCGGTCCATTCTTCAGCTCGTAATTCCAAGTGTGACTGAAACAGGCTCTGGCACGTGTTCAGCAGTAGTGTGTGTATGCAAGAATGGAAGTGTGTATGGTTGTGTCCACGTGCGTGCAAGTCTTGAATTCGCTCCTTAAGCAACATGCTCATGCCTGTAGCTTCCCCCCGACCGCGGCTCATTGTCTATACCGTTCTTACAGCCGTGCGCGCACTCGGATGGGTCCGAGACAGCACCAGGACAGTGAGATGAATGCGTCAGAGTGTGTGTCGTCACACTCGAGGGTTAGGTCCAGGCCCAGAGGTGAGGGGGACGGTGGAGCCGCAGTCGTAGTCAATGTCCACAGCTGTGTGCGCGCCGGAGAGCCGGGCACCAGGATACGCACACCCTTCCCCTTGCCGCTCTCGGAAACTCTGGATGTAGCTCTGGAAGACAGGGAGAAGAGAGTGAGAGTCTGATTATATCGGTGAAATGACAAGTGAGAGTTTGTGAGAAAGAGAAATGTGTTTTATACAGAAAACCTATACACAACTTAAGTGCACAGTTATTTACTGTAAGATACTTACACAATGACAAAGACTCAATTAGGAATCAAAAACTGACAGATCGATTCACTCAGTCACTCATCTTCTACACCGCTTAATCCTGTGTTCAGGGTCACAGGGGGAGCACAAGGTGGGGTACACCCTGGACAGCGTGCCAATCCATTGCAGGGCACATACACACACACGCACACACACTCATTCACACACTACGGCCAATTTGGGAATGTCAATTAACCTAACCTACATGTCTTTGGACTGTGGGAGGAAACCAGAGTACCAGGAGGAAACCCACCAAGCACGGGGAGAACATGCAAACTCCATGCACACAGAGACGGGAATCGAACCCGGACCCTGGAGGTGCAAGATCAATTCAATTAATTCAATCGGCTGACAAAAGGTAGATTATTGCATAAACGGTTAAAACGCACGGCCATGCCAATCTTATCATCTGATTAAATGTGTATGGAACATTATCAAGGACAATTACACTTTGGTGAGCGATTCAATCCAGACTATTGTCACTCTAATGAGTGCAGCATGTACTATATTTATACTACACTTGTAATCATATTAGCCTTGAAAAAATGTTAGACAGTAAACACACACAAAGTGATCAGTTATAATGTGGTGACAAGAGCAACTAGAGATGCGTTCCATATCTTTCGTGTGCACAAAAGTTCTTTAAGCAGTTCACCACTGACCATATACAGTAGATACTGTAGGTGTGCATACGTAAGTACAGATAAATGTGTGTGTTTGCGCTCGTTTCTTACTGGAGAGAGGACGTCTCCGTCATAGCGTCGGACGGGCTGGGGTTTCCTGCGGTACGGTGGTTCTTGGTGCATGGCTTTGCCTGAGTGTGTGTGGTGTTGCGACTGCTGCTTTCTCCTCTTCTTCCTGCTGCACTCTCTCCTTTCTTCCTTCTGCCGAATCCGCATGAGCTGCACTCGCCGCTGCTGACGACTGATCATCACTGACACATGAAAAAAAATAAAAATAAAAAATGCCGGAGACACACCACAGGGTTTAACTTGCATGTAGTGTAAAAAATAAACACATTTGCTAAACGCTTAGCTTGGCTTCAGTTTTTACTATGTGCCTTACAACACACACACACACACACACACACTGAATCCCCTGCTGGAGCTATATCTTAGAGCCCACTGACAGACGGAGCCATCTGCCACACACTGCCCATACAGTCACACTCAATACACTCCAGTACACTCATTCATCCAGACAGCCTAAATCGTGCATTCTTAAAAATGTGCACCATTCACTGCAAAGACGGCTACAATAAACAAACAAGCACAAACCTTCAAGTGAAATAATTCATGTTTAGTTTTGTTTTCAGGCATGACATTTTGCACTCCATCTAAATCTTGGCGAACACATTAAGCCCAACCCTTTGCCTATAATGATGCTGCGTTCTAGAGATAAAAGGACTGAAAACAATAAACGCTGGTTGGCCAACAGTTTGTGGGAAAATCAATCTGGGCTCTTCAATATTTCATGACTAATCACTGCATGCACCTGAAATTTGTTTGTGAAAGTACAAAGTGCATGTAGAAATATCTTTGTTCCAAGACCAGCTTAACTACTTAACAGCACTTTCCAAGGATTCCACAAGGTGCTGGAAGCACAAGCTGTTGGAAGCACTGCCTTGAGACTCTGCTCTGTATTCATCACAGTTGCATGTAGCACATCCCACAGGCATTCTATTATAGTAGATTGAGGGATCTGGGTAATGCCACTGAAATCAATCGAACTCTCTGTCATGTTCACGGTAATGACTCGCGATGACCTAAAATGATGCACGGTTGGTATTAATGGGCTCAATGTGTACTAAGTAAACCCACCACCACCATCAACACCAGTGTGTTTAAACACAAGACTGGTTGGGTCCAGGGATCCATGCTACTGACACCACATTATGCACAACACTCTTTGTAAACTCATGCAGAAATCGGTGTGATTTTTAAACAGGGTAGCAAGAGAAACACAACATCCTTAAAATAAAGATTGTTTGGTTAGCCTAAGTGGTTAGCTAACCAAGCCCTTCTCATGAGTTAAAGTGATTAAAAATGTATTTTATATGATTTAATATTTCACGATTGGCTGAAAAACAGTCAAGGATTTGAAAAATGCCCTAAACGAATCATAGGTTAAGTCTGTAGGGTTACTGTATTTCTGCGATGAATAGACATTGTTTTGTTCCAATTCTCACTATCCTCACCTTTAGTGTGTGAATATCCCTCAGCCGTCACCCGCCACTGCACGAGTGCCCCCAGCAGGGCGAGGGCAGGCCAGGCTCCAAGCACCGCCCACGTCACCCAACATTCTGAGCGTGCTGGAACAGCCTTCACCCGCTCATAGATGTAGCGCACCAATGCGAACAGCTCCACAAAGTAATCGGCTGCCACGGCAATGACGGCTGCTCCGAATGCTGCTGTAGATAACGTGGTGAAGAAGCGTTGCCACTGCAGCGTCAGGACAGCAAAGAGCATTCCCAGGCCCAGAAGCACCCCGAGCGGCACCCACACCGAGCGTGGCGGCGCTGACGAAAGCTCCTCCATGCCCACCAGAGTGCCGATGCCTGCCAACAGACCCAGCAGCAGGCCGACCATGAAGAGACCGACGCTGCGCACTAGCATGGTGACCAGACCGCACAGTGTGCCGATGCCCAACCCGATGCCCGCGCTTGCCTCGGCGCTCAGCTGTGTGTCCAGTACTCGCTCCTTATAGCACAGCAGGAAGACCACCACCGAGCCGAACATCAAGCCTGTCAGGAAGAGCACGGCCTTGAAACAGCGGTAGCCTGTGAAAGAAAGAGGTTCGTTTATTACTGTTGGTCATTCAACTACTGGCTATTTAAAGACTTAGGGCACGAGACGGGGTACACCCTGGGGGGTACCAATCCATCACAGGGCACACACTCATTCACACACTTTGGGAATGGCATTAAGCCTAATCTGCATGTTTTTGGTTTATGGGAGGAAACCGGAGGTGCAATGCGACACTGCCAACCACTGAGCCACCAGGAATGGTACACTAAATGGCCAAAGGTATAACCACCTGATCATCACATCAAAGTGTGCTTGTTGAACATCCAACATTACATCTTTGCTGGTAACTTGTGATCATTCAGTCACTAAAACAACAGTGAGGGGCCAGGCGCAGAGAAGGCCTGGTGCACAATGAGATTTCCAGTGTATCCCGAAGGTGGTCAGTGGGATTGAGGTCGAGGATTCTTTAGATTTCAACATCCCATTCCAACCTTGGAAGTTCAGCCAAGTTCAGCCTGTATGAAAGGCTAGTATAATTCATTGTTCTTTGCAATCCCCAGCTTTTTGTTAGTAGGCTGAGGTCGGAGCACAGGGTCAGCCAATATATGACACCCCTGGAGAAGACAGCGTTAATGGCCTTGCACAAGGGTCCAACAGTGGCTACCTGGGGCTCGAACCACCGACCTTCCCATCAGTAACTCAGAGGCTTGACACCACCGCCCCCAAAGAGTCAGGGGAAAGCGCAAACACCATCTTCTTGATCATGGTATCACCTCTGCCAGGTAAGTATTATGCTGGAAAATGTTTGAGCCATTTGATGAAAGCTGACATATGGGTGTCATGGTGAGGTGTCCACAAACATAGAGTGTACATAGAGTGTGTAAATCAAATACTATTAAAATATATTTAATTAACAGCAATAAAGAATTTCTCATAATTTTGCACTGCCATGCCCTGTATTTATGTCGACACCCCTAATTATCTTGGTCTGTATACACAAACTAGCGAGACAACCATAATTTTCTAGAAATACTCAGATCAATAGAAGAGAAAGGAACTCCATCTTTCTCAATCAGAGCAAAGTTAATTATGCTTGTTTGAGCGACTTGAGTTTCTTGACATTTAGACAGCTGTACCACTTTAACATCGCCACACGTCATGGGAATAACTGCAGAGAACTCAAAGTTATCGAAACAGGTTGAAACAACGAGGCACTACTTCAAAGTGTGTGGTGACACTATCGCTTTTAAACACTGTCAAAAGCGATAGAGATACAGGCAGACACTAAGACAGGGAAAGCGAGAGAGAAGTTGTGCGATGTAGAGAACGAGCTAAATGAGTCATGCGAAAGGAGAGGACGGGCGTCGGTGGGAAGACGAATATCTACCAGCTGTGCTGACTTCACAGTTCAAAAATGGCTCACTAGTGTTATCTTGTGACTCCTCTGATCTCATTAGCATGTCTAAGCTTTCATCACTCACCCATCTGCGAGCATCTGAGAGACAGACTGAGCTTCATCTCTACAGAAATAAAATTATACTACTTGATGGCCTTTCATGGGCAAATAGAGGGTGGCATAAAAAGGTACTGTGCATAAATCTTAGATAAGATTTATGAAGATAATATTTTAGTGCTTCAGCATTTGCAGAAGCACAAAACTGATTACATGCACAAACACAAGGCCGTTCAAGTCAAAACGGGACTTCTGATTGCGGAGCATAACAGAACACAGTTATGATGTGGCCAGATACCAGGCCTTGGATGATTTGGTCCCAGGGCACACAGAGACATTTTTTTATTTTATTTCCATTTTTATTGACTGTCGGAGTCTGCTGAATGTTTTATTTTGAAAAATTACCAGGTCGTGTCCCATTCACTTTCATCTCTTCCTACATTTCTCTTTGTATCGGTTTTGCTTCCAATTTAAACAACCTACAGTATCTTTGCAAAATGGGGTGTCTGCAGTGACGGAAACGAAAAAGGAAATTACGGTGCAGACTGGACATAAGGAATACATTTTGGGTGTCATTGTCTCCCATCACTCCTAGATGAGACCGTCTCATTGCAGGGAAACAAACTCAACACTCACACTGATTCTGCGTTAAAGTATGTTGTATTTATTATGCACTTTATTATGCTTTGTTACGAGCGAGCGATGGCCGTTCTGTGGAAAACTGTCTCACTTAAAACTGGTCTGTGATGCAAAAAGGGTTGGAGACCACTGCTCTATAAAACACACTAATGCACTTATCGCAGTGTTTCACTAGTGCTTGGATACCATGAAGGTAGAACGTTCTCTCAGTACACTGGAGCCATGATCAGACTGTCTGCTTCATGTCTAAAATGCAGACCTCCTGGGAACACCTTCAGTGGAACAAACATTTGGAAAAAGGTCAGTGACATGCTTATAACACTTGTGGTGTTTCTGAATGGCAGTGTTTATAGTTCCCACAGGCCACAGGATCAGGCGTTCCAAATTTTTAATAGCCTGATTAAAGGCTAATTTTGCTCTCAGGTTAAAGGTTACGCTGATGAAACTACTTGATGAAACCTGTTCAGGAATCTTGTTAAATCATCAGGCCACCCAAAACCAAAAACCAAAGGCCACCCAAAACACTTTAAAATGCAATGTAATAGACTAGCAGTAACATATTCGAATAAACATGGCACATACCGAAGAAGCAGTAGATGATGCCGAACAGGCAGCACATGGAGCAGACAACAGAGGGTACCACCTCGTACCGACGCTCCGTTCCCAAATCGCAAGGATCCAACGGCTCTGGGCCGACTTCCCGCGGAGGCGGAGCCAGTTTGAAGGCCAACGTCTGCAGAGAGGACGTCATGGTGACCAAGGTGTGATAGGTGAAAAGCACCACCAATGGCAGGATCCAAGGAGGGGGATGGGTAAGGGAAGGGGAGGGGCTTTGTGATTATGGAACACCTCCTGTCCACATGGATCTACCTGGAAATACAAAACCATCACAAAACACTATGAGCTAAAAAAAATACACCAGGCAAAAGAAATGCAATACTGCAGACTGTAAAACACACAAAGGAACATCACGCCATCTGTCTCGGAGCCTCACTCCTTTCAGTCTTACCTTACACGCTACTGAGGACCACATGAACCCAAGAAAAACACATCCTTAAAAAAGAGAGACGCAGTTCTCCTGTCGTTCTGTTCTGTTCCCATGATTACCCACTCTGCTCGTTCAGACATGATGTAATCATCTGCTCATCCTCTCAAATATCAGAAAGAGCCTTCAAGCAGATCACTGAGATCTGTTCCTTATTTTTAAATGTGATTAATACAAACACACCCACATGCTAAACAGTGAGTCAGCCTAGAAATAGGAATCAAAGTCAGGACAGTTGAAGTTTTTAATGCATCAGGTTCTGTGATGTGTCAAATTTATAGAACAGGTGCAGCGCAATATTTTCTGCATTAACCATTATAACCTGGATCTGGCGTCTTCTGTGGTGAATTTACTACCGATTGCGAAACAAAAGAAATTTCTGAATTTTCTTTTTGAAGCCACCAAGTACCAACCATTTACTTATATCAGGTATGTTTTCATACCAACCACAGATATTAAAGTTATAGCACACTATGACTGAGATAGGAGCTACAACATGCTGTAAAAAGGTTTCACCCTCTACATCCATCCATCTTTCCATTCAGCCAACCGTTTTCCTTTTCATTCCATCCATCCATCCATCCATCCATCCATCCATCCATCCATCCTAATATTTCTCCCATTTATTTATATCCATCCTTTCATCCATCCATTGCTTATTCTATATCTTGTTTCACTGTTTAATTTCTTCTTGTTTGATCTGGAAGACGACCTTGGGAAAGGTCAGAAAGGCACCTATAAGAATAAATGCATTATTATTATTATCATCTAGGCACCTATTCTACCTCTGCCTTATCTTAACCTCTTCCATATATTGTATCTTGTATTTTCCATATATATTTGTATTTTTCTTAGTTCACATCTCATTCCCATTCCATACCAAAACCTCCAATTCATGTATATTTGTCAATTCTCCCGTCTATCCATGGCTCCATCGACCATCCATCACAACATATTTTATCCTGACATAAAAGCAGCTCAAATGAGGAATGTCGTTCCTCACTGTTTATTTCCCCTGACATTTCCTTTTCCACTTCATTTCCTACTCTTTTTCTCTCTATCACCATCCCTCAATCCATCTTTCCACATATCCCTCTACATGTCCACCGATTCATGCTTCCATCTATCCATCCATATCCACGTTTCCACAAATCCATCCATCTCTATCCCTGGACATTCATCCATTCATCACTCCCTTCCCTCATCATTTCCAATTATCCAATATTCATCTATAAAATCATCTCCCATTCATCCATTTACCCTATGTCCCTATCCGAACATCCATCCACCCATCCATCCACTAAAATAAATTCATTTTAAAGATGTAAGAGATGATGAGATAAACACATTCTCTTCATCTCTTTGTGTCTTTTACTGAGGGGTAAAATATCTTTATCACTCATTATTTCTCCATATATTCCTTTCTCTGTTTTAAATTCTGTTTTTCTGTCCCAATCTCCCCCCCCCCCCCCTCACCCCCCCAGGCTCTTTAATTTAGTATTTTCTCTCTCGCCTGCTCCAAATCCTCTCATTCTTCTCCCTCTCTTTAAATTTACCTTTTTATTTCCCCTCCTTTTGTCTTAACATCCCTTGCTTGCTCATTCCCTGAACATGCCTACCCATCACAATAATCTCTCCTCTGGAGACTGTTGTATCGCTGTTCGGCTCACACAGAGCAGCAGTGTTACTTATTGTTGTTCTCTAAAACAGAGTGCCGCAGTTTGATCCTCAGCGCTGTGGCACGTCCGGTACATTCAATCTCCCAACGATAACAATCTCCAACTTCCTGTCTATTGCCATAACAACCACGTAGCAGTGTCCTCGGCTGCCTGAAGTGACCAATGGGAGGGCAGTCTATCCTCCCATAGCAACAGCCTGGCAGCCAATCCGAAGGGTGCCATCTCCCTGTGGTTTGTGTGTCTCGTTTTGGTGTTTCCGTTTAACACCCTGGCAGACAAACAGACAGAAGTGAAGCCATGATTCACCCGCATGCGAACACCTACACTCGTAGAGTCACAATCATACATCCTTATACATTCATAGTTCAATCGAGACCAGCATCACATGCTCACTCAGTCTGGCATTTTGCAACATGAGACACTCCTTAGGATGAAATAAAGATTAATGTGCGTGACAGTCTAAATACCACCCTAATATGAATATACAAGGACCGTTCAAGTCAAACCGGGACTTTTGATTAGGCAGAATAACAGATCACAGTTATGAGGGTTTTATAAAATATTTCCCTATATAATTCTTTGCTACACTAGTACACTTGTTCAAGTTGTTGTTGGTATCCTGGTGCTTGGATACCATCAAGGTAGAAAATTTTCTCAGGATGCTGAAACCATTATCAGACTACCTGCTTCACATCTGAAACTCTGGCCTCCAAGGAACTCCTTTCACAGCCGAGACATTTAAGTAGGTGAATTCCTGTATTGCGCGAATGATTGTGTGTATAGTCAGATGGGTCTGACGGGATCAGGCGCTCCTCTCGCTGAATGTTAACAGTAGCGGCTGCAGTCAACTCGAGCCATCTCATCTTTCACATAGGTACGGCCTTCTTAAAAATGTTTGCACAGTTCAAAAGTTTTTCAAGTCCATCACTATACTGTTCTTCACATCTTCTGTAAATGTCAATTGATTTTCTGCTGTCATTCACAAGAAGTCCAGGGTTGACTTTTACACAGTTAACATGCATGCATTAGGTATGGTACATGGCGAATGCAATTTTGATTTGATTTGTAAATAACATCATATAAGGAGGGTGTACTTGGACTGCTTGTCAATCTGCTCTTAGCTTGTTCTCGAATTTGCATCGGGTTTGCTCATTTCAGATTTTATTGCTGCAATAAAATCCAGCTTACTTCAACCAGAGCAACTGACTCCTGAGTCTTTTTTTTTATAATAATATAATATGAGTTACAGCTTGTGTTTTAGCACTAAGGTATAACTGGCATTAACCCTCACTCATCGTCTGTACTGCTTTATCCTGCATACAGGGTCATGAGAGTCTGGAGCCTATCCCAGGAGACTTATGGCACAAGGCAGGGTACACCGTGGATAGGGTACCAATCCATTTCAGGGCACACACTCACATACACACATACTCAATCAACCTAGTCTGCATGTCTTTGGACTGTGTAAGGAAATTGGAGCACCCAGAGGAAACCTACCAAGCATGGGGAGAACCGTGAACCTGTAGATGCAAGGTGATAGCGCTAACCACTACGCCACCGTGCCGCTTGTGGCAGTAACAGTGGAAGACAGAAATCTCCCACAATACAGATAGGCCAAAGGTGCTAAGTTCATAAACAACTGGACAAAACAAGGGATTGTGGAATATGTTTTGACTTTTGTATGTTGTGAAATTGTATGTTGATGCAAATTCCTAATGAATGGAAAATACTTTTCTGTCACCATGGGATTGGTGTCACCAGTGTCACCCACCCATTATTTTAATATCATGCTTGGGATCTGGCATCAATCCCACCAGGGTCGCTCTTAAAAAGGGTTTCAATGTAATCTTGAGTAAAACATGAAAAAAAAAAATAAGACGAGTAATGTTTAATACAGTGCTGAGAAGTCAAATGTACATAATACGAATGTGCACAGAATAACGTTCAGTTCTGTTAAACTGTATATTCTTAAACAGTCAAAACTATGTAGATGTAAAAGAAAATGTTCACTTCTCAAAGTGCACTTCAGACTGATGTCACTTCATTGTGTTCGGAATGCCATCGGAATCAATTCTTTCCCCCCTTACTCCATATGACTCAAAGTGCATTCTGCGTGGATTCTAAAGAGCCCAGTCATCATCTCAGTCTCTATGAAATCAGTTATTTCTATAATGAGAACTGAAAAGTGAATCATTGTGAGAGGGGAAAAAAAAGTAAGAGTCAGGACATTGTGTATTGTGGACTTGCTTTCAAATACCATTATATGGGACTGTCTTTCTGTCACATCACCCACTCATGCAACCCGGTTCTTAGACTTTGGGCGAGATGAGATGACCTACTGTACCGTCTGTCCTGTAGCCCTTTACTGCTACTGCCTCCTTCCTGCTCTTCCTGGTCTCATCCTGATATCTTTAACCATGAATATACCCATGCAGTCATATATTCCTGAAATCATGCATGATTTTTTACATTTAAAAGTACCAATTTCTTTATTTTACTTTCGTATTCCCCTTTTAACCGAGTATAATTTTTATCTAAGTATAATTTTGAGACATGATCTGCACTTTCACTTAAGGAAATGAAATTTCTCAGTGCTTTTTCAAACCTGCCAGCGGGAGCCCTTCCCTCTCGGTGACAGGTGCAGCCAAACCATGTCAGCAAAATATTTCCTATAACATAACAGAGGCATCTTTTATGTCTTTAATTATTTAAATAGATATAAAACAGACCCACTTCTTTCCCCCGAATAGCAACACTAGCACACACACACACACACACACACACACACACACACACACACACACACACACACACACACACACACACACACACACACACACACACACTCACTGGCGCGAACACACAAACCAAGATCAATTTGGCTGAAAGCAAAAGCAGTGAAGAAGATGAAGTGGATTTTGGTTCAGCTAGTGCTCCATTTACGCCCCTACCCTCTAGAAATCGATAACCTCGTCTACAACTGCTAAGAGATTTCTCTCACAGACTCTCTCTAGTCCTGCAACTTTTTGTTGTTGTTGTTTTGTTTTTTTAACTCTTCTGACACTTTTTCCTCTCGGTATCCTTTACCATTCTATTCTCAGCCATTTATTTTGCCTTTCCCTTTATCCTTACAGGGTTAGAGAGTCTGTATGTTTGTGCTCCATGTGTCAGTAAACTCATTCAGGATGCATGCTCACACTGCAGTTCTGCTCACGTGTGTACGCCTTTCAGTCGTCTGTGTGCGTGACAGGTGCGGCATTTGCGCGCGGCGTGATTCTGTATTGTGAGACCTATGCCACCTGCTCCACCTCGGCAAGCTGTTTCCTCCTACCCGACTATCCGTGGGCTCTTTACACTCACGACTGCCTTACTCATCCTCCCCCAGTGTGACCAGGCCATGAGACAAACCACCTACAGTACAAAATGTTCTTCTGAGTTACGTGTTGGCTGAACTGATCATAGTAGTACGAGTTCGATGTATGTTAGTGAGCATGCTTGATTGCTCCTGGAAAGAGGTCAGTTCCTGACTCTTTTGGCTGTACACTGAACATAAAGTGTGTCACCGTGTATTGTTCCAGCCTATGGCATTAAATAATGATTTACTGTGTATACTCATGGAAAGAATGGTTGATATACAAGTGCACTTTAGTGAATGCCTAGAGTCACTACTGTTCAGCAATTATTTCAAAGAAAAGCTGTGACTGAAAACTGGTCCTTACATAAGTATTCACACCCAGGTTGAGAAAGCGACAGGTGAAAAGGACACAATGTACTGTAATCAGAATTCTCTTTAATCTCTAGAGTACTAAACTAGCTCACAGTCTCAGAACAAAAAATACCTCAATTGAACGGATATTGAAGCGATTGTCAGGGAAGGGGTGGAACTGACGACTGAGTAGAATTCAGGGGAATTTAAAGATTAGGTAGATATTTACAATAGGAAGTTTAATTATTTCTACTGTAAGTAACATAGGGTCTGGATATCACAACTGCATTAAACCATCCAAGCATGACCTATACAAGGGCAGTGGTGGCTCAGAGGGTTAAGGTTCGGGGTTACTGATCAGAAGGTGGGTGGTTCAAGTCTCAGCTCCATCAGGCTGCAATTGCGAGTCCTTGAGCAATGCGCTTAATTCTGTCTGCTCCAGGGAAATGATATCATGGCTGTGCGCTCTGGGATATGTGAAGAAAGAATTTAACTGTGTAGCATTGTATATGTGATAAATAGTGATAAACCATTATATATAAGACTAGACCTTAACAGGTCAGTCCCTTTTTATTCATCACAAAAAAAGAAGACGGACTGTTACTACGTATGAGTTCCTCCTGAGCAATTACTACATTAAGTGTGCAACAGGTCACCAACCTCACAGTTCTGACCTCGTCCCTTTGAACAATAGAAGAATGAATAATAATAATAATAATAATATGGGTACTTTTTCATCTTTGTGGTAATAAAAAAAGGTTAATGATAGTGAAACAAAGTATGTGCATACATATAATTCGGCTACAGAATGAGTTTGGGTACAGATGTTACTATTCCGGCTGGATTTTATTCAAGTTGCCAAAATTTCAGCACTGCAGTGGGGAAATTTGGCAGTATGATGTGGCAACCACACTTGTGGCAAGCACAAAACGTGCAATCAATTTTTTAAATTTTGTTCTATAATTGTTAAACCTTGCAAAAATCGCCCATTGACACGAACCATGTTGAGAGCGATCCCAATGGGTCATGGATCAACTTACAAAACTACAAAGTACAGTGGCTGAGACTGGAATGAAGGTTAACCATTTAAGAGCCCTATGTAAGTGAGGACTGCATGTGAGAATGATAAAAAGAAGCCACTGTTTAAAAATAGCCAAGAGTCATCCAGTCAAGATCGAAAAGTGAGATACAGTATTTTTCATCACAATTTAAAGTAGTTTGTGGCTATTTGTCTCACCCTCAATCACAAAAAAAAAAAAAAAAAAAAAAACACACTCCAAGATATTATTGACCGCCTTTAGCTTTGATTGTGGTGGCGAATTCATATGTGAATATTATTCCTTGTGCTCCCACGGGTCAACTTTTACACTTTTGGTAAAAAAATTTCATTGATGTAATACCTTGGTCATTCAGTACATTCACTGAAGCGACGCGCCCATCATTCTGGAATAGGGTCAATCTGGACTTATCAGACCACATGATCTTTTTCCATTGCCCCAAAGTCCAACCTTTATGATCCGTAGCAAATTTAAGTGCATTTTTTTTCCAAGTGGTGTTATTATGGCCACACAGCTGTTTAGTCCCAATCCTTTGAGTTCTCATTACATCGTACATGTGGAAATACTCTTGGATATACCATTAAACACGTTTTTTACCATACATGTTTAGCAAGCATTTAAGAGCTCTCGATTCATGATGTTCCGTTTCTTTATAAAAGGGCTTACAATATATTTTATGCACAGATTCTAGACAGGAAAGATGAGCAAATTTGCCTTTATTGAGCTCAACGTCAGAACATCGTTTCCGTTCCAAGCAACCTCAAAATAGCCTGACGTGGTGCGATAAAGCTAGTCGCTTCCTCTGTCCTACTGTGAACAGCAGAATTTGCTACTCTGTGTGTAAGTGTGTGTGGGCAAACTAGGAACGCTGCCAGCGAGAAGAATCCTGGGCGGTAAAGAGGTGGGTGGAAAATTTGTGTGGGATAAAAATGGACTGAGAACATGAATGAAAAAAAAAAAAGGCAAGCAGGAGAGGGAGGGAGAGACATAAAGAGAGAGAGAGAGAGAGAGAGAGAGAGAGAGAGAGAGAGAGAGAGAGAGAGAGAGAGAGTAAGTGTGGCGAGAGAAAAAGGAGAACATTAAGGTCTGAAAAAAGAAACTAATGGAAATATTCAGTATAAAATATAAAACAAATGCAAATGACTCAAAGCAGAGGACCAGAGGGAGTTCCGTGTAATTTCTTCATAATATATCATCTCTCATCTAAAATGTCTCCCTCTTCTTCATCAGGCTTATGCAGTCATGTGAGTTTTTAGTACATACTGTACACTCACATCAGTGATGTACCGAGTCACTGTGAACAGTTTGTTTGCTGCCTTTAATGGTTCTAAATCTTCTGAAGCACAAAGGACACTGCGGTTCTGTCTATTACTTGGCTCTATATGGCCGAATCAAGATCATTTGTGCCTCAGCCGAATGCTTTGTATCCTACTAGTGTAGATTCCAAAGACAGGCTAAACATGTTGGACATGACAATTCATTTCCTTCTAAATTTTTTTTTACTCTAATCCTATTACAGAAGTAGTTTCATTAATGCTCATGTTTAGCAGTGGTTCCATGTTTTTTTTTTTTTCCATACAATGATATGAATATAAAGGTTATAGCTTTGGAACCGTATTTGTTTGAGCTAAGTGTACAAATGATAAGGTGAGAGAGTCAAACAGACTGAAAGACCGCTGCATCATTTGAGATGAAGCAAAGTTTAATTCGCACCTGCGCCATCGTTTAGACAAATGGCACTGTGGGTGATGAAGCAAAGCAAAATGCAGCAATGTTAAAATAGACCAGCTTGTCAAGGAAAGAAGACAGAAGCCTAAAAAAATGCCTGCTAAGAATTTCCTAACAAAATAAATCTTGGAAGCTGCTTAAGATCATCTGTTAATTATGAGCAAGACGTTCCAAGTGGATTTTTCGACATACCCTTCCTGGCCAAAAAACAAACAAAAAAAAAAGCCATAATTATTGGACTTTGGAGCAAAGGGAAAAGGTCATGTGATTTTACCAGTTCAGACTGACCCTATTCCAGAGCAATGGGCGTGTTAAGGTAAGAAGGGACGAATATGAAGCGATGCAGCCATCATGCACAGCGGCCACTTTGAAAGCCTCTGGAGGCAGTGTTATGAGGACTGTATTTAAGGACACAAATTGTGAAAAAGTGGCTCTGAGAGTATGAGCAATCATTTTAAACCGTATATTGGCCACAACATTGTGCTCCTGTAATTAAAGCTAAAGCGGGTCAAACATGTGCAATATAACATTGTGTGCATTGACATAGACATTTCTTCTTACTATTGTAACAATATTTTAATTCTTTAATACAGAAATCGTTTATTAATCACAAGAGAAACGAGAAATCATGTGATGGCTGAGGATACAATATTCTATCCCTTATTTGAAATGTAATGATAGCAGCACACCAATTGTGCTGAATTGACAACGGAATGATAAATAAGTGTTTAAAGGGTACAACAGATGCGGCGCCTGATGGGGAAGCTACAGTAGGAATTTCTCCTGACATGAACCTCAAAGAGGCTTTAATAAGATTACAAGAGATTTTGATATAAGGCTGAGATCAGACCAGGTGCTGAACACCAGCACTCGCTTCCACTCACAAACAGCATCTGCTCTGATCATCATACAGAACTAAAAACACGGGGAATAATAGACAGAATTAATGTTCTTTAGCATGGTTCATGTGTTCCTTTTTATGCTGGATAACAAGTGAGATTGACTACCAGGCCTAATTTTGGTGCAGAGACACGTTTTGTATGCTTTATAACTCTTATCAGTATTTAATACACAAGGGACTACAGTACATAATATACACTGTATAAGTTACATTATGCCAATTGACAGACACCCTCATCCAGAGCAACTTAGAATGCAGTCCAATGCATTAGACACTGAGCTAACCCTGGCTCTTTTGTTACATGTGTTACTTTTATCATTGTTCTATTAGTAGCATCTAGAAGTGGTTTATAAGTGCTAATGTTTGCACGTGATTTCATCACTTCAGCACAGGTGTCCGTGTGTTCGGTTAACAAGATTCTGCAGTATCTGTGGCTTACGGTGTGGGCAACAGAAGGGTGGATTAATGGTATTAAGATCTATCTCTGTCTCTCACCCACTTACACTCAGACTAACTTGTAACATTATCTTTATTGAGGTCTTCCACTGAGTTGATATACTGTACTGCAGCTTTTATATTGTAGCCTATCTGTTATATGTTTATGTTTGAATTCCACATTTTATGTAAAATACACTTGTTTTCCCCCTAAATGTTACACACTCACCCACTCTTTCTATCGGCTTTGTGGCACTTACCATTTTTCCTCATCTCTCCAGACCCATTTCACTGTTTAGCGTTAAATGCTTTATCGAGTGTTATATAACAGGGAGACTTTGAAATTGCAAAAGTTTTTTGGTATTTAATACGCCTGCCCAACACCTCCACGTCTTCACACATCTTACACATACACACACACACACACGCCTAAACAGACTCCTAAACAGTCTGTTGCTGCAGTCTGGTTGCTACCAGACTGCTGAATACCCTTATGGAGGATGACGGTGTTAAAGATTAGATGTTCTTTTACCAAACACGGTTGTGACCTTTTCTAAAAGCATAAGTCAGGTTCTGGAACACTGTGCAAGCACCTTGAGGGATTATAGAGATCACAGGCTTTATGTATGTGTATCATCTACCTTTGTGTGAGCCACAAAAGCCAGCTGGGAATGTGGCATCAGAGAAGAAAGGAAAAAAACAAGGGTCCATCCTCAGCTGGAATTAGAAAAGACTATTTGGGAGCAATCCATTTAGGAAATGTAAAAGCATGAGAAGGGTGTTCGTGCATGTAAGATTTATTGTATCTTAAGGCTTGAGAATCATCTGCAACATTAATATGCAATATTATATATATATATATTACATACATTTGATTTTCTCGTTTTCCATTCATCTACAGGGATATTCCTTTTATACACAAGTGTTTAAGTTCTAGTTTACTCTACTAGACAGTGCAGGGAAACTGACTGTCTAACACAATCATTTTAATTAAGCTGTACAAGTACACTCTGATTACAGATTACAGCAACCTGATTCTGTCTGTGGAATTGTGGCCCTTTCAATCCAGAAGCCACTACGTGCATGGTGTTTCTGAGTTTTATATATGATTGTCTTATATTTACAACAGCTTCAGCTTTTTCACTCTCAGTTTAAGAGGACTGAAACCACTCAATGACCTTTAAAACTCTGATTAATGCATGTTTTTGTGACCTTCTCACTCTGTACTCTGAGCTGATCCTTTAATTCAATCCACTAACTGACGGCATGAATCAGTTGGCATGGATCACACATCAGAATGGATGATGTCCAAACATGATCTATCTATCTATCTATCTATCTATCTATCTATCTATCTATCCTTGTACTGTATGTATGTATGTATGTATGTATCTATCTATAGTATTCCCTATAATCCTAAAGGTGGTACACTCTGGACTATTAGCTTATTGGCAGGTAGCACGGTATCCTGTATGAAGATTTGTTTTTGAAAAAAAAAAGTTTAAACAATATGGCATCGAATGTGGATAGTTATAAAATTATGATAGTAAGAAAATCACAATACAAACTGAATCGGCACCTAGGTATAGCAAATTCTGACTTTAAGTTACTTTTACTCTCTCTCTCTCTCTCTCTCTCTCAGCTCTGAGTACCAGAATTGCCCCGGAGGCACGAGAGGAGCATTATTTGGTTAAACGTTTTGCATTTTAATGTTCTGGCTAATCAGTGTATAGACACATACATATACAAACATATACACACCAAAGATTTAGTCAGTAAAGAAAGATAAACTGGCATTCGGGTAATTTGGGAGGCTAATAAGATGTGTGTTGAAGTGTACATTTTCAGCAGGATAAGTTGGATTCTGCATGTGGACAAGACCATTACTGGATGTGATGGTCGAAGGGTGCCATATACTAACAGCAACAATCAGTCACGAGCATGGAGTCTCCCAATAGCAAATGTAGCGTGAGTGTGTGGTGATGGCTACACAAACCCACCAGCTGCCCTCTTTCTGACCAACTAACTTTAAAAAAATAAACAAAAAACTTTTATGCCCATGCAGATTATGTAAGGAACAAAACTCAACGAGGTGGCTACCACTATAAAGTTATTTATTTTTGTATAACAGCATTGTTTTATTCCTTCCATATCTCAATACTTTGCCAACAACTGCACTTTTCCATTTATTATTGTACGTCATATTATAAGTCATGCTTCTTCATTCTTCTGTTCATACGGACATTTAATATTCTGAAAGGTCTGTAAAACAAATGTATTCTTGCTATCACTTATGCTATAGTAGTTGTTGTCTATCCAGTCTCTCTTTTTACCACTTCTTTAAAGGAAAAAAAACTGGCTGTTATAAAAAATTAATCACCAACTTCTAACTCTGATGTAAGTGAGAGTTATGATGTAAACAGAGTGCTAAGGCACTAGACGGTTGTGCTGACCGTGAAATAACCTTGCTTGTTTGTTGTGGTTTGTTTTTACGTGGTTTTCATGGTCTGCATGTTTCAACAGGCTCCCTCGTAAGCAGACTGATCTGGAATCTAACCAAAACATGGGAACAAGGCATGAAACTGATGACGTATGTGAGAAACACATTTAATGCCAGGATGAGATAGACATGTTACTAATTTGAGGATTAGGGGGAAAAAAATATGCCCAATTAGCATAACACACTTTATGAACATTATCTTTTCAAGCAAAAACATGTGTCACAATTCTGGGCACCCTGCCTTTGGTGAACAGCATTTAGTCTTCTATAATGCTTTATAACCTAGATGAATATAAATATAGAAATATGAGACCTTTCATCAGTCCACAGTCTCTCTCCTGTGCCTAAGAGAGAATACAGAGTCCGGTTCGCCTTACGTCACATGTTTTTATCACTTGAGTTTAGGTCAAGAGACCGGGAAAGCTTTGTCAAAAGTGGGATTTTGTGGTCATTGTGGTGTGAATTTGCACGCATGAATTATTGATGTACCATAAGATCCGACCCAAACCCGGCTGTAATTTTATGGCAGAGGTAGTCAAAGTTTTATCTAAAAGTTTCTCGCTACTTTATGAAGCAAATAATGCTATGCATCCATGGTTCCCACAGCATTTGAGGTCTTTACCTAATGGTCTCTTTCCTTATAGCATATATATATATATATATATCACCATTCATATCATATTTTTATCAAATAATTTCATTTTCAATTAAAAGTTATGTTTCTCTCATATCTCATAATTCCAGTGCTTAAATGTTCTTGTATTAAAACACCTGTGTGGGGTCGAGGGCGAATCTATCCCAAAAAGCTTGTTACAAGGTTGCACAGGAGCACAGCCTGGATGGGGTGACCACCCACCAAAGGGCACAGGTGCACACATACCCACACACCCAATCAAACATATCAGGGAATTTGGAAACACAAGTCAACCAACACTATATCTCTTTGAACCGCTGAAGGAAACCGGGGTATCTGGAGGAAACCCACACAACACCGGGAGAACATGCCAACTCCACTCACACAGACCGGCAATGAGATTCAAACCCACAAGTTTTTTTCTTTCCCCGAAACGTGGTTTTCTTGAAAAATCCCTTACTAATTGTACTGGTAATGCACATATTTTGCCTGGAAACATAAATATAGTGTAACTTAAAATACAGGAATATAACAGTACCATAAACTGAATAGACTTCCTAGAAAAGCAGTATATTTGGCTGCTTTCTATCCTGGATGTAGTTCACATACAGTACAGTATATATGAAATAGGGAGACATCTGGCATGCAGACAGTAACACTGATTTGACATAGAAATGTCTTATTATTTAGCACTTAAGCGGATGTCAGTAGGAGTAATTGTCCTGCACAGGTATGCTACCTTTTAACCGGAAGTCCCTTCCTAGAGTGACTTGACGTCTAAGTGCAGGTTGACACTTTAAGGAAATACATCCTGTTTATTCTGGAGGTTGATTAAACGACATGAAGATGACAACATTATATCGTTTAAACAGTACAGAGTGATAGACTGTAGACAGTGAGTGTGATGTGCATGCAGCGAGAGAAGGTGTGTGCTGCTCACCCTGGCAGGGAAGAAGCATCCTCCTGCGCTCCCCTTCGCTCGGCCTGTGTCCTTCGTTGCGGCTTTGCGCAACCGCCGAATTCCGCATCATCTCCAGCGAGAATCAGCTTTCCGATCCCGCTCGCTCAGTTCTGCCAGAAAGAGCTAAAGATAGACGTTTAAATGATAAATTAACGTCAGTGTCTAAGCTGTGGACTGATGCGCCTGCTTCTTTCTTTATATCTTTCCTTCCTTCCTTCCTTCTCTCTCTCTCCGCTTTCAGCGCTGTTGTCAGTCTGCGCTCGGTTGCGGCGCTTCACCCGGCAGCGCGTTCACAGCCTCCGGACAGCAGCGGGATTACAAGCAGTGTGCATCCTGCACATTAACACTCACTGCATTGTCCATAGAAATGAGCTAGTTAGGATCATAAACCGCCAGACTATGAGTATTTTCTCGCTTGTATAGTCATCTGTACGCATAACTACACTATGCGCTTTACCTACCTCGTTCAGGAACGTTCCATTTCACTCAAACACACGGGGGGGGGGGGGGGGGGGGGATGTAGGACAGTACCATGGCGGCAGGATACGCGCCTTAAAGATGTATTCCGTTCTCAAGATTTTCAAGTGAAGTCAAGTAGACTTTTATTGTCATTTCAAACATAACAGTTCAGTAGACAGTGAAACGAAAATACGTTCATCTAGCACCGAGATGCTACATACAACATAAATTAGCTAGCTAACTAAGAAACATTTCGGCATTTGACAGAGCGACTTACTTTTTATTTTATTTTATTATTATTTTTTTTTTCATCAGATTAAGGGTTAAGGGCCCAACTTGGTGATTGTGGGGTTTGAACCTGAGACAAAACCGATTAACATTATAAATTAACAGAAAACTGTCCAAGTCCTATGCAAAAAAAAAAAAAAAAAAAAAAAAGGACAGCATAAAGTGCACGTGCAAATGTGCAAACAAGAGTGACAACAGGACAACATGACACATTTCAATACACTGTGGTAACGAGTTGAGGTAGTGGGATGAGAAAACATCTCATTAAAGATTTTCTTGTAAGTACAGCAGCAGCAAAGATAGAAAAAGAGTTCATGCCCACAGAAAAATATTGTGCAAAAGAATTTTTTTTTTTTTTTTAGGAAATACAGTAAAGCATCGACACAGTACAGACCAAACGTTTGGACACTCCTTCTCATTCAAAGAGGTTGAATTTGTATGATGGCAAGAAAAAAGCAGCTAAGTGAAGAAAATAAAAACGAGTGGCCATCATTACTTTAAGAAATGAAGGTCAGTCAGTCCGAAAAATTGGGAAAAGTTTGAAAGTGTCCCCAAGTGCAGTCACACGCTACAAAGAAACTGGCTCACATGCGGACCGCCTCAGGAAAGGAAGACCAAGAGTCACCTCTGCTGCGGAGGATACGTTCGTCCGAGTCACCAGCCTCAGAAATCGCAGGTTAACAGCAGCTCAGATCGGAGAGCAGGTCAATGCCACACAGAGTTATAGCAGCAGACACATCTCTAGAACAACTGTTAAGAGGAGACTGTGTGAATCCGGACTTCATGGTACAGTAGAATATCTGCTAGGAAAACATTGCTAAGGACAGGCAACAAGCAGAAGAGACTTGTTGAAAGTAATTAACTGTTCACTCAGTAGTGGGTATGTCCCCAAATCCTTTAAATTAGCCGTTATTAAACCGCTAATCAAGAAACCTGACCTTGACCCCTGTCTGCTTTCTAATTACAGGCCGATATCAAACCTTCCCTTTATCTCCAAGATTTTGGAAAAGGTAGTATCACAGCAGCTATGTTCACATCTACACAGAAATAGCATAAATGAACTGTATCAGTCAGGATTTAGGCCTCATCACAGCACAGAGACAGCACTTGTTAAAGTAGTAAACGACCTCCTATGGGCCTCTGATCAGGGTTGCGTCACTATACTTGTGTTACTGGACCTCAGTGCAGCTTTTGACACCATTGATCATAGTATTCTCCTTCACAGATTAGAAAAGGTAGTAGGAATTAAGGGAACTGCCCTCTTGTGGCTCAGATCCTATTTGACTGATCGTTATCAGTTTGTAGATTTAGATGGTGACCATTCCTCATGTTCTCAAGTGGAGTTTGGTGTTCCACAGGGCTCAGTTTTAGGCCCACTGCTTTTTTCCCTTTACATGCTTCCTCTGGGCAACATAATTCGTAAACATGGTATTAGTTTTCATTGTTATGCTGATGACACACAATTATATGTCTCAGCAAAACCAGATGAGAAAAACCAGTTTGCTAAAATCGAGCAGTGTGTGCAGGATATACGAGATTGGATGTTAATTAATTTTCTTCTGCTTAATCCTGATAAGACAGAAGTTCTGGTCATAGGACCACAAGTAGCTAGAAGTAAGCTTTCTGATCACACTGTAACTTTAGATGGCCTTTCTGTTCCATCAAGTGCAACAGTAAAAGACCTCGGTGTGATTATAGATTCCAGCCTTTCGTTTGAAGCTCATGTAGATAATATCACCAGGATAGCTTTCTTTCACCTTAGAAATATTGCCAAGATAAGAAACATATTGTCACTAAATGATGCAGAAAAAGTAGTTCATGCTTTTATCATGTCTAGGTTGGACTATTGTAACGCCTTACTGTCTGGTTGTTCAATTAGGTGTATAAACAAGCTTCAGTTAGTACAGAATGCAGCAGCGAGAGTCCTCACTAAAACCAGAAAATACGAGCACATCACCCCTATCTTATCTACACTGCATTGGCTCCCTGTGAAATTTCGCATCGATTTTAAGATACTACTTTTGACATTTAAAGCACTAAATGGTCTCGCGCCACAGTATTTGAGTGAACTGTTAGTGTCTTACGATCCGCCACGCCTACTTCGATCAAAGAATGCAGGCTGCCTGTCAGTACCACGTATTATTAAAACTACAGCAGGGGGCAGATCTTTTTCTTACAAAGCCCCACAGTTATGGAATAGTCTTCCTATTAATGTTCGGGACTCAGACACAGTCTCAGTATTTAAGTCTAGGCTAAAAACCTATTTATTTAGCCAAGCATTTTTGTAAATAGATTAGCCTTAGGTAAAGGAGCAGATCTGGGGGACTCATAGACGTAGAGTATTCTGGTGAACTGGTATGTTTAGATGCTGTCCTCCCCACTCTCATTGTTCACTCAGGTTTGTTGACGGTGAGGTGATTGGTTGCTTTACATCTCAGGGAGCCCTCATGTTTGTGTTTCCTTCTGGCTCTCCCTTTTAGTTATGCTGTTATAGTTAGTCCTGCCGGAGTCCCTGCTTGCACTTTGCACTAAATATACATTCACCTATACATGTTGACTGTGACCATACCTAACTGCGATCTCTCCTTATTTTCTGTTCTCTCCTTTTCTGCTCTCTCCTCTCTCTCTCTCCCCCTCTTCTTCCCTCTCTCTGTCTCTCTGTCGAGCTATACATGTTTCGCTCCTGAGTTGCCAGTGATCCAGACCCCTCTGCCCTCTGGAGCCGTCTAACCCATCCTGGAGTCCTGCTTCTGGTTGGAGATCTCGTCGCATGGATGCCCCGTGTGGTCTGCCTGGATTCGTATGGTGGCTGGGGATGGTTTCCATGAAGACTGTCCTGTCATCGAGTGATGCTCTGGGGACCTGTGACTTCAGTTGTTCGATAACTCAGGACCGGAATCCCCTACAGTCTACCTGAGCCTCCGGGAACAAACTGGACTCATTTTAATTTTAAAACATCTCCTGTTATACTGAACTTCCAGTCTTACACATTATTATGCTGAGCAATTCCTGCTATCCGTTATCACCCAGATGAGGATGGGTTCCCTGTTGAGTCTGGTTCCTCTCAAGGTTTCTTCCTATTACCATCTCAGGGAGTTTTTCCTTGCCACCGTCGCCCTCGGCTTGCTCATCGGGGACAATCTTGTCATTTTGATTCATATACATTGCATAAAAACTTACTTCTTTTTATTGTGTAAAGCTGCTTTGCGACAATGTCAATTGTTAAAAGCGCTATATAAATAAAATTGACTTGACTTGACTTGACTTGTTTGGGCTAAAGAACACAATAAAGAAAACACTTTGAATGAGAAGGTGTGTCCAAACTGAGCTAATGACACTGTCATGTAAACATACTAGCAGAAAATTGGGCTAGGTCTCCATAATGCTTAGTATTCCGAAAACAACCACCACAAGTAAATCTGAGGAAAGTCCCCAATACAAAAAGACCAAAAAACAACAACTGTATTCTGTCTGGATTAGGGTTAACAGAACCCAGCCCTAGTGACTAGGCCACTGATCTTCCTATAGTGGTCATAAAACTTTGAATAAAAGGTGAGGACCTGTTTTGAGTTCAAAGGTTACAAGAAGTCACTTTCAGTTTGAAGAGTCTCCACTTCACCACTGTTTAAAAAAGTTGATTTTTCATATTTTGTGTAACTAGAAATGTTGTATGTAATTGTATGCCATCATGAAATCAGTTGTGCGGTATGAGCATCCACATTTATTTTTATAAGTTGGCACTTACTGTACTGTATGTTTGTTTTCCACTGAGCTATTGTTTCATAATGCAGTAAGACCTGCCAATGTCCAACACAGTGTGTATTTTAATAAGAGTATATTGCCTTGATAGTTAATTTTAGGGGAAGTTGTGCTGGAGCAATGAAATATGTCCTTGTTTACCCAAAAGTTTTATGCGTGACTAATTTCACTGAAGCGCTGAAGCAGTAAATTTGGTATCAATATATATATATATATATATATAATTATTGGCACCCCTGGTTAAGATATGTTAAAAGCCTTAAAATAAATTCAGTTTTTATTGCAGAAGCATATTGTCACACTGAAAATAGTAGAAAAATATAACGTGAATTAAGGGGAAATAAAAATCCCTGACTAACAAATAATTATTTTTCATAAAATAACCTGTTCCACAATTATTGGCACCCCTAACAATCCGTAGTAAATAAATGTAATTTAAGTATTTCTGTAATTTCTACAGTAGTTTACAAAGTTGATCAGAGTATCTAGGAACATTTAAGCACTTCCTGCTTCCCTGGGGTATAAATATGACATGACACAGAGGCCATTTCTCTTATCCATTCTTCAAAATGGGAAAGACAAAGGAACACACCATTCAAGTAAGGCAGATGTGTGTCGACCGTCACAAGTCAGGCAATGGGTACAGGAAAATAGCCACCCGCCTGCACCTGCCCATATCTACTGTGAGAGGAATCATTAAGAAGTTTTTAAAAACTGGAACAGTGGTAAACAAGCCTGGACAAGGACGCATGTTTATTTTGCCTCCACGCACAGTGAGGAGGATGGTAAGAGAAATAAAAAATTCTCCAGAGCTCAGTGTTAAAGAATTGTAACAAATGATAGCATCTTAGGGTCACAAAGTCTCCAAAACAACCATCAGACGCTATCTACATGCCAACAAGCTCTTTGGGAGGCATGCAAGGAAAAAACCTTTTCTCAGTCACAATTATAAATGCAAACGTTTGGAGTTTGCTAAGCAGTACTGAGGCTTCAGCTGGGACCGTGTTCTTTGGTCAGATGAGACCAAGATAGAGCTTTTTGGCAACAAACACTCTAAGTGGGTATGAAAAGATGAGTATGCAGAAAAGCACCTCATGCCCACTGTAAAGTATGGGGGAGGATCGGTGAGACTGTGGGGCTCTTTCTCTTCCAGAAGCCCTGGGAACCTTGTTAGGGTGCAATGCATCATGAATGCTTTGAAATTTTAAAGGACATTTTAAAGGAAAATCTGGTGGCCTCTGCCCGAAAGCTGATGATGGGTCGTCACTGGATCTTTCAGCAAGATAATGACCCAAAACATGTGGCCAAATCTACACAGAAATGGTTCGCCACACACAGAATTAAGCTCCTCCCATGGCCATCTCAGTGCCCAGACCTCAACCCCATTGAAAACCTGTGGAGTGAGCTGAAGAGGAGAGTGCAGAGGAGAGGAGTCAGGTCACTGGATCATTTAGAGACATTGTGCAAAGAGGAATTGTCGAAGATTCCTCTTTCTGTGTTCTCTAATCTTGTGAAACATTATAGGAGAAGATTAGGTGCTGTTTTGTTGGCAAAAGGGAGTTGTACAAAGTATTAAACATCAGGGGTGCTAATAATTGTGGCACCCATGATTTGATGCAAAACAATTATTTCTTAATGTGGGATTTTTTTCCCACTTAATAAACGCACTTGAATTAAAGGTTGGAATTTCCTCTTTTTTTCCATTGTGGTCCTATGTTATTTAGAACAAAACTGATTTTTTTTAGAAGCTAAAGAACACATTTTAACCAGGGGTGCCAATAATTATGGAGGGCACTATATATATATATATATATATATATATATATATATATATATATATATATATATATTAGACATTAAAACACACCCAAAACGTTGTTTAATTCGGATTGCAAGAACGATATCTGTCTAGCCTAATAGCAAACTAATTTATTCTGTTTGATATGATATTTAAGCTGGCCTCTGCATTTCAATGTTTTTCTCAGTATTAATAAAGCAGTGTTTTATTGATGTGCAATAAAACATGTAACTGAAATAAAGGCTTGAGGCTTGACTTTGACTTGGCTTATAAACTTGACTCAAAAAAGGGCCTATCCCTGTTACAGCCACAGTCCCTGCTCGAGTCCATCTGTTTCCATGCACAATTTGTCACCTTGTTCATCAGTGGGAAGGGACCAGCAGCAGACCTTCACTGACAAGATAATATGTGTGAGGTGGATCAGGTGCAAAGCATTCATGCTGACACGCTTGTGTGTGTAGAACTTGTACAATTTGTTTCAGGCACAGCAGTGTTCCTGAGGTTTTTAAACAATGTGTACACATAGTGCCACCTTGTTGATACACCATATGGGTGCACAGTCAGAGACGATAGCTCATTAAAACTCAGCTCATCACTGTTTGCACTGCTGCTGCCTGAAACATGTTCCTAAAACAAACCACCATGTAGTGGTGTGTGGTCCCTATTCAATTATAGACAAAGTATGTGCGCGTGTGAATGTTGACTGGAGGTAGGAATGGGTATAAATAAAATGGTAATGACCAATCACCATTGGCCTGCATCTAGTTAGATTACTGAGGTTCCTAGATGGATGTATACCATAGAATGTGATTGTGTGTATGCCCTGGATGGATTGGCACCTCATTCACGGTGTACCCCACCACGTGCCCTAAGTCTCCTGGGATAGGACACAGGATGAAGCGTTGTAGACGATGAGTGAGGGAGTCAAGTGGATAGTATGAGAGATGCACTTATTTATCGCAAGGTGGCGCTTTAGTAACGCGCGCTCTCTCTCTCTCTCTCTCTCTGGTCTGGTTCACGGAAGGGAATTGAAACACCTGCGAGCGCCATGCAAATGTTCTGCAAATTATGTCTACGTGAAGAAATGAGGTCACTGTCTTCCCTTTCCGTCCTTCCCACGCCCACTAAACCTTGACTCATCCTCATACACGTACAAGTCATTACATTAGTATTATTAAGCCGATAAAAGCCGCGCAGTAAGGAAACTACTTTGCATCTAACGGCGAGTTGAGTACCGGAAGTCGCAGCATCCGAACACCAAACCGGGACGCTTAAAGCCACGCCCATACAGGTGCTGACCCCGCCCCTGGAAAAGGGGCTCCGTCCGAAACCAGGCATCCAGCCACCTACATATCGTATAATGATCCATTGCAATGACTGACTATTAGGAGTACATTTGTATGTGGTTTAGGACGTAACCAGTCTTCATCACTCACATGACGGAAGTAAGGGGAAGGTGGGTGGAGGATGGTGACCGTCTATAAAAACCCGGTGTTTGCCGCTCTGGTTCACTTTTCATTACCGGTACTGGTGCAGGATAGCAGTCACTAAGCCTACACCTGCGGATTCTTCAGACCAACATCTGCTTCCAGCCTTCTCACTGCTTACTTTTTTTTTCTTTTTTCACTTTCAGGTAATTCAAATGTTTCACATCGTGTTAAATGTCGTTTGAAAAGTGTTAAAAACTTTTCTTTTTCTTTTTAGGTCATCACTGGAGAGCTGTGTGAAAGAAAAGTGCACTTTCTGAAGAAAACACGCTGCAGAATGGACACCTGGAAACGTCGTCAGCACGTCAGCGCGGTCACCTGTACTTGCTTCACGTTGAGCCACGCGTACAATACGTGACCATTCAGTTTTGTTCGTTCGGCTCGCGTTACGCAAGTGCAGATTCACTACAAATTATATGAATAAACTAACTACATAAATAAATCTCCTCAAAGGATGCTCTAGAATACAAGCTTTCATTATGGATCAGATGGGGAAAAAAAAGAGAAAAAAAAGAAAGAAAAGAATGTTCCTGTTACAGATATGCTTTGGATTTTGGTTTTCCTGCACTACGGTTAAAAAATGACCAGGATAGTATAAGAATAATTAAAATAAATAAATAAATAAATAAATAAATAAGATGCTTCTAAAACATCAACCCTATGTGTAGGCTATATAATGCAGTTGAGTGCTTCCTTCCTTTTGATAAGTACCTGAGCTCAGCCGTGCATGGTAATAAAGTGTTACCCGAGTTTTACTATTTTGTGAATTAGTGGAATGATGCATTAAAAGGGAAAAAATATATATATTTTATTATTTTCAATGCTTTGCCTTTACCTACAAGGCCTCTTGGATAAGTGTGCTTAACTGTGCAAAATGTCTCATAGCCCCCACTGGAAATTTATTTTCAAATTATAATTAAAATGCATCATCACTGTTAATCTCCAGATGTGTGCATGCTGACTTCATCCATCAGGGTCAGTACGTGCAAAGGCCTAGCGTTTCCATGGGAACTGGAGAGTCGGAGTCAGAGTTTGCTGCTGAAGTGAGAGTAATATGTAAACGGCACTATTAGAAGGTAAACTATTAACTAGTGAAGCTCAGCCTCTCCACTTTCCCACCTGACAGACCATCTGCTCAGGGCATTTAGACCAGACCTGGGGTAGGACTAAGTGCTCTGTAGTCATGGAGTCCATATCTCGGAAGTCATGTTGATTCAAATAAATCACCATTCATTGCACAGTACACACAAACACACCTGTCTGCTTTCTCAGTCCAGCCATGCTCACGCTTCTACCTTTCGTTAAATATCGTATGTCATCCACCAAGCAGAATGACATGGTAACACGGATGTTAACGCTAGCAGCCATTTTTTTTCCAGTCATATGTGCGATGAAAAACAACTCGATTTATATTGAAAGCACAGGCAGAGCCTCATAAATAATCTAAAATTCATTTTAACCTAAAGCAGAAATGTTGCTGTTTAGGACAGATGTTTAATTTATGGGTCTTTATTAGATCAGCAGGTTTTTCTTTTTTTGCTCAGTGATGCCTTTTGCTTAAGGGCATCGATTTTCCTCTATCACTAAAGTGGCTCTGGGGGCCATGTGTTTCAGCCAACGACCTTTCCAGTGTAGCTAATGAAATATGCAAACTGTGTTCATCTACCTCACAATCGGCTGTGTGTTATCACAGAGCAGGATATGGTTAGTCTCGAGATAACTTCTGATGATGGAGGGTTATATAAATGGGATGTTTTGGTTAAAATGACATGTAAGCCCTATGTAGCATATGAGTAGAGTGTTAAGACAGATGCTGCTCTGCCTGGGTTCTGAACTGTCCCTTTTTATCTGCACATGCTCAGTCCAGGATTAGTTGCCATAGAAATGGTGAGCATATGGTGCAGGTACACTCACTATTCAAACTGATGGACAAGTCTGAAAATCCTACAACATCTGGGGAACATTTGATATGTTTTAAGTCAGAAAACAACAACTTTACCTTAGGATACCAGCAAAATGGTCATTTTATTAAGATGTTTCATCAGTTTAGTTCAAATCGAGTCCAGTCAGTTTTTATGAACATACAATCTACTCAGGATATGGAAAGCACATTTCAATATAGTGCACCTATAGAGGAATATATATATAAGCATGCAAAAGAGTAATGTGGAAATATATGTAATATAGAAATAAAGATACGGATTTAGGAAAAATAATGTAAATCAACATCATATACTGTAGAACATGTACTTTCTGACTGCTTCTACATTGCAGCTTGTGTTCGTGTCAGAGGGATGCAAATAAGAAATTTGACAGTGAAATAGGTGTAACTGTTATGTGTGTGGTTGTACTAGGGGTGCGCATGGTCTGTGGAGTGGGTGGGGTGGGGTGTATGTGTTTACCCTCCCCTCCTTTCAGAGCAACATGTTCAAACCCAAGGACAGTCGTTTGGTGGTCAGCACTTTAGATGTGCGTCATACAGAGAGGTGTGTGTTTCCTGGAGCCTTCCTGACAACATGGAGATGTAAGAAAAAAAAAGAGCACGTGTGTATGTGTGTGTGTCTGGACCAACATATAGTCAGACAATGATATGTGACCAAAATGAGATCTGTCACCATGGTGGAGATGAAGTTCCTTAAATACCACCCCAACACACCCACATGCATACATGCATTCATGCATGCACAGAGGCAGAAGGCAGCAGGAGAGGGCGCAGATGTGTAAATAGAGCTGTTTGCTTTGCGTATGCTCTGAATGGCCTGAGCAGTAGGGGACAGGTGATGAATAGTATCTGCTCTCTGCTCTATCTTCCTCACTAAGCAGCTGTTCCAGCATACTGGACTGAATGTTGCTGACTTCCCTATCTCAGGTACACTTTCCCACTGATGCATCTGAATGAAGGTCGAAATGAACAAATTAAGTTATAATATTTTACAAATTATACATGATTTCAATGCACTGTAAGTGCAAAGTCAGTCTTCAAAAGAAGAAAGTTAATACCACTTCTACTGGCCATGTCACTTCAGCCACTTTGAATGCTTATCTTGTGTGTGTGCTTGTGTGTGCTATGTAAATGCACTGATTTCCTTATAAAATAAGCACTGAAATGATCCAGGAAGCACATGGTGCTCACATTCTTTCTGAGAAGAAGTTCTTGTTCTCCACACACATCACCCTCGAATAAAACAAAACAAAACAAAAAACATCTGACATTGGTTTATAGATTGTTACTGCTTCACTTATATCCAGTACATTTATTTCATACATGTTCATTACGGATCTCTCACATCACCTTTATATCTTGTATGCAAGATATTTTGTCAATACAAGAGCATTGGAATATACTGTATGAAAGGATATAATGGGTATAAGGATAATGAAGGATAATTTGAAAATAATATAGATTGTAAAGGTAAAAAAATATATACTTAAACTAATTCAATTGTCTTGCCCAGTGTTTACACTAGATGTCAGTAGAGTCATAGCTGTTAGAATTGTTGCTCCATAACAGATTGAGAAAAGGTTTTTATGCCTTTCTCTGAAAAAACATTCATTACATATTTATTATATATTCTTATATATTATTACAGCTATTATAGTAGGCTATTATAGTGTGTACTGTATATTATAGTGTGTATAACCAATATAATCACATGATAATGTTTATGACCAAATCTAACAATCCTGATTACAATTCAAGGGTTGCACCAAAAGTTATGTCAAATTGGGCATAACCCTTTCATTAACTGACATAGGTTGTTGCAACTGCACATAGTAACTCTTCCTCTTTACAAATGTACTACTTAACATAATCTCCATGAAAAGTGATGCTTTTCTTGAATCATCTTTTGAAAATCCCATTTGTGTCAGAAAACAAATGTTCATGAGGATTACACCATTTACAAGAGCAATGTGCACAGATGGATGAAGAACACAGTGGTTTGTCTTCAGTGACCATCAACTGCTACAAAGGGATTTCTTCAGGTACTCTGGTTTCCTCCCACCGCCCAAAGACATGCAGGTTAGGCTAATTGCCGTTCCCAAATTGCCCATAGTGTGTGAATGTTTATGGGAGGTCTTCCCATGGTCGAAAAATGTCAATAAATACAATGGCCTCCATTGTCGTCCACAGTCCCTAGCTCAGTTCACATGCTCAGTTTGGGACTACTGAGGTTCCTAGATAGATGGATGGTCTTTGTACCTTTGGTTACTTTTCCAAAATGTTCTATTTGAATGAACTACTGTATGTCAGTTTATTAAAAAAAAAAAAAATCACACTTTTGCATTACTTTCAGTAGATACCTAGTCATATTTACAGTAGCTTATTAAAGTGTCCGCAATGAACATCAGGAAAAAAAACTCATGTTTTAAAAGATTATTAAACGCGGAACTACCAAAACGTGCAATTCATCGAATGTCCACTGGGGGACAGAGCCAAAAAGTCAACGCTGACGGTGACGTCACGACGGGTTTGCCCGGTTCTTTTTATACAGTCCGTCGTTTTAACAGGGGTTTATAATGTTCTAAAGCGCCCTCTGCTGGATGACAATGAACACATTTAAAAACTTTCATAATCATGTAAATGTGCTACTTATTAAAAACTTTAATAATAATTCCACAAAAAAAACGTTGTAGGTGTTAGTAAATAATATACCTAATCGTAAGCTTTAAGTTTTTATTTAAAAGTTGACCTGAGAACGTTATGTGTGTAAAGCTGCGGACAATCTTCTACCACAAGATGTCGCTACCGCCTAAGCTGTGGCAATTATAAAATCCCAACGGTACACAAATCTGTACTTTCACATAAAGAACCCAGGGTGTTTTTTTTTTTTTTTTTAAAGGTTCGTGATCCCTTTCTAAAAAGTAAACTCTCAAAGACTATTAGATTTTAGCACTTTTGTTTTGTCTAATAAGAGTTTAAATGTATGAACATGGCATAGTTTTTTAAGGATAGTTTGTCATGTCCAATATTTTCTTAGTTTAGCAAATTTAAATCAATGTTTACTAATATTTTGAATGGAATAGGAATTCTATGTTCTGACTATTTCTATTTTCGTTTCTGCTGTAATTTTAAAGCAAAGCTTTTATTAGAATGAATTTTGTTATAGAGAAGGTCAATCCTTTCAGCAGTTATTCAGCATTTTGATTGGCCTATATGCACTGATCAGATATAAAGTTCAAACCACCTGTCTAATATTGTGTCGGTCCTCCTTGTTCTGCGTAAACTACTTTGATCCATTGCAACATGGATGTAGCAAGACCTCTGAAGGTATGCTGTGGTGTCTTGCAACAATATATTATCAGCAGATGCTTGAGCATTGGAGCCTCCATGGATTGAACCACGTTGTACGTCACATACCATAGATGCACGATCAGATTGACATCTGGGACGTTTTGTGGCCAAGTCAACACTTTGAGCTCATTGTCAGAGTTTGAAGTGTAGCAGCATGCATTATCCTGCCTTTATCCATGCCTTCAGGGAATACCAAGCAGAAAACTGATCAGAGCATCACAGTGCCTCTGCTGGTTTACCTTCTTCCCATGGCATACTGAGGTGATGTTCTTCTCGGGTAAGTCGTGAACAAACAGCCAGGCATCCACATGATAGAAAAAATAAACACGAGATTCATCAGATCAGGCCAACTTCTTCCATTGCTCCATGATCCAGTTCTGATGCTCACATGTCCATTGTAGGTGCTTTTCGTATTGATCAAGGGTCAGCATGGGACTGGTCCTCCTCTATACAGCTTCAAACACAATATACTTCAATGCAATGTGTCTTCGCATAACCAGCATTATTATCACAGTAATTTGTGCTGCAGTAGCTCTTCTGTAGGATTGGACTAGACAGGTTAGTCTTCACTCTCCACATGGATCTGTAAGCCTTGGGTGCCTATGACTTTGCTACCAGTTTGCTGGTTATTCTTCCTTGCATCACTTTTCATAGGTACTAAACAATGCGGGTCAGGAACACTCCACAAGACCGGCTGTGTCGGAGTTATCTCTGTTCTGGTCATGTACAGTAGCCCACAATAAGATAATAAATAACACTCACTTCACCTGTCAGTGGTTTAAAGATTATGACTGAGTAATTTATATATAGGCGGTGATTTATATGGTGGCTTAGTGGTTAGCACTGTTGCCTTGCACCTTCAGTGTTCCCGCCTTGGGTCTGGGTGCATGGAGTGTGCATGTTATTCCTGTGCTTGGTGGTTTTCCTTCGGGTACTCTGGTTTCCTCCCACGGTCCAAAAACATGTAGATTACGCTGATTGGCATTCTCAAATTGCCCATAGTGTATGAATGAGTGTGTGTGTGTATGTGTGTGGTCTGCGATGCATTAGCTTTTAGTTCTGGAAAAGCCTAGTACATTGGGGATACAGAAAATATATATAAACTATGACATAATCCGGTTTTACAAAAAGAAATTGTTTAATAAATCAAAAGCAAGTAAGCAAACAAACCATCTAATAACCTCTGCCATTTACAGTTGGCATACATTTAGCTTGTTTTGTTTTTTGTTTGTTCTTGTATTATATTTTCATTCAGAGGTACAGAGTAGCTCCATGTTCTGTTCTGTTCTTTTTTTGTCTCTGTGCTCTAAGCCAGACGTCTCCCCACTTCATCCACCTCCCCATCACACCCTCGCTTCCTCCGTTCCCACTGCTAGTGTGTGTCTCACCCTCGTTCTCAGTCTTCTCCCTGTGCCATTGCTTGCTGCCGTGGCAACGCTCTGCCAACAATTCCCCAGAAGGCTACAGAAGGAGGCGGCACAATATGAATCTTCCTGCACAGTGATTATGTGAATCAAAATCTGAACAGTGAAAATAAGGCAGCACCAGCTGACTACTGTTTTGCCTAAACCTGATGGAGCACATGTTCTTTCTTATTTGGAGGCAGTGTGTGTTTCCTAGGTGCTGGGTTTACTTTCGAGCTAAGTAATCAATATGATGTGCACAACAGGATGTACTGTTACAGGAAAATAATCAGTGGTCCGTCTGAGATGAATTATTTTCCCATACCAGCATATTCGGAAGTGTTTCAAGACAAGCAAGTTCCTGTAATCACTTAGTATAAAAACAGAAGAAAAGTCATTCCACAACATAAGAAATTGTACATGTAAATACAAGTCCCTTTGGATTAGCTGTTACCATAGAAACAATAACATATTGGAATGAGCGCATTAATATAGACCTGTGATTTGAATCAGATCCAGCACTTTTTCAGAGCAGCTGTTACAGAAAATTATTCATGACCTTCTGGACAATCAAGTGCTGTGGTATAACTAGTCAATTCTCCAGAAGGCAGTGTCAAACTTTTTCATCATCAATGTGTGAATCAGGATTTTCGCAGAGAAAAGATGACACCCCGCACCATGTGTTACATTTCCCTCTTGCAGATTTGCACAATGAACTAACGAAAGTGCAGGAAATTTCAACTGTACTTTATACTGTAGCTTTATCTATTCTCTTTTCTTTTATTGTTTTGGTGTATTTTTTGTCATTTTGGTATGATGAGGACCTTTAAAAGGGTAGTTCAGGGTTTTTTTTTTTTTAAGTCAGTCTTGAAATCAATACTGAGATCCATATAAGCACATTACAACAGCACATTATTATCAATATTCCTGCTATGCAAACTGATCATGAAATTTATCACCTGAGTGGTGGATACAGTGTACAGAATGTACTGTAACTGATCCGAAGAGCAGGTTAAAATGGCCAAGACCTATGGAAATGTACATTACATGGACGAAAGTGTTAATTATTGAATTCAGATGTTCCAGTCAGGCCTCTTATCCCCAGTGAAGATCAATCTTAATGCTTCAGCATACCAAGACATCTTGGACAATGCTATGCTTCAAACTTTGTGGCAACAATTTGGGGAAGGCTGTTTTGTACTCCAGCATCACCGTGCCCCAGTGCACAAACCAAGGACTATAAAGACATGGTTTGATGAGTTTGGTGTGGAAGAACTTGACTTGCCCACACAGAGCCCTGACCTCAACCCCATCGAGCACCTTTGGGATGAACGTCAAACTTTCATCCAACACTACTATCCAAAACTATGTTGAAGTATATGTATTGGGATACAATGTCATTATAGCATTAATAAATGGCCAAATATGTTAAAGTGCATTTACAAATAAGTGTATTTACAGTATATGCACCTCAATTTTTGATTTAAGACAACCTTGAAAAAACCTAAACTATCCCTTTAAAGCACCATTGTTCCACTTGATAAAATAAGAATTTTTTTTTTGCCTATATTTGTTCAGTAGGATTCACTCAGAGGTTATAAATAATAACCAGTACCATAGCACAGTGATACACTTCACAGTCCTGCGCTACAGATGCTTAAGCAGGGCTTATATGAAAATGTCCCTCACCGAGATGCTCATCTTCTTTTAGTCCGTCTCCATGAAAGCATAAAATTGGATTCCAGCTATCTGAGTGACGAAAACATCAAATTATGACTCACAGGACAGTGTCAGAAATTCGTGTGAAACAGGAACTGTGACTTCCTGCCGCAATGTGCCAGGAGTTCCAGGAGAAACTGTGTGAAAAAGAATGAATAAAATACACGTGTACACCCAAACAGCATTACCGTTTTTCTTGCTGCTGTGTCTGAATTGCTTTATTAAGTCATTTAAAAAAGTAACAGAACTCCAGAGACATTGTCTTAGTCATGTAATGTCTCCTTCTTCCTTTTTCTCGGTTTTATTTTGCTCTGTGCCTCCTGGGTTATATGAGGATGAGAACTCAGAGCACGACTCCCCCTCACTCGTGTTATCTAACCAGTGTATGTGGGTGAGTTGTTTTTGTCAGACTACTAAAGCTGCATGTGGCTAAAATCATGGGATGAGATTTATGAATGTAAAAAAAAAATATGATCAGAGCTATTATTATATTATTATATTTTTAAATGCTAAGCTTTTTAAATGCTAATATTTAAATATGTACAAGATTGATGGATTATGCAATTCTAGTAAGGAGATACAGTTGGGCACATGTGAGTAAAATAACTGCAGTAAAACTGTATATATCAATTTAATATATATATATATTATATATTAATCATAATCATAGTATGTGTATAGTCACTATTCCTGAAAGAGGGGAAGAAGGTCAGGGTTTAGTGGAATGTGGCGAGACAATGTTTGATGGGATTCACTTGTGTTTTCTGTCCAGTGCATTATTTATTTGTGTTTTGTCTTTCTATCACTTAGGAGGAATCTGCGCCAGTCTGTGCCCATTAAAGGAGTAAAGCTAAGCTGGATAAGTGACAAGGAAGCTGAAAAGCAGCACTTTTGTTAGTGTAAGTTTTATGTGGATGGCCAGTGACCATGCCAAGAGGCCCAAGCATTAATAAATCAAAGCTCACGTGGGCTTGTCTTAGATCTACTGTGTATTCTGAGCAATGTACTGACAAGATTTTTATTATAGTATCTATATGTCTCTTCAGTGCACTTTATCTGCAGGGATCAATTATATGTGAAAGGCTCTTTATACATTAGACATTGCTCAAAGCAGCTGTACACTAGATGTAGATTTAGATCCCTAATGAGCAAGCTGCATGTGATGGTGGAAAGGACAAACTTCCTGAGACAGCATAAGGAAGAGTGGATGAGGAGAACCATCCCCAAAGAGAACACATTTCCTTCTGAGTGACACCAGAGAGTGGGATTAGGGTAGTGGTAGTTTATTGGTTCAAGAGGTCTTGACCTACTTGGCTATTCATAAGCTCATAATGCCACATTGGCTGGGGACTTGAGCAAGGCAGGTCAATGCTAAATGGATTATAAGTCATTATGCTTCAACAGTTATAACTTTTATAATCAAAGAGTTCGAATGCTTATTTTGGGCATATTGCATCCTATAAAGAATTCTACGATTAACCAACATCATTCAACTTCGTCTTACAAGCAGTGTTACAGAAAAAAATGCCAATAATGAAAAATAAAATCCTGTTATATTATATACCCTGGTACAGAACATAATTCCACAATTCCTCATACAAACATAACTGTAGCTACTACAGCCAAAACCAAACCCAAACCCCTACTGACATTTAACCTTGAGCACAAGGTTAAATGTCAATGCATCCAAGACAGTACAACTTTCCTCTTCAGTTAATCTTCACAATAGACTCCTCTCAGTCAGGCACGGAACATTTGAACAGACTAATCTAACACCTATAGCTTCATGCATTACTCAAGTCAGTGGGTAGAGTCTTGTCTCTGTAGATAAGGCTTTAAAATGCTGTTCCCAGGGGCCCAGCTTGTAACTAAGACCTCTCACACATTTCACTGTTCTTAAAAAAAAGTTAACAATAAATGAACAAGATAGATTCTCCTGCCCTGCTTACAAGGGGTACAGATGGGCAAGAATTCCTGTTGGTGTGGAGTAGCTTTGCTATTTGTTTTTTTAAGAAATCCTTATTTAAATAAGCAGGACAAATCAAAAGGATTAAAATCATCATGCATCATGAAATCAAATTCTGATGGACAGTGACACAATACAATAACAGTAAATCAGTAAACAAAAACAATAAATCAGTACTCAAAAACAGTAAATACCAGACTGAAAAGCAAAAAAAAAAAAAAAAAAGATATCTGACAGAGTAACTTAGGGGTCAACAAAAAGGAAAAGTATCCTAAGCCCAGTAGTTGCATTTTAAATTACAGCCAGAAATTCAGAAATTACTGGGGAATTGACCATTTTTTTTTGTCTTCCATAACTTGTTATTAATTTATAATGATTTTGTGATTCCAAATAACCGTAAAAAAACAAACAAAAAAAAACTAAGGGCTAAACTTTGTACAGTTTTGCATTCAGAGAATAATCATTACTATACAGTAAATAGAAATATAAACACATATTAATATCACTCTCTATTGTATTTAAGGACTATTTAACTTTTCATGTAGATGTCACAAAGTATCATTTGACGTTGTAGATGCACTTAGGTCTGAACGTATTAAATTAGAAAGTACAATAGCAATTTGTTTAGATATACTCTCTGGCCGCTTTGCTATAACATTCATATGTCAATGCAATACATGTCAATGCAATACATAAAGCTGCTTTTTTAGACAATCCACCTCATGTATATATATATATATATATATATATATATATATATATATATATATACTGTATGTAAACCATTCCTCAAAGGTACCACAGTACAAGATCCATTTTTCATCTTTCATCATCCAGTAGAAAAATATTGCTCTAAATGTAAAAATGATACTTAAACTATACAAAGTATGAAAACTTGGGCAATACCCAACATGGCAACTTAGGAGGTTATACTTTGGTCAAGTCTCTATTTCTCTCTTGCTCTAAAAACAACAAGGAAATTGACTCATAAAATTAGGATAATCAGGCTTGACCTTTACTCAGTTTCACACTGGCGATAAGAACAATACCAGTGGGGACTGAACTCATGAGCAAGAATGAGTCAAAATGAATCACATACCAGGTGAATTGAATAACTTCGGTTATTGATCATATTCAAGTAATTGTTTGACAGGATCAAGGCTCATCTATATCAGTTGGGACCAAATGCCCTTCTGTCCAGTCTATTCAACAGACAAGCCCATCTAGGCAAATTACTGAAAAGGTTAATGCTGAGCATGATAGAAAGGTATCAGAACACCCAGTGCATCATGGTCTGCTGTGGATGGGGCTTAGCAGAAAAAGAGCTCAAGGTTGTCGATCCAGCCTTCAGATTCCCCAGATCTCAATGCAACCATTGGTTGCTGTGGGTTGCAGGGTGGAGCATCCATGGAATGTGCTGGTCCAATCCACAGAGGCCTCACCCTCAACCCTGTGCCAGACACCATAGTACAACCCCAGAGTTCTTCTGGATTTATGCTCCGAGAGCCGGAGATGCACCTGAGGCACAAGGGGAACTCACACAATGTTGGCCTTAATCCATAGGGTTTTAATGTTATGGCTGATCAGGTGACATGACTGAACGTCCATATAACCTTACATGGATGACAGAGAATCTTTGCAGACCTGGTTAATTGGTGTATAACAGATTGAGTAATGGAACCATCATAGCATTGTTAAACTGTAAAAGGGGAAAGTCAGGTCTGTTTTAATGATTCTCTGCCCCACTTCTTAAAGTGTCTCATGACATTTTGTGCTAATGTATTGTTGAGTCATTTCAAACAGGATTCATCCCATTTATTTCCACTTCTCAAGACTGGTGAAAGAATTGGCCAAGATCTTGATATGTGAATAATTTTCTGGGTTTGGATGTACATACATACCTTCACAAAACAGGTTCCTCATCATTTGCCCGATGCCTCAAGTCACACTTTATCGCAGAAGTTCCAGATTAGTCTTGCATTAAACCTCACAGTTTCTGGACCTGATTTTGGTTCTACTGTACATCATCTGACTCTACTTGACTCTGGGTCTGCAAGAGTCTTCTTTCAGAGTTTGGTTGACTTTGATGTAGTTAATGGATAGGTTGCTGCTTGTTTCTGTAGAGCAGATTAGAGGTGTCTCCTACTCTCCTACTCTTTATTCTCCCTGTATGAATAAACATGCCGGATCCACCTTCTTACTGACAACCCCAGAGATTCTGGGAGGCATGGGTAAAAGGGTGTGATTAGTCATGTGTACAGATCGTTTGGCCATAAATATATATTTTCAATCATATATAACATTAAAACCAAGAGTTTGGAGTTTGGATTCCTCTTGTTTCATGAGGGTGGCTCTGGCACCTCGGAACATGACTCCACAGGGCCTTTAGGGTTGTGTTGTAGTGTCTTGCACCAGGATGTGGGCAGTAGATCCTTTGTATGTTTTCGGTTGCAGAGTGGGATCTCATGGATAGGTCTTGTTTGTCCAGCACATCCCATGATTACTGGAGTAGATTGGGATATTGGGAGTTTGAAGGCCTGATGCCTTTCTATCTTTGCCAGCACTGAACGTTTTGATAATTTGTGCTGCATTGTCATTTCTGTGAGATTGGACTGTCTAGGCTGGCCTTTGGTCCCTGTGGGCATGGGTGATCCTATCATCAGTTTACTCCTACTGTATATAACTGACTGTTTATCCTCTTTTCCATTCTCATCTTGTTAATACACTGAGGAAGTGGAATCAAAGTTTATTGAATTCTGTTCATTTTGTTATTATAACATGTACAGTCCAATTTATTTTATGTGTGCATGTGAGTGTGTGTGTGTGTGTGTGTGTGTGTGTGTGTGTGTGTGTGTGTGTGTGTGTGTGTGTGTGTGTGTGTGTGTGTGTGTGTGTGTGTGTGTGTGTGTGTGGGTGTGTGTTTCTGTGTTGAGGTAAGGGGGTCTATTCTGGAAGACAAAAAGCTACCCTTTAGTTTATATTTGCAGATAAGGAGAGCACTGTAACAGGTTGCCTAGCATAGTTATCAAAGTAATAATAATCAGACCAGGAGAGTTCAAGCAATTAGTTTGGAAATATTAAGAGCATGAGAGCGATGAAAAAGAAGGGTAAAATTGTACTGAAAAGACGAAAAGCTGGTTAGACTCTCCAAAATAATGTAGTAGCCCTACATTAGAAATATTTGATTAAATTACGAATTTAAGAAATCATGACTAAATTCGAATTTCCCCACTCTGACACAACAAGAGTATAATAATGTATTTGGCACATTGGAAAATGATGCTTATTATGTTGTACACACTCTAAGATTTCAATTTAATCATGTTCAGCTTTGATTCCAGCATACAGTGTGGTGTCCAGTGAAAATGATTTCTCATGCTCCCAGAAGCACTCTTTCCAAATTTGAGTCTTGTAATATCCCTGTGCCATCAAGGAAGAAAAACTGCATTAATTTAATACCCTGGTCATTCAGTACATTCAGGTCAACAGCTGACTTCATTTTATTGCCACATAACGTTGCTGAGCCTAGACTTGACCAACTGGCCACCAAGCTGTTTAGTCCCAATGCTGTGAGTTCTCATCACATTGTATGCATACTGTATGAAAATGCTCTTTCACTATTAAACATACCTATTGTTTTTACTGTTTAGTTTTTCTTAAACAAGAAATATTACCAAGTGCTTGTGTAATCTCCATTCATGTTTTTTAACCACTTTTCAGCAATAAAAAAGTTCAAAGTTCAGCAATATACATCCAGTTTTTGATAATGTGTTGAAGAGTTCTTAACCCTGTTCCAATAATTTCAAATCTCATCTCATATCCAGGCAGTCTATATATATTACAGATACCCTGTACAAGATAAGTGGTATAGAAAAGAAGTGACTGAAACTAAGTAAAAGAAAGTAAAAAAGAAAGAAAATGCAATAGTGGCTGGCGTTGTTCTGTGCTGAAATGAGACAAAAACTCTATAAAATTAATTGTGAAAACTTGTCAAGGCTTCATGTTTCATTCATAAAAAACTCTAATACACATCATGATATTATACATAACGTTTTCTGAGACAGCAACTGTGAAAGATGGACCTGCATAATAAATGAACATAATGGTCCGGCTAATGAATAGAACATTTAATATAAAAATACAAATTCTGTGAGCTTAATTATAAGTCAGTTATAATGAAACATAAACAGTATATGATGCCATATGATTAACAGCTCAACAGAATGCTGTGGAATATATGCTTAAATTACATACCAAGAAGATCATGCACATATTTTACTTAGCCACTTCTTGTATATTCGTTGTGTGATTAAAAATAGAAGCAATTTCACTGCCATGTACGCTCTTGCATCACACAACAAGCTCAATATTTATAGGGAAAGAAAACTTTACCTGAGAATAATTCAGTGTGCAGGCATCATCCCAGTTGCATATGTCTTATACTGTACATATAAGTACTTTAGTAGAGAAATCAACAATAGTTAGCATGGCCAACCTGGTAACCAACCAAACATAACCAACAGGTATTGCTAATGGTATACAACTGTTTGGCCACAACAAATGCATAGCAATTATGATTAAATATATAATTTAGAGCACAGTTAGTGCTATAAATATTTTAATGATATAATATTTCATGGTCATTCTCATAACTGCTAGCATACATTGTAAGACAGCGTGTTTATATTTGTATGTACAGTAGTGTCTGTATGATAGAGGTAGGTGGTCAAGCTCAGGCTAAGAATGGGTGGAAGAAGGAACCCAGGAGTGAAAATGATACACTGACATGAAACCTCTTTTTTTCCAGATGATTTTCAGATCGTCATGTTCATCAATTTCAACACCAAGGCATCTTTAGCCACCTTGCCCACACCTTACTCCATCTAGATCTGCAGAATGAATCCCGTACGCCATGAAATTCTTTGCATATGTGGCAGTGGCATGTGGTTGGCCCAAAGCTGTTCATTCATTACATTTTTCTTTTGTCAGGCAGAAGCTTTTTGAAGACCTCAGGAAATCCATCTTTCAATGGATGAATCATACTCTTAACATCAAAATTCCTAAAGGTTTGAATCACTGACTCTCAGCTAAGGGTACCTTGAGCATTGGTGCTTGCATAGCAAATTTTTTGCAATGTAATGCATTTTCCAGAAGGGACAGTCATGTGGATCCAGCGAGACTGGCCACTGATGCTGGACAACTACATCACCCTAGAAAACCTAATACCTGTAAAGATGCCACAGAGTAGAAATCGATAGTAACCCAGCATATAATTGTGGACCTTCCTTTGCTTTCATTCACCTATTGTACCTCTGCAATGCTCCTCCTTGAACCAGTCTTTCATGGACTGCAATGTTATGCAATCACAGGTTTGTGGTACAGTCAAGGTGAAACGTTTACATGCACCTCGTACAAAGCCCACCAAATGCAGAAGCAAATGGCAGAGGTGTGTGAAACAAGAAGTTGCATAAATAGTAAGGTGCAATAAGACAACAAGGATAAGGTGGCAGTAAAGTGAAAGTGACATGCCCAACTGGCATGTTATCAACAGTGTAAATAGAAGAATGTAAATGACATGGACGACATAAATCAGAGCAATAAACAAAGTTGTTATAAGCAAAGATGCAAATAGGAGTGGAGATAACAATCTTAAATAGTCTTAAATGTAATGGCTTTCATTGATATACTGTAATCAGCTTGTGAATGGATAATTGTCATATTTAGGATTTAATGAAAGCATGCCTATGGATATAAAATATCATACATTTGGAGACAGTACCTTTTGATCTTGATACTCCAAGAAAATCCAAGCCATTTAGGCAAAGAATTGTAAAATCCACAATTAAATGAGTACATTGGCATGGCCTGAAACGCAATCATGCAAGTAAAATGTCTTATTCTGAGACTTAAACTAGATTGAGCTTTACAGGTGACCACCAGCATTATAAGTACTTACTATTAACATTCAGTTATTTGTCACATCTACCTTAAAGCACAGTGAAATTATTATTATTATTATTTTTATATCCCAGTTAGAAAGCTAGGGTCAGAGTGCAGCACCCCTGGAACACACAGGATTAAAGGCCTTGTTCAAGGGTTCAGTACTGGCAGCTTGGAAGTGCTGGGGCTCAAACCCCCGACCATCTGATTAGTAACACAGAGCCGTGACCATTTGAGCCACCACTCCCTATAACAGTCATCATGACTCTGCTCCTGGCTTAGAGACACTTTAACGATTACAGTACAAGTCACCATTACTAACCTTGAATCCCACAGAAAAATTATAGAGTGAATTGACCCATTTTTTAGCAGACTCAGTAAAATTTAAGATACCTCAGTCTTATCAGGAGAAATAATAAAAACTACAAATATTGTGTTTGCAAGTGTGATAATATTATGGAAGGCTATCAAAGAATTTGAATTAAGTACAAGTTAAAATTGAACTAGTTGAAGTAAAAGACAGTGTAAAAGACAAAGTCATGGAATACTAACAAATTTCTAACAAAGTGTATGTAAATATTTGGCCCACTTTGATGTAGTAATTAAAAGCTGAAATAAACCTGTCTCTTAACTATTATCTTCAGATAAACTTGTGGAAAAAAAGAAGATATGCTTAAGTAACATAACAAAGGAATGGTCAGTAACATGAAATGTATGGAGTTATGTCCCTTTCAGCTAGAAGAACATAAACTAGTCAAACATTTTCTTGCAGTTATAAACGATCACTAACTTTCATAGAATGATAGCACATTTGTGTTTATTCAGTTTATGAAACTTGCCATTCAATACATTATGAAGATTTAAAGTGTCCTTTATTTAAGACTAGCCATCATATTGCAAGACAAATATTGAATTGTATCCCTTACTTGCACCCATCCTATTCTTTAGGCTAAATTCTATAAAATACAATTCTATACATAAATGGAGAACCTCCAGGCACCTGGGTCACTGGTTTTAGGTACACTGCACATCCTCCAGGAATTCATTGTGTTCAAAGTGGAAATGTTTCACAATCTCAGGAGTGATGATTAAAGGATATTTCTGGTGTTTTATTCATGCGAACTGCACTGGTATTAGACTAAGAAGGGCATTTATTTTTCCTAGAGTAGCTATTTCTTGTAGATTCATATAAAATGTTTCTGCATTAGGATGTAGGATGACTCTTCCTACTTTAGTTATGTTTTTTGGACAGAATCAGGTGGTTTCATTAACCCAGCCCAGCTGTGTGTGTGTGTGTGTGTGTGTGTGTGTGTGTGTGTGTGTGTGTGTGTGTGTGTGTGTGTGTGTGTGTGTGTGTGTGTGTGTGCGTGCGTGCGTGTGTGCGTGTGTGTGTGTGTGTGTGTGTGTGTGTGTGTGTGTGTGCATCAAGGAAGGTATAGTTGCAATGGGTTTAGATGATAGTGTAAAGTTTAACAAGAATTAATCATCTCTTTAATGTTATAGGACATGGTAAAAACTATAATTGATTACTAGTATTCCTTTCTAGCTACTACTACTGCTACTCTTACTACAGGTTATTATTGAAGTTGCTGTGATAACAACAACAACAACAACAACAACAACAACAACAACAACAACAACAACAATAATAATAATAATAATAATATGGGTAGTAATATGGGTAGTAATATGGGTAGCACAGTGAATTAGTGGTTAGCAATATTGCCTTGCACCTTCAGGGTCCAGGGTTTGATTCCTGCCTCAGGTCTGTGTACGTTGAGTTTGCATATTCTCCCCGTGCTTTTCTCCTGGTACCCCGGTTTTCTCCCACAGTCCAAAGACATGCAGATTAAGTCAACTGCCATTCCCAAATTGTTTGCAGTGTGTGAATGAGAATGCGAGATTGTGTTGTGTGTTCCATAGATTGGCAGCTAGTCCAGGGATTACTTCACCTTCACTATGTACACAGATTATAGCGATATAAATAACGAGTGAGTGAGTGAGTGAGTGAGAGAGAGAGAGAGAGAGAGAGAAAATAATACTAATTATTATTATTGTAACAACAACAACAACAATAATAATATTTATTGTTATTAGTATTATTAAAATAATAATAATAATAATAATAATAATAATAATAATAATAATAATAATAATAATAATAATAATAATAATATTATATTAAATAAGCAGTAAAATGAATTGAAATTGTAAAATGAAGTGTATTTAATAACAATAGTAATAGTAACAATTTATAATAAATAAAGAAATATTCAAATGATAGGCATAGTAACATCAACATCAGTAATAATAAAAGTATTATTATTATTATTATTATTATTACTACTGCTGCTGCTTGTTATTTTGACATTTTATGCCAATTGTATACGCTAGTAATTACAAGTGATACACGTTTTTAAAATGGAATTAAATTAAATTAAATAAATAATACACTTTCTTCCATTATGTCCAGGTCTAATAAATATACAGAATATTAGTACTATAAAAAGAACGGCTATATAGAATATTCATTCACTGTAACTCAACAGCGCTGGCATTTGAAATTTCATTCGGGATCAATAAAGTATCTATGTCTCTATCTATCTTTTAATAAACAATTTTAAGAGGGGTTTCAAGTGCTACTAAAGTAAGTCTTCAAAGTATAGCTTTATAAAAGTAGGATGGCTTTGACTTTTGCTACATTTTAACAGGTATATGGGCAACGCTTAGGCTATTTATACTTATTATTTCAATTTTTTAATTAACTTGCAATTTTGTTGAACGCGATAATGAACAAGAATAGAATCATGAATCATGCCATCTTCTATCAACAGGCTGATAATGTAATGCGACTTCATGAATTACTGATAGAGCAACATTATCACAGCGCCTCTCCTCCGAAGTCACCAAGGAAACCTTTTTTTCTACTGGTGCATCACTCAGGATGACTTCACACTAAACTTATATAACTGACATACTTAATAAGAAACTAGAACACTGCGCGGTTAAAATCAGCCAAGCACCCTGCTTACTGCTGCACATCTTTGCATTTATGAGACTTATATGTACGCAGTCTTTTATAGAGAGCTGTCAGAGAACTTGACCATAGGTGAAATGGCACGAGGCGACTTGTGATAGTGCAATTAATTCAGTGTTTGCAGTGCTGACTGGCTTTGTGCAACGCACAACCCCGAAAAGCTTCGTCCTGTATCCGCGCGCGCGTTGCCATAGAGACGCGCGGGAATGCAGAATTCCTGTGGCCGGTTCCGCAGCTCCTCCGTCACGGTGACACCTCTGTCAGACTGCACCAAATTCCAGCCAATCAGTGGGATGAGCTCCAGACCCACGTGTTCTATTCACAAATTCTGGAGATTCAGAACCTACTGCTTTATCTTACTCTCGCAATGAGTCACATAACCCCCGCCATCAGTCTTACACTGCCTGGGTGCATGTGTTGCAAGAAACCTGTGCTGATGGAGCAAATCGGCTGACGTTTAGCGATTTCAGTAAGGATAGACATGCTAGGAGAAGGCATTTAAGTCCTAGTTTAAAAATAGACATGCCATTCAGAATGATTTAGAAATTAAATCCCGATGTTTGCAAAGCATGCTATTGATTTTTTTTTTTTAAACTACGCATAATGTCACAGAACACAATGTGTCGTGACTGGGAAAGGTGACCTCTCAAGTGCAAAACAACCCTTTTGTCTGGAGTTAAATAGACCCCAGAGGTAGCACATTAGCTGTTCTATAAGCAGATTAACTCCGACTAATCATTTGTTTAAGAAACAAAAAATGTCATGGGTGATATTAAATTAAATGAAGTTTCAGCACCACGGTCAGCAGCCTCGACAGCAAAAGTTACAAAAACTTGTATTACAGTATAGTCTTTCTTGTATTACAGTATAGTTTTGTAATACAGATTAGTTGATTAGAACTAGCTAGTCAGATGCAAACAAAAACGGTATCCACCAAAATGTTGTTATATCATCAAAGGATTAGATTTAAGATTAGAGTCAGGTTGCAGTAATAGTCTTTACCCGCATGATTATCTCTTGCTCATGAGATGGCCTCTTGTGCCTCTAAAGGAATGACGAAAAAATCGACCTAATCTGTTGCTTTTTAGAAAATGCATAGTCAACAAACCTTGCATCACTAGATCAAATCAGAGCATGCATATATATATATATATATATATATATATATATATATATATATATATATATATATATATATATATATATATATATATATATTTCAAATCTATGTTTTCCAGATTTTATTCTGGCTAAACTATGGAAATACATTACCATAACAATAAAAAAGGAGAGCCGGATCATATTTGTTATTCATATATTTTCAAATATACAATATAAAACATACATTTGATACTATAACAATTGGCACATTGGACGGTAGAGAATTGTTCTTTTTTGTTGCAAAATAGGTACATTCAACGTTTAAATAGATAGCATCAGGGAGCACGTGAACACGTGTGTGTGTGCGTGCGTGCCTGTGTGGGTGGGTGTGTAGGTGTGTATGTGTGTTAGAGGCCAGCACCACGGACAGCTCAGCGTCGGTGATAACATTGCGTCTAGTCTCTAGCGCCAAAAATAGTTTCAAATGGATAGAGAAATAAAAGATCTGAACACTGACGCACAAGCTAACAATTTATACACCTCTTACTGTAGCCTGGCACCTGGTAGCATTTTCATCTTTTTTTCTTTTTCTTTAAAAGCCACAACGAATATACAGTTAGAATAATTTAAGCATGCATTATAAGTAAACTAGACCCCCAGAAACCCCCTGGTGACATTCACAGGGTCGACATGGTGGTTATTATACACATATAATAACATGAAACCCCTGTCTTGGAGGTGAGGCCTTGTTTTTTTGTTTGTTTTTTTTAATTCACCGCCAGTACATAGCGTGAACCAGGCTTCACGCCTTCTCCTGTTCGGGGCCTTACATTCAATCCACCCTTCATGGACGGGGTGTATGGGGAGCTTAACACAGAGAGCTTCTCTCTCGCGCGCGTTAAACTAGGATAAAGCTAGCGATCCAGTGTGTTTGTCCATTTGGCGTTAGTGTCCTTCGAGCCTCCTTCGTTCTTGAGGTCCTGGAAAACCTCGGTGAAGAAGTGCGGGTCGGCGTTGATCTGCAGCATTTTGGCACTCATTTTGTCAATGATGCGCAGCGAGCGCTCCCAGAACACCTCCTTGTTTGTCTCGACCAGAAAAGGCTTGAGCGGGTACGAGATCTCGTTGCCCATGTACGAGTAGGCCAGGTACAAGCAGGTGAGGAACGTGGCCTGCAGCTCGTACTCGCTGCTGATCTCCTCGGTCACGGCTTCCCGACACAGTAGGTAGACGAAGACGAGGTTGGCGGGCGTGATGAAACCTTGGTCCTGCCAGCCTTGGATAAGCAGCGAGCGGTCAACGTTTCGGAACCACAGAATGATCTCGTTGGGGCTGAGCTCTTTGAGCTTGTAGCACCTGCGGCACATGAACTCGCTCAGGCAGCGCAGCAGTTCGCCAGTGGATGCTTGGACGATCACGCGTCGCGGGGAGATGATCGAGCGGGTACTGGCTTGTCTTTGGACCGGAACGAGCTGCTTTCCGTTCTGTGATCCGTTTTGGGTTTGATTGGCGCGAAGGCTTTTATCTGGAACAGTCGGAACCGGCACTGCTAGCGGTCCAGGCTTTTTGCGCTCCGAGCCTGATTGTGATTTCTTGAGATTTTCGGTGTTCAGCTGATCCACAGGGTTACTGATTTGAGAAACTGGTGGATTGGGGTTGACTTTTTTGGCACTCTTCTTCTTGGCCGACGCGGCCACTAACCTCTTCCATGTCAGTGCTGAAATGAGAACGGAATGACGCTTTAGGCTTTTCTCTGTCTTGCCACTGGCACCGTGTCCAGCATCCGGTTTTTCGTCCAGGATCCCTCCTTTCCTGGAGGTGGGAGAAATCGAGAGCACTGTGCCCATCTCTGCGGTTGACGACCAACACCCACCGGCCTGTTGGAATGCTATCTCTCTCGCCTTGTGTCCCGTAGACTGCGCCGGGGAGGTGCAACTTCAGAATCAGAGATTCTCGTCCATTTACGACTCACCGGACCATTGCACAGGCAGTGTGCAGAAAAAAAACGGCAGCTGTTAAATCAAAGAGATTACGGCGCCTATAAAATATGTGAGTCTGCAACATTCGTGCGCGCGCTCCGCCACTCCTTCTGCATCCCGCTGCGCGCGCAGCCCTCACCGAGCGCAAAGAATGGGCAGGACCTGAGATGTGTAGCCGGGCAAAAACACACACGGTAAAGACCCGTAAGCCGGGATAAGCCTCCCCACTCGTCCAATCCCTGGACAAAGCACCATGATTGATAAATTATTCCACCAATCCGGGGGGTGATAAAACAAGCGTCTACCTATTTCTCAACGGATCATGCGTATGGGTTAGATCGTCTGTTTCACAGGTTTCTATTTTTGCTTCAGGTTTTAGTTCTTTTATTTGGATTGAATCAACCACCAGTAAAATAAGTACACTATTAGTTAAACGCAAGATTACGTCATAACTTCTCAGGCCATAACCTAGTACATTGATTTAATCGTGTGCTTTCATTATGACCCTAATTCACATAACATTTTTCTTACACAGGATTGACACACCTGCAGAGACTGAGAGAAAAATACATAATGATAAAAGATGAACATTTTCATTTTACAAAACCTTCCTTTTCAATACGTGGCTACAAGAGAAAAAAAATATCCCTATGTTATGTAATCTTTATTCATCAGTAAAGCAAAATCCTGTGATAAATCTGGCCTAGGCCAGATGTGAAGCAATGTAACTGTTCTATACGCAAAATCAGAGCCTAGATTCCCAGAGCCGTGCAATTCCTCCCTCTAGTGGTCAATTTGCGGTAGTGTACAGTAGTAAGAACAGGGGTGCACAACTGGATGGCCAGTATTTCTTCTTTGTCTTTCGGCTGTTCCCTTCCAGGTGTCGCCACATCAAATTATCTGCCTCCATCTAATCCTATCCTCTGCATCATCTTCTCGCACACCAACGAAATTCATGTTCTCTCTCACTGCATCCATAAATCTCCTCTTTGGTCTTCTTCTAGACCTCCTGCCTGGCACTTCCAACCTCATCATCCTTCTACATATTCTATATATTCACGATCTCTGCTCTGAACATGTCAAAACCACCTCAAACTTGCCTCTCTGATTTTTCTCTTCAAAACATCTAACATGGGTTGTCCCTCTGATTGACTCATTCTTGATCCTATGCATCCTTATCACTCCCAAGGAGAACCACAACATCTTTACCTCTGTTACCTCCAGCTCTGCTGCCTGTCTTTTCTTCAGTGTCACTGTCTCTAAGCCATTGAACATCGCTGGTCTCATTACTGTCTTGAACACCTTTTCTTTCATTCTTGCTGATACTTTTTTATAACACAAAACACCAAACACTTTTTTCCCCATTCCATCCTGCCTGCACATGCTTCTTTACCTCCTTTCTTCATTCTCCATTGCTCTGGACCATTGACCCTAAGTACTTAAAGTCCTGCACCTTCTTTACCTCTGCTCCCTGTAGCCTCACCATTCCACTTGGGTCCCTCTCATTCACACACATGTATTCATTCCTCCGCTTTTCAGACCATACCTCTACCTCTCAAAATTTTCCTCCACATGTTTTTTTTTTTAAGATTAAGAATAAAAGTTTCAGACAAAACAAACAACAAGTAACTGATGGTGATTTATGCATGAAAATGGAAATCACCAAGTATTCTAAGCCTTTGGATATTTCCTGGTATAAAGTGCACCTGTTTACAAATCTATCATGTGACATAGAAGTAAACTGTATTCCAAGTAATTTATCCTGCTCCACCACACTTCACATTGGTTCATCAATACCTTGGACGATAGTGATGGGCTAAGGCATAAGCGTCACTCATATGGGCCCACGGATTGGCACAATAAAGTCTAGCCCAAAATAATTTTATAATCTCAATTTTGTAATTTCAGAATTCTTAGTTTTAACATTACAAAATACTGATTATGTGTGAAGAAGTAAATAGCAAGACATGGTATCCAAAGCTAAAATCTTAGGTTGGAAAATGGAAATTATATTATTATATATGTTTTTTATTTCAGGCTGTAAATCTGTTTTGTCATTTATACTCTTAATTTTGTTTGTGCATTCAGAATGTACTGCTGAAAAGCATGAAAAATGAGATATTGTGTCATTCATTCACTTCCATTTGTTTTTTTTTGTTAGTTTTTTTACTTCTCAAAATAAGCTTCAGACCACTGGCCTAAGGAGCTGAATTAATTGTGAAGACAAAGTCATTGATTTAACATAGTGGAAAGTAAGGTACACATCTACTAAATGACAGCAGTGAACTTGTGTTTAAGACCTACCTGTAAAATATGTGACAGAAAAAAATATGCTAATACAACAAACTGTACAAAAATGTACTGTTAAATGCCTCCGTATTCTAATATTTATTATTAATATTATTTTTTCAGTATCAGAAAAACTAATTTAAATATAGTGAACTTACACAAACATAACTATCATCTTTTAATTTGCATCACATTTTAATAACTATTCGTTTACACTAAAACATAGAAAATTAATTTTCTAATAATAACAGTATTATACCAGAAGATGGCAGTATTGCCTAATTTAAATGTAGCAGCCAACCAAATACAGTGCAGTACAAGTTAACTAAGACAGGTTTTACAGATTGATTCTATAGCGGTCTATAAGCCCACAGTGGTTGTTTGATGAGATGATAAGATATATTTCTTTTTCTTTTTTAATCATGAGAACTTGGTGTTAGCATGCATGGTTTCCTCTGGGTGCTCCAGTTCCCCCCCCCACAGCACAAAGACTTACACTATAAGTGATGATTGGCATTTCTAAATTTGATAATTGGGAGTGTCATGCTTGTACCCTGTAATGAGTTGGCACCATACAGGGTGTACCCTGCCTTGTGTTCTGCATCCCCTGGGAAAGGCTCCATGCCCCCCTGCTACCCTACACAGGATAAGCATGATTATTTCCAGTTGCCCTGTGCATGAGGTTTCTTGTGATGAACCTGCTTCCCATCCAGGATGTATTCCTGCCTCAGGCTCAGTGTTTCCAGGATAGGTTCCAGGAACCAGGTGTACCCTTCCTTGTGCTCCGAGTTCCCTGGGATAGGCTCTATGCCCCCAGCTACCCTACACAGAATAAGCATCCCTGTGCGTGATGTGTCCTGTGATTAACTTGCTTTCCATCCAGGGTGTATTCTTGCCTGAGGCTGTTTTCTCTAGATAGGTTCAAGGATCCTAACCAGGATAAAGCTATAAATAAAGATCCTTTATAACTTATAACACAGTCTATATATATATATATAAAACATATAACAAAATACCATTTATAATATTATACTCTTGTTTTATTTTGTACTTTCTATTATTATAAAAATACATTGAGGTTTGCTTGTGTTTTAATTTATTGGATGTCATGAAACTAAGACTATACACAATAAGCCTTACATCATTCATACATAAGGAATAACATCTATTTCTTATTTAAAGAAAATATAAACAGAAAGCATTTACAATACAGACTAACAGACAGAGATTAAATAAAATGCATAAAGTTGGTTTTTGGAAAGAGATTCTTTTGGCCTGCATAATTTAGGCAGATCTGGGATTTCCTTAGGAAACCTTAGCAAAACACATTCATCCCAAATTACCGCAGGGGAAAAAAAAAAACAGATTTGGGCTTGACCATTGCTCAGGGTTTGGTTATGTCTCTTGTGTCTACATCTATGTTTGTTCTACTGATATGATTAGTCATCATTTGGAGCTTTTCAGAAATACTGAATCGATGGAAACACGTTGGGAACATCATATTTCCGAATGATTGCCCGTGTTTAGTCTATGGGACAGAAAAAGTACAGTTGCTCAGTCTAAAGGCAGATGCTGACCTCTTTTCTTACAGCACACCGTTCACATTGCACCACGCAACAGTACTGAAACTGACAGTGACAGTTCTCCTCATACTCCAGCGTGCGTTCTGTATGTCCTTTATTGCAGCACAACCAATCACAGGCTCCAGGTGCTGTCCCCGTACCATTACACACCCGACCACGTGTCCCCTCAGATCCTGTTCTGCGATTCGCAATGCAGAAATCCGGAGATTCGTCGGAATAGATGAGACTGTGGGCACCCAGGGGCGGGACACCACCACCCAGAGGGACGAGGGATTTGCCATCGTTGGCGCCCATCACACGAACTGCCATTTGGAAGCTCTGCATGAGTTGATTTCCAACCTGGCGGAACAGAGGCAACTTCCTCCAACAGCTGCGGAGCGTGCAGGAGCCAGAGAGGCCGTGACATTTACATTCGGTTCGCATATTGGTCTTTACAGCCTGCCTCACACACGTGCACACACACACACACACACACACACACACACACACACACACACACACACACACACACACACACACATGTACAGTTCACTTAAAAAAAGAAAGACATATTTGCAAGCTTCAAGGGGAAACATTTGGCTGGGGTTAATTTTAATTAATCTGTTAGACGTAATTAATTTGTAATTTGCAAGGTGACCTGTTAATTCATTATGTTTTAATGCCTTGGGAGCAATGTGGGTAAACATCAATTAAACTGCCACAGGGAAGACCGTGCCTGGCTGCATCGTGAAAATACTGCAAATCTCTGATATCCATCCCTCTGGAGATCTAATTACAACATACACTGATGTTTGTCATACTATCGTTATAAGGTCATTCCACAGACCTAATTAATTTATTAATGCAGCTAATTAACCCTATATCATGCTACTACAGTATCTAAAAGCCTTGAGACACCCCTCCTTTCTAATAATAAGAAATCATTTAAATTCTTACATTTTAAATGAAAGAAATGTGTACAAATGTTTTACTATGACAAGCTGCAAAGTGCCTAAGGGCACGATATAAAATATCAGCAGCCACCTCATTTCCCCTCTCGTCTGTTCCAACCACTCAGCATTCAGCATCAGCAGTATACTAATCACCAGCCTGATCATCTCTCATCATCTGCAACTGAAATGAAAATGAAAGCCAACATATTGCAAAAAAAAAAAGAAGAGAGAGAGTGAGAGGGAGCCAAAAAGTCCTCCAGGAAGCTGGGAGAATAATTCCTTAAGATTACATTTAAAAATACAAGAAAGCCTGGATCATTCTTCTTCAAGCTAAATATGAAGAAATGAGGGGTGAGTCAGAACTTTTGCACAGTACTGTAAATCAAATCTAGATCTTGGTAACAAATATCAAATTATTTTATGAAACTATATAACACTGATTTTTTTTGTTATGAAATCTGCAGGTTTTGCAAAAGAGTATTCTTCTCATGGGGACCAAGGTCAAAACTCTTTGTCTAATAATAAATAACAAATCTTTCTCACTACCTTTTAGAGTAGCTGATAGATAACTTATTTGTGCTTTTTATATAGATTTTTTTATTAATATTGTAAAGAAAACTGTAACATCATATTTCTTTTTTATGTTTTTTTTCCTGCCACATTTTATATATGTTGAATAAACTAAACCCATTTCTGAACGTGACCCTATTCATTCATTTTTTTTTTCAAACAAAATATTGCAGTGTGTATGGACAATAATGAAATTGTGTAAATGGTAAAACGAATAAAACCGGTACCATAACAACAGCCTGTTAGCAAAAACACTGATCCCATTAAACCAAAAACACAGAGCTCATTAAAGCCCGGAGAGAGACACACTGAACCTTGTTGTTGGTTCAACAGTGCTTCAGTTTCCTGCAGAGGGCTACCGAGCTCTGGGAACTTGCACTAGACCCAAAACATAGGCGTTATCCTGAAAACAGTGGCTTCAAAGTCTGTGTTGTCTGAGTAAACAGACCTGCAAAGTTCCATCACAACACCATTGACGTCTTATTTATTTAATTAAACGTTGTTTTTTTTTAACAACTAACTCAGGTGTAGTATTTAGCATTTTAAGCCATAACTGAAAAAAAAAAAAACATAATCTAAATTTCAACTTTATAACTGATCAATAAAAATGAAGAATCTCAGTGTATGATTGGTTGAGCATGGTGCTACACTGAGTAGGTTTGCAAACTCACAGCCCATGTTCCCTGGTTCAATTCTAAACTGAGGTTCTGTCTATGCGGATTTTTCCTCCCCCATCTCAGAACTATGCCACTAGGTGAACTGGTGACTCTAAGGTCTGAATGTGAGTGCACGGACCAGTGCAATTTGTTGCCTATCACTGAGAATTCCTTTGATAGTTATTTATTAGTTAATAATTTGAAGTACTTGTCATTGACCTTGTCCAACAGATTCAATTCTCTTCTTAATGCCCGTCATGCCCAACTACCAATAAAACATGCTGTTATAAAACATACCAGTCTGCCTGCCTCGTTGTTGTGTAGATCGATCAGGCTTCTGATGTCGCTTAAACCCTTCCGTTTCCTGGTGTCCAGGAACTGCCGGGAAATCTTGTAGCCAAAGTCCACATCATCCCCACAACCTCCCCATTCAAAGTGTTGGTCCTGGAGAGCAGGGTTTGGAGTCAACATAGCCTGCTCATTGAGGCCACCAGAAGAGCTAAGCACACAGCCACACTGTAGCAGGTCCCCCTGGCTGCAGGCCCGTGTAACAGCATGCAACACACCTGCAGCCATGATGCCATTTACAAAGGCGGTCTCCCGAATATCTGATGAGAGAAAAGGAAAAAAAAAAAAAACACTTTCATTACACAATATACACAATGTCATTTGTAATATATGCATTATTAACCTCAGGGTGAATACTCATGCAAACAATAAACCTCATGCATATATGGTTTCTAATTACCACAGTATAAAGTGGTTACTCTTGCCTTCCTGTAACAGAAGGACAGTGTTTTATACAAGTCACTTCTTCTGTTTCAAACTTTGCAAAATCATGTCTTCCTGGACCTTGCTTCATGCACCTGGGCTCTGTCATGCTGAAACATATTTGGACCACCCCCTTAATTCCAGTGAAGGAAAATTGCTCTGACTCACTCACTCACTCACTCACCGCTTTACTGCTTTATCTTATATTCAGGGTGGTGGGGACCTGGAGCCTATCCCAGGTGACTTAGGGCACGAGGAGGGGTACACCCTGGACAGGGTGCCAGTCCATCGCAGGCCACACAAACATACACTAACACACTACGGGCAATTGGGGAACGCCAATTAGCTTAATCTGCAGGTCTTTGGATTGTGGGAGGAATCCGGAATACAAGGAGGAAACCCACCAAGCACGGGGAGAACATGCAAACTCCATGCACACAGAGACGGGAATCGAACCTGGCTGGGCAATTTTGTGGTAAAAAGTTTGGGGAAGGCTGACATAAACATGTGGTGATCAGGTGTCCACATACTGTACGTTTGGAATTAAAGCATATGCACCTCTTCTGTTAAGTAAGGAAAAACACTCATTTATATCCTACATTCTCCATTTTATTATCCATTTTGAACATACAAAAGCGTTACCTTATTGACCTAAGTGCATGTGTATTCCTAGCACATCTCTCTTGTCTAGACTTGTCTAGATGTACCTTCATTTGCCAAAAGGGTGTGTTTTCTTCTGGAGGAATCAAGGAGTTATCCAAGAAACGCTAATTATTGGTGTCGGATTCACATGGGCCACATTCCATCTATCAGAATTGAGCAAATTGCTGCCCTTTTGCATGTCACATTCCTAAAAGCCCTGCTCATACAGGTGTGTAATAAAGAGAGAATGCCTCTCATTTCTCAATAAGTATGCTTGGCTTAAGTTGCAGTAACTACCAGGAACTCACACTAAGACAATATTATACTTGAATTCAAATGCAAGGGGTGGGAGAATATCATTGTTATTCATGTGGGGATTTTTAAATTTTTTTTTTTTTTAAATGCATTGTTAAAGCCCAGATGGTGCAAACTCCTGCCCTCTCATGGCCTACATTAGAACTGAATGCCGCTGGCAACTCTCTGTCTGACAGGGGTCAATCCTAGGAATCTTGTGCTCAGTGTTTGATCTTTTCCTGCTCCCAATACACCTGATTCAGCTCAGGAAACACTTTGCTGTGAGTCCCCATTAGCGAAGTCGAGACCCTTGGCTTTATTAAGCTACTACAGGATTAGCATTCATGTCTTGCATTTCAATAATGCTTTAACATGCTCTTGTTGATTCATGTCTGAGAAGTCCATAGCACCTAGATCACACAAGCAGCCGCTTGCAGTACAAGCCAGGGAGTGTATAAGGGAGTGGAAGACGTGAGAATTTTCCTTTGATTCATTTTTCAAATACTATGGACTTAATATATTTTAAACTGGCCCATCTTTGGGAGATCGTATCATTGGCCATCTGTACTCAGGTGCCAAGAGAGTAAATGTGAACCTGCTATCTCTCAATCACAGAGACTCTAACCAATCATGGACATCTACAGTATGAGCTTGTGTAAGTGGACGAGGGCAGACAGCGCGCTTCTCCAAGCATTATATACGTTTTGCATAGTAGTCAGAAAAACATATTTTATTTTTCTTGTCTATGAACAGCTTTCTATTTCCGTAAAAAGGGACGTTTTCCTTCTGAAATCTACTGTCATGTTGTCTCAGTATCTTAGCCCTCTGAAAACTACTGTTACAGGTAACAGGATTTATCCGTAGGAAAAATGTTCCTAAGTCACCCAAGAATGTGATTAAGAACAATATTAGACTACACAGAGAGACTATCACTGAACACTTGTCTGTATGTGTGCGTGTGTTTGAAATAAAAACAGGTCTTACTAAACCGTGACTAATCTTTGACTAAGGAGTGAGGTGCACTCCCACCCACCCCCTGTAGCGAAGCATCACTCTACATTTTAGACAGTCCCTGGGAAAATGCTCCCTCCAAAATCTCTTTCTCAGAAATACTTTTTTTCTTTCACTAACAACACCTTCTTTCAAAATCTTTTTTTTTTTTTTGGGGGGGGGGGGGGGGGGGGGGGGAGCAACATACTGATATGGTGCACTTGTATTTTATTTTAATTCTTCTAATCTTAGTGTAACAGTATTTAAGGCATGTAACTATGTAATTAAGACTGTAATTAAAGTCATTTAAAAATCCCAAAGAATTTAAACAAACCACAGGCAAACAGAAACATACCCCCTGATTGCAGGTATGTTTAACACATTTTACCCTTGTAGACATAAAAGCATTGTCTTTGAAAAAAAAAAAAAAAAAAAGAAGATTTTCTGGAAAACTTGTGTTGTCTGGCTGGAGACGTGACCACAAGTAGCAACATTAATGAAAGTGAGCTTCACCTTGTTGCAGGATCTTGCCTAGATTCTTGCCATGACCTGTGCAGTTCCAGCGATGGTGGCGGAACTGGTGTTGGCATTCGCGCATGCCCAACCGTGCACCTTTGGCAACTTCTTGGATTATTTCAGGCTGGGTTTGGCACAGTTCATTGTTTGCACCTCCCGAAGGCTTACTTCTCCTGCAAATGCTGTTTGGGTCCATCACAAGAGGACTGCCCATCACACTAAAGTTAATGAAGTGGAGAATACAATTAAAAAAATTTTTTTTTTGCAGAAAAATGCATACAAGCACCAGTTTTCTGAACATATCTCTCAATCCAAGAATGCATGCTGGGAAAGGATGCAACTGAATTTCTTTACATCTCTCTTTTACTGTTTGCGCTCCAACATAAAATTGCATTATTCATTCATTCACTCATCTTCTATTCCATCTTATCCTGTACAGGGTCGCGGGGGGCCTGGAGCCTATGGAGATGGGGTGCCAATCCATTGCAGGGCACACACACTCACATGCTCATTCACACACTACATGCAATTTGGGAATGCCATTTAGCCTAATCTGCATGTCCTAGGACTGTGGGAGGACACCAGAGTACCCCGAGGAAATCCCGCAAGCACACAGACATGAGGCAGGAATTAAACCCACCATGCTGCCAAAATGGCATTAACCTATTTTATTTTTCACATAATGACCTCTGTTATCAGAGGTAGCCAAAGAAATGCATCCCATAGGTGTTACTTGTGAGGCAAACGTGAAACCATGAGGTCTTCCTCCTCATCGTTGTGAAATCATTTAATTGCTTTATACATTATTCTTGCATAACTTTATCGCATACCTTATTATCAGATGTGATGAATCTCTCCTTGATGGTGTATTCATGCCTTGTGCTCATAACTGAGTTTCAGTATTTACAAGAAATAGTTCTTTCAATCTGTTGCAGGAGCTAATGTTAAGAGGCTATCTGTGAAGTGACATGCATGGAGGAAACACGGTGTGCGCGTGCCTGGATTTTTGTTTAGAGCTACTGGATTTTAAGAAATCCTGTGCATATGCATTATGCTTACCGCATATGTTTATACTATATGGAGTTCTGACTTACCGCAACAGGCGACCGGTGAGAGTAAAGACAAGAAGAAGGTGCACTTGCGTTGGGAGCATCATCCAGCAGACAATCGATCAAAATAAACGAAATCCACCTGCAGCTATCGTATACAGGTGATCGTGAACAGCAGAGAACCTTAAAGCTCGCATCCTTTCAGCCACCTGACGAGGCACAGCGGGTAATGAGGATTTGGCGAAGGCACGCGGTAGATGCGGGAGGTAAAGAGGTGTCCCGTGGGTGCGCGCGCTGGCGTAGACGTGCACATGGACAGCGCTGTTCGTTCGCCCGGGAGTTTTCTGAAACAGCTCGTGCGCAGTTTACGCGTTCACAAGTGCGCACGCGACAGAAGCATGCGCGAGTTCCGCCTTCACATCGGATCCTTTGGAGGCGGTTTTTGTGTGTGTGTGTGTGTGTGTGTGTGTGTGTGTGAGCACAAAAGCTAAAGTTTGGACTTTGTGGAGAAGCAAGGGGGGAAAAATTAACCCACCCGTGCGGTTGTGCCACTCAAAAAAGAAAAAAAAGTACAAGTGCAGAACAGCTCTGTCTGTTTTCTTTTAAATTTTATTGAGGTCTTGTGTTTGGTTTTGCGTTATGATGTCAGTCCTGGTATGTTTTTCATAAAAATTTTCCCCTTTGCCGTTTGTTGACCTTGGCAAGTCCTTCTAGGCCTCCAGCTATGTCAATGTCTTGTGCTATCAAGTGGAGTTGAGAAAATGTGAGAACTCTGTACAGCCTCTGCACACCTAAGAGAATGAATGTCAAATCTTGATGCCAAATCTCCAAACCCCTCCTGAAATATGAGGGCAGAGGAGGGAATGGATCCTCCCTGATTTATCTTTGCTTATCTCCCACTCAGAGGATCGAGTGTCAGAGAAAGAGCACGGTTTATCCGTCAGGGGCATTAAAAAAAAAAAAAAGAAGAAGAAAAGACAGTGATGAGTTTAAAATGCCCCTGAAAGGATTTCGACCAGCCTACAGCTTGTGTTTTGATCAAAGTTTTGCTCTTTGAAATAAAGTGTTATTAGTTTACTGAAGGCACCCAGTCTGCAAGTGAAACCCTCCATTGTAGGTTCTACATAGATCTTCTAAGCGTTACCATGGCACATTTTTTCTGCCTGTTGCTGGACAAAACTAAAGAGAAGCTGATTTTAAATCCTTGACGTTGTGTCTGAAACTTGTGAAAATCTGTGTTAACATGACATTTATGAAATGAATCCAAATTAAATATGTAATTAAAAGGCACAAGGATCAAAATAACGTTGTTCTGGCCCAAGGCACTTTCACTTTTGCACAGCCTAGGCTTCATACCCACATTTTTTTGTTTGAATGTTCTCCCTGTGCTTGGTGGGCTTCCTCTGGGTACTCTGGTTTCTTTCCACAGTCCCAAGACATGCAGGCTAATTCGTGTTCCCATATTGCACATAGAATGTGAATGAATGTGTGTATGTGTGTGCCCTGCGATGGATTGGCACCACTAAGTCTAAGTCAGGAGGCTGGTGCCCTAAGTCTCCTGGGTTAGGCTCCAGCCAGCAGGATAAAGCGAATATCTAGGATAAAGGATATTCAGGATAAAGCGGTATAGAAGATGAGAGAGTGAGTGAGTGTTCTTCCAGACAGCAAACCTGAATTAAATGGTTTAATGAGAAAACTTAATGGTAAAGGTTGATCTAAAGACCTTGTTCTGGTAATCAAAGGCTACCATAAAGCTTGAGGTGTCCTTTCATTTTTCATTTAGTAACTTATAAAAATGGACACCTTACTTAATACAGGGCAATACTTCAATTTTCCGCAGCCAGCTGTTTTTACTGTCATAAGTATATTCTATGTTTCCTTTCACAAGAAAACCATAGGCAGTGAGCTTTGAAAACACTTTATCAACAACGGAAAATAAAATTCCGTTATCAGTGAATCTCACAAACTTTATTAGATTTTATCTGCAAACATAATGAAAAGATAATAAGTTTTATATGGTTACAGCTTGCACTGTGCCAAATCTGACCTAACTGAATTAGTGTAAAATACAGAAACAGTGGATTATGAGTTCAGCTGTGAAAGCTGGAATTAAATGGCATTATTGGTACTGTATCCTGTGTGTGTGCACTGAATTGCCAAAATTTTGTGGACATTTGAGCATCATATTCATATGTGCTTTTGTACATGCCTTTCCATATTTTGTGTCTTTGCTCTTATGATAACATCTATGCTTCTTTTCACTACATGAGGTGAGGAGGCCTGAGGCATGTGGACATTCTATTTCATCCCAAAAATGTTCAAGTGAGTTAAATCAGGACAGGCCACTCAAATTCGTAAGTCCATGACCTTACGGACCTTTCTTTGTGCACAGAGGCTTTGTCATGCTGGAATATGTTTGGACCTTTTCGTTCCAGTGAATTAAAAGTTTTAATGCAGATGTTCTTAACAATTTTTGCAACATTTTGGGGAAGGAATCTCAAGCTTGACCTTCCCCAATTAAGAGTTCATAATTTGCTATTAATCATTGTTTATACTATAACAAATGTGCATTTTAAGAGTCATTTAATTAATTAGGTTATTTTAACAATTAACAAATAGTTTTGTAGGTCCTATTTCCCAAAATATAACAAAGTAGTAGTTTTATTTAAACCACAACAATTGTAAACTGCAGTTACATCTCAGCACTGGCCTGGTGACCTTTGCTTTTGGTGGGGCAGGATCTAGCCTCAAACACAAGTTATCACACTTGAGTTTGCAACTAGTGAATGTTTAATAATAATAATAATAATAATAATAATAATAATATGTAGTGGAGAGTCAACAACACACCAGTCATCCAGCATACATGCATCTTGTTTTGTGCAGTTTTAGAAGTACCTTTTTTCATCTTTGGTCACGGTGTGTGAAGTACACACAAAAGAACCCATAAGCCAGGGTTGTCAGGTCCTAGTAAAACTTTCAGCATGACTACATTTCAAAAAACACACAAAAGACCTGATTGTACCTCCCAAAAATACAGACATTGGAAAAGGAAGAAAACGTTTTTTTTCTCAACCTTTGAGTGGAAAACAAGGTCACCGTGGTGTACGTGCATTTCTGATGTACAAACATTATTCACTCCCTTTTCAGGCTTAATCTTTACAATATATCTTACAATAAGAATAATTCTACACATCATATACATGCGTGAACTTGCTCATTGCCTTTGTTAGTGAAAATCCATTAGATTTAATTCTGTGGTAGGTGCAAAGTATTTTAAAGTAGCTGGATTTGGCATACAAACCACAGCCCTGGCAACACTGTCATTATCTGTGCTCTCAGTTGCTCTTCCTCCACTGAAAAAGCTGAAAAAGTTTCAGAAGTAAAAATCTCCCTGGAGTGACCTTGAGGCATTTTGCCACTTCACAAAACATCACCAAAACATTACACTAACACAATTGTTCAATCTAAACATATACTGTATCTTATTATGCGAAAATATGAAGGCAAATCTTTTTATAGCCCTTGATAAAGCCTTTCCTGTGTGAGTCTCAGGACAGAATGTCATAATAAAAGCTTCTGGCAGTAACAGCAAGGCCGTTGAGGAGAAAGAGGCTGCCATGGACCATGTGATCGCACCCAACGGGGTGGGGGGGGGGGGGGGGGGGAGGTGGGACCATACTGACATTATTTGGTAAACAGTGATGTAAATTCCCTGCATTTGTTCCAGTGACTGTAAACAACTCTCATATTCAGATGCTTGTTATGAATGGACAATGTCTGGATGTGGGCCCACTACTCTATGATGGCTCTCTGTATGCTGAAAGTCTGGACAATAACCTCTGTCCAGCATTGCTAAGTCCCTTCCCTGCTCCTTTGACCCTCTAAGTGGGTGGGTTTCTAGGCAATTGAGTTAAACATATGTCAGCAGAACAGGCAAGTGGTAACTGTGAAGAGGCTCAAGGAATTAGATCAAGTCATGGCAATGTGTTGTAAGTATGGACATGTTTTAAAGGGAAATAAAAACTCCATCCTGTGGCATGTTTTAAAAGAACAGGAAAGCTCCAACCCGAAACACAACACATATGTTCAAATTGAAATACTTATGTGTTTAGTGATTCTGTAGATTATTTTTTATTTGGCACTGAATGTTCATTATTTACTGCTTACAATGCAAAAACATATTTGAGACGTAAATATTGCACTCAAACTCCAGAATGCAGTGCAGCTTCACTGCCTGGCACTCTAAGATTTCATTCAGTCACATTTAGTATTGATTACCGCACACTCTGGTGTCTGTTTCATATCTGAAAAGGATTCCTTATGCTTTCAGAACCACTGTTTCACTATTTGAGTCCTGGAATATGCCTGTGCCATCAAGGAAGAAAAACTCCATTGATGTGACAACCTGGTCATTTAGGACATTCAGGTCATCAGCTATCTTCATCATCAGCATTTGCCAAATAATATTCCTGAGCCTAGACCTGAATAACTAAAGCAACCCCAGATCATAAGACTGTACAGTGGGCACTATGCATGATAGTTGCATTGCTTCAGATGCTTTCATTCTTACCCCAATGTACCCATCGTTCTGGAATAGAGACAATCAAAACTCATTGGATCACATGACCTTTTTCCATTCCTCAAAGGTCGATATTTAAGCCTTCTATCAAATTCTTTAACTTTTCTTTCTGATTAGTCTCACATAGTCACACAAGGTTTTCTTATAGCCACATACTTGTTTAGTTTTTTTTTTCTTCACATTGTGCACATATGAAAATGCTGTTACTGTTAACCATAACCATAATTTTACTGTTGTGTTTTTTGCCACATAACTTCTGACCCTACTGAAATAGCTTTTTTGGCCGGTACGGGCATGACAATGTTGTGCCGAGCTACAACAGAGAATTAGCTTGACTAATAATATCACAAGCATGATGGCACTGAAGATGGTATTAGGAGCCTTACAATCTGATCAGTATATGAGATAGTTGGACAAATGAAATAATTAAAGTGCTGCTGTACTGATCTTTTGAAGCAAGGACTGAAAAAAAATCAACAACACAAATCAATGTAATAAATCTTGCTATTGAAAAGTACATGAAGGCATTTCACTCTCACTCACTCACTCATCTTCTATATCGCTTTATCCTGTATTCAGGGTCGCGGGGGGCCTAGAGTCTATCTCAGGAGGCTTAAGGCACGAGGCAGGGCACACCCTGGACAGTGTGCCAATCCATCGCAGGGCACACACATACGCTCACTCACACAGGTGCAGGTGCAAGACGACAGTGCTAACCACTACACCACCATGAAGGCATTCCAGGTATATTTTAATGTCTTGTAATAATAAAAAAAATTCTATCTTTCAATCTCTGAACCTCTGTAGTCCATCTAAGACCATGGAGGCCAATGGAGGTTCTCATTTTTATTCTGGTATTTTTCTGAATCCTTTTCTTTTCTTAGCCACCTTTAACCCGAACCCTAATCCTAGTCATTCTTTAATGTCATATATCCTACTCTCTGTTTCCATTTGCTATTTCTCTCTATCATCACTCTGATTTATTGTTCCTCTCCCAGCCTTCGTACATGCCCAAACATACCCCATTTATGTTCCGTTATAATTATTCCAACAGTTTTTTCTCATCTGAGATCTTTTTGGATTCTTTCATGTGTCACCTTTGTCTCCATCCAGTTTTCACAATCTTTCTATGACATTCCGATTCCATTTGTGTGCCGTGTCCTGTTTCTCAGTGTCTATCTTTCACAGGCATAGAGCAATGTAGAGAATACGCCTTATTGTAAATATCTTATATTGTAAAAAAAATCACTTTCATAGATATATTTTCTAATTATTAAATATATATCACTTCCCTTAAGGTTTTTTTTTTCATGTTCATCACATATGTCTTAACATTTAACATTTTTATTTATTCAAGTACAATGTCTATAAATAAATATAAATAAATAGGGAAATATGTTGATATTTCAGAAGGGACTAATAATTGGCTGCTTCAAGCAAATTTGTAAAAGGACATTTGAAATGACTGGAGTTAAGAACTACACAACACAGATATATAGAATAAATTCATGAATGGAGATCACTCAAACACTTGGTGAAGTTATATAGCAAACGTTGAGTGAAGTAATCACTACTACATTTAAGAATGAAAGTTAAGATTGGGACTAAACGGCATTGTGGCCATAAGGAATTTTTTTTTACATTTTTTTTATTTTTTTGGAGGCTGATCAAGAAAAAATCAGCATAAACATTGCACTTTGGAACAATGGAAAAAGTTAATATAGTCTAATGAATTTAGAGTTTAGGCTCTATTTTGAGTTGTGCATTAGGGTAAGAAGGGAAGCACATGAAGAGATGCATAATGCCTACTCTATAAGCCTCTGGAGGCAGTGTGATGATCTAAGGTTGCTTCAGTTCCTTAGGTCTATGTTAAGTGGCAATAAAACGAAGTCAGCTGCCGACCTGAATATTCCGAATGACCAGATTATCCCAGCAATGCAGTTTTTCTTCCCTGAAAGTATGAGAATATTTCAGGACACAAACTGTGAAAGAGATCTGGGTCTCTGGAAGTATGAAGAATAATTTCACACATGTATTGGAAACCGTATTGTGCAGTAATGTGTAATCAAAGCTAAAGGTGATCAAATGAAATATTGGAGTGTGCAACTTGACTGTAGAGTTTATCCATGTGTAGATTTGCTGCCACTATGGTTCTGATAATACAGGAAAAGCTTTTGATTTTGTCAAGTCACTGCCATCTAGTGGCAGAACACGATTACTACATTTTCTTTAAATAATTGTTTAGAAGACTTGAGGTGAAGACTGGTGACCCTTGACCTATGGCTTCAAAGTCACAGGAGAGATCAAGGACTAGAAATAGATCATCTTAAGGTGGGTTAGAGTCAATGATATCCATTGATGTGGGCAGCCAATAAGAATAGGAGTAAAACTCCAGGAGAGCCATTCCAATAGTAAGAACGGCATTCAGCATTAAACAGAAAAGTCAAGTAGATTGAAGTTTATGCTACTAATATGATTTTTTTTTTTACTTTTCCACTTAACTAATAATGGTTTGTTATTATGAATAAAAATTTGTTTTGTATTCCACTGTTGCTTCATGTTACTACCTCTGACTAGCACTTTTTAATCCCACTCAAGACTGTTTGCCTAATTGTGCATGCTCCAGCAAGTATTACAGAATGAATGATTGTACAGTTCTAACAAACCCATTGTTCTGTTCTCCAATGATAAACAATTTGATTTGTCACTTTCAAGATCAAGGAATTATTGAATATGAATGAATGAATTAATGAAATTCATGCCTATCAGTCCTGCAGAAGCAATGTGTAAATTCCCATAGATAATACTAACACCAGGGTTAATGCCTTTCTTTGTCATTTATAACCACCTATAAAGTTAAAACGAAAAATACACTCTATCCCATGTCTCGTTTTGTTCCCATGCACTCCTCTACCATAAACACATCTGTTTTAAATTTGAACCGTGAGAGATAAACGCATACATCTGTCCATTTGTCTTCCCTTTATGACCTCTCTAGCTCCCTCTGGTCAGATGAGTTGCCTTCAGCTAAATAATTAACATAAATGACTGTGATGGGCATAGCTCCAAGAGGAGCTGCTGCGGAAGCTGGGGTTGCTGAACTACAGCCAGGATCTGTTTAAAGACTACATGCATAGATTCTGCTCAGTATTTTTCAGTTCAGCCTCAGTTTAGTCTGGTGAAATACTTTCCATTAAATGACAGAAAAAATGATATAACAGGTTTTCGGTCTTGCCTGTCATGAGACAGTTGCTTGATTAGCTATAAGGGCAAGACATTTTCTCCAGGAACACTGACGCTGGTATTACTTTTTTACCTCCCAATTTGAGCACAGCTGACTTTACTCGTTATTCAGTTCATAAACATTGCATGCATTTGGTTCAACTTTTGAGAGGAAAAAACGAGGAAACAACACTGTGCTCAGTGTAAGTACCGCAGTCAAGAGACACTAAACACGAGCTCACCCTGCCATGTGTAAAACACCCCATATAAATCTAAATAATGGTTATAACATGCATACAGATGGATGTTTTCCTCTAGCAGTGGAATCACCGCTATGACAAGATTTCGCAATTCCTTAAAAGCAGCCACTGGCAAGGGGTAGAAAAAAGCGACCAGATGTGGACTACACGGAAAAAAAAAAAGTCTGAATGAAAGTGGGCAGAAAAGCTTGCATGTGAATTTAAAAACTTGTCAAGCCACACAAGAACAAAATAATACAAAAGATAATAATAAAAAAAGAGTTGCGGGTTTTAACAAAAAAAAACCCAACCTTCTATGGTTTTATGGTTAGCTAAGCTATGTGGAGGGGGAAATATTAGGCTGTATGTGTGTTCATCTATCTATCTGTCTGTGTACATAAAATGAATGATATTTATCAGCAACCCTACTCCCAGAATGCTGCCTAAAGTAATACAACTTTTAATGATCTTTGGCTATAAACTATCATTGTATGTTTCAGGAGTATTATTGCCCTGCCTGTTTTAGGGCTTTCTCTCTAACACGCTCAAGAATGTCCTGTTAATTAGCTGATTATTTGTTCAGGCGTCTTAAAACAGAGAAAACAAGAAAATTACAGGGAAGATGGACCTTAGGCGTTAGAAAGCACACGGCCTGAGGTTCCCTAAAGTTTCTCACATTAATTTTTACTAGGTGGTATAAGAACTTAACTACCAGAGAACTCTGTGGAATTCTACATTAAAAGCTTTGCTCGCTTTTTCCCCCTTTATGGTTATAGACTTTTAAAACATTACATTTAGCATATTTCACCGCCTGTTATATCCACTTATATGACAGCAATGTGCTAATGATTACACTTTTAACAGGTTAATGAACATCATGTGCATAACAACAATTGCCAGAGCTTAAGGATTAAAGAGAACAGTTAAAATAACTGAAAAATACATTACCATTCATTTAAGAAAATTATTGTTTTTATTAATGCTAGTTTTTCTAAACTGTTTATTTAGCACATCTTGATCTTGTAAGCAGGTTAATTTTGGGATATGTTTGGGATAATCAGTGTTTCATTTCACTATAAATAGTTATAATTTCATGTTTCGTATTTACTGGTCACAAAAGGAAGCAAATCATACACTATATTGCCAAAAATGTGAATAGCCAATCGTAACACCCATACAGTATGTGCTTATGTTCAACATCATATCCCAAAGGCATTGTGTTAATACGGAGTTAGTCTCTCCTTTCATGGTAAAACAGACCCCACTCTTTGGTGTAAAGCTTTCCATTAGATCGTGAAACGTGACTATGAGGAGTTCTGCCCATTCAGCCTCAAGGGAGCATAAGTGAGAGCAGGCACAAAATTGCGTTTTAATTGATCCCAAAAGTGCTCAGCAGGTTTGATGGCAGGGCCTCTGTGCAGGCAAGTTGAGTGTTTCCAGACCACTTGTGGCAAACCATGTCTTTATGAGTCTTGGTTTGTGCTCAAGGGCATTGTCACACCGGAACAGGTTTGGGCTATGTCCCTTCAAATTCCAGTGAGGGGAAATCATAATGCTACAGCAGAGAAAGACATTCTAGACAAGCATGCGCCTCCAACTTTGTGGCAAAAGTTTGTAGAGGCCCAACATGTGGGTGACACACTTAGGCAACCGCATGCCTTTGGCCAGATAGTGTATTTACATACACATTTCTGTCCAGCTGGACTTCTATAAACACACAGGGTGTTAATTCAGCACTGGGGATTTTGCTGAGAATAGACATGTTTAACTCAACCCTATCTTACACGCCTCCAACACTGGCAGAAAATAAGGGCTGCTATAAAACTGCTGATTTTAGGTGTCTTTTTTTATAATCTGAATCACTACTAACACAGAATTCTGCCACGCCTCCAACCAGCGAAAGTGGTTTCAGTTCCTATAAAGATGTGACATCCTTGTATCTATTTTTATAGATAACAGCACGCTCATGGGCTCTGTGAATAGGAAAGTTTTTTAATTCGACATGGCATATTGTTTAAGATAGGGTTAAAAGCAATAGATATATGTAGTACTTGTTATATAGGGTTAAAATGCATGTGTTAATGTGTTGAATAAATGTATTAATAACCACCTTAATAACTTTGGCTCAAACATCATGTTAAAATGGAACCATTTACTGTACTGAATTTATATACTGTATACTGTACGGGCAGTTTTTGAATTTCCACATTTTCTCCACAAGCTTTCCTACCAACAATAAATCAAAATTCCCAACACACAAAACACTTCCAAAAGCCTCACAGAACAATCTACATGTTCTAAAGAGAAATAAAATAAATAAATAAGATAAACCATTTTTAATGTCTGTTTTGATCATTTTTGATGTCTATTCAATAGTGTTGGCCATTTTCCTCTTAATCCTCAATGCAACATTTAAAACAAAACCTTTGATATATTGGTATAATTTTTTTTTACTTTTCTTTGTTTTTTTATTTTTGTCTTCTTAGTTTTATTTGTATTTTTTATTCTGTCAAGACATATAATTTAATAAATAATCAGAAATCTTTGGGAATGTGATTGGAATTCACCCCAGATGGGACACTAATTTGACACAGTGCAAGAAAAAAAGCATTGATCTGTCACATATATACATTACAGTATGAAATTCTTTTCTTTGCCTATACCATTTTATAAGGACGTTATGTATGGCACCGCTCTAGCAGAAAGGGTTGCTGGAGATTGAACCCTTGACCTTTTGATAAGTCTCTCAGAGCCTTAACCATTGAGCACTGGAACGATGAGAGGCGGCTGGAGAACCCAAAGCTTCTTCTTGCCCTGTGGTGCTACTGTAGTAATCATCATCCCTTGAGTAGTTGATCATCATCAGATGTACAGCCCTTTATAAAAGCCGTGGTTTTGGCACTTTGCTGGTCTGAAGCATTAACATAATTCCAAAAAGGGAAAGACACAAGACACAAGACCGTGTCTAAGCAATTGTTGCTGCACATCCATCTGAAAAGAGTTACAAAACCATTTCCAAACAATTTGAAGTTTAACACTCTACAGTGATACATTTTATTCATATGGAAAGCATTCAGATAGTCGCCAATCGTCCAAGAAGTGGACGTACCAGGACATTCAGCCCAAGGTCAGACTGTGCATTGCACAGAGAAATACAAAAAACAAGAGCTACATCTCAGAACTTACAGTCCTTAATGAGCATGTTAAATGTTAAGGTCCATGACAGTAAACTTAGAATAAGACTATTAATCATGGTTTGTTTGGAAGGGTTGCCAAGAGGTTGCCAGTCTCTTCTGTCTATAAAAACCACTGATGTTTGCAAAACTGCATGTATACAAAGGACAAGACTTCTGGAATAATGTCCTATGGAAAGATGAGACCAAAGTGGTATTGTTTGACCTTAACCAAATAGTGTCGTGTTGGGCAAAACCAAATAGCATTTCAGCAGGAACACCTCAAGCTGTCAAGCACAGTGGTGGAGGGGTGATGATTTGAGCTTGTTCTTACAGCCACAGGATCTGGGCACCTTGTAGTAATTAGTGCGTCCATGAAATCCTCCGTATACCAGAGTATTCTAGAGGAAAATGTGAGGCCATCTATCTGAGAGCTATAACTTGATTAAAATTTGGTCATGGAACAGGACAATGATCTGAAGCACATCAGTAAAGCTACATCAGAATGGTTGACAAATAAAAGGATCAAGGATTTGGTATGACCTTGTCAAAGTCCAGACCTCAACCCAATTTAAACGTTGTGGCGAGACCGTAACGGAGCTGTGCATAAGCAAATGCCCCAAAACCCCAATGAATTGGATCAATGTTGTAGAGAAGAATGGAGGGAAGTCATGCAGGAAATAATTACTTAAATTTATTGCTGCTAAAGTTGTATCACCAAAGTTGTCTCAAGACGGGGCGCAATCATGCGGGGTACTTAGTATTGCCCACATGATTTTATTAATTTTTTGGTTTCATTTTTGTTAAAGAAATAAGGGCACAGTGAAAAAAAAAAAGTTATATGTTGTTTGCCCGAGGTTGTATTTGCCTAATAATAAACCAGAGACCAGTGCTAGGATTATGTAGGATCATGCAAATTGACACTCCCTTGGTCTCCGGGATCATGGACTATCCCCAGTATGTCCGATTACAAAACTGTGTGTTCGACACAGTGATATCCAGCACTGGTGCTCCTCAGGGGACTGTTCTGTCTCCATTTCTTTTCACCCTCTATACATCTGACTTTAAATATAATTCAGAGTCATGCCATCTACAGAAGTTCTCTGACGACTCTGTGGTTGTTGAATGGTGACATCTCCGAGTACCAGTCTGTGGTGGGTGACTTTGTTTTCTGGTGTGAGCGTAACCACCTAAAACTCAACATCAAGAAAACAAAGGAGCTGGTGGTTGACTTTAGGAGAAGTAGAACCCCTGTGACTCCTATATCTGTCAAGGGGGTGACAGTGGACATGGTCTCATAGTATACCTGGGAACTCATCTAGATAACAAACTGAACTGGTCAGTTAACACAATGGCACTCTACAAGAAAGAACAGGGCAAGACTACTTTCTGAGGAGACTCAGGTTTTTCAAGATCTGCAACACCATTCTTTGAATGTTCTATGGATCTGTTGTGGCGAAGCATCGTTTTTTAAACTGTGGGCTGCAAAATGAAAGCGGCAGACAGAAATAGACTGGGCAAGGTCATTAAAAGGGACGGATCTGTCCTGGGCAAGGAGCCGGACTCTGTTGATGTTGTGGCAAGGAGGAGGTTTCTGTCCAAAATACATACAATCTTGAACAATCCTTCTCACCCACTATACAGTGTTCTCTCTGACCAGAGGAACAAATTCAGCCAGAGACTGATTATGACCAGGTGTTCTACAGAGCGCTACAGGAGATCTTTTCTCCCAATGGCCATAAAATTATAGAACTCGTCTCTGTAACGTTTACACTACGGCATAGGGACTGTCTGTAGTTACTACACAATATATTAATACACATGTTCCCACAGCTCAATATCAGTTTCAAGTGCAATATCTGATTACCAGTACCATTTGTACAATTTCTTTCTTTTCCATTTCCATTCCAAGTGCAATATCTGTATATTAATTATTTTTAGTGCAATAAGTAACTTACTGTATCTTACTGTGTGCTATATTTAATTAAATCTTCTATTTATTTATTTTTATTATTAATTTTTTTTCTTTGTCTAATCTATTACTCCTTTCTTCCCAGTAAATAAATCAAAGCAACTGTAACCAAGACAAAGCAATTTCCCTCTGGGATTAATCTGTTCACACAGTTGGCATTTCATTGGGTATATTGTTGGCATGTGTATTTTATGGACATGCATTCAGCACTTTGACATTGTTCTAAAGAATTTTTTTTTCTTCACTTTTACAATGAAGTCATAGGGTTAGGTTAACTTTAGTTTAGGTGTTTCCATTAATACTGTATGTATTTTCCCCTTCATAATTGTTTACGTACAGTATGATGAAGCACACAGTCTGAGATCTTTCTCCAGCTTACTTAAAAGAGCTTTGAAAGCTTACATATGTGATGAATGCTGTTGATAATTATTTTACAGGAGCTCAAGCTAAAATCTAAATCTCTTTGTTAAGTATGACCTCCTACTTCCACTCACCGAACGTGATAAGATTATGTTATTATATATAAAAAGGAGGAGGATGGGTCCAGTGTGATATAAATGTATCCTACCTTTTATTCTGTCATACCAGAAGATTACTGCACTTATGCATAGAAAAATACATCAAGTTTTGCTACTTTATCATATTGCCTAAAAAGCCATGCTACTACCTTTTTGACTTTTGAGTTGATGCTTAGTATTGAAAGGTTTTTTTTTTTTTTTTATCAGCTGTGGTTTTATTGTTCATTTTATTTGATTTGCATGTGAATTAACATATAATATTAAAACAACTTGTCAAAATTATAGAAATTATATTCTGATAACGTTACAAAGTGCCCCTAGTTTGTCAGAAGATGCTACCTCAGATAAAATTGTACTATATTTCTGCAGTTCTACCACCATTTAAAACTATAAGTAGGAAATATTGATAAAGTAGTGCAGACCGATAAATATAACAATAATTTTGGGCTACCTGTAGGAAAGTCTTACAGGGTAGAAAAAAAAATGATAGAACACAAGAAGCAAGAAGCAGCCAAAATAACAAAAACAACAAACAAAAATAATGATACAGATATTTGGAGCACTAAACAGATGCAGCTATTTATAGTGGAATTGTATTATAGCTCTAAGATATACGATAGATCGATCAATAGATAGATAGATAGATAGATAGATAGATAGAGTACGGTGTATGTATCTACATACATACACTATACTGTATACAGTACTTCAATATTGACTTGGTCCCCCCTTTTGCAGCTAACACAGCTTCCTATTTTATTGAGATTCACAAGTTTTTTGGGTGTTTCTGTGGGAATTCGTGCCGACATTCTGTAGGCTATTTATGAGGTCAGGCACTGATGTTGGATGAGAAGGCCTGGCTCGCAATCCCCGTTACAGTTCATTCCCAAAGGTGCTTGATGGGGTTGAGGTCAGGGTCTGTACAGGCCAGTCAAGGCCCTGCTGTGTGCACCGGGGCACAGTCATGTTGGAATAGAAAAGAGCCTTGCCCAAACCGTTGCCACAAATTTGAAAGCAAACTGTAGCACCTGAATTTGATAATTAACAGGTTTGACCAAATACAAATGTGTGTGTCCATATAGTGTAGATAGATAGATAGATTCGCCTCATGATCGGCTCTCGGTGCTTTCCATGTATCTTATTATTATTATTATTATTTTTAACCAGTTGCTTATTTAAAATAGCTAAAGGTACTAAACACAGGTTTGCAGATGGTGCAGATGGTGCTCCTGCGAAACAGTCCGCGCCTCTTCCGTCAGCTGGCAACAGCGCGAGCGTGGTGGGTGACGTCATCCGGGAGGCGGAGCCCCGGGCGGTGACACGTCACTAAACTAGTGGAGACGTCGTCTTGTCCTCGAAGCGTTGAGAAAAGAGGCTTTGTATCGAGCGCTTTCTCTCCTCCGAGATCAGTACCGTGTCAGTAGCGGGTTACAGAAAGCCAGGCCAGGCGGCGGTTTTAGTCAGCAATGCGGATCGCGACGCTGATCTCTCTGGCGAGGCCGATCGGCCCGGTGGTGGTCGGCATCTCTCTGGGCTTCACCCTCAGCCTGCTCAGCGTCACCTGGGTGGACGAGAGCTGCGGCTACGGCGCCGTCGGGGTGACCGAGGACGCGCCGGTGGCTGCGCCGGGGGCTGCGAAGGGAGCGCGCAAACCGAGCTCCATAGCGACCGGTAACACCGACGAGGACGATTTTGAGCCTAAAATAGTTCCATACAACAAGCCTTCTGAGCAGGGTCCGCCGAAGAAAGTTTTCAGGTAGGCGTGGAGGGTTTGCTTCTGGAGTGTCTGTAGGCTGGATGATTCGCGTCAGCGCTTTAAATGCAGTGAAATGCAGGCGAAAGGTCTCCACACGAGGCTTTGCTTTATTTAAGCGGTATTATTCACTGTGCCGTCGTGCTCGTCTTGTTTAATGCATTGCATTATACGTTATAAATATACTCTAGTTGGCACTCTGTGTCGAGCACTGTGCGTGTTTTATTGATTCCCCTTTTAGCTATAAATAGTGCCTGTGTACGAGCGTGGTTGCGTTTGGGGGTCACACTATAACCCACACTACAATAAAACTAACGGTGGGTTCCAGTAGTTCAGACGAATCACCAAGCCGAGTCTAAATGCCAATCACTATTTTGGAGCGGTCACGCCCGTCTCTGCCACAGCCACATCTGTGCGCTCTTACTGCACAGCCAGTTTATACATTAGAGGTCTTCGAGCCGCTTGACATGGCATATTGTTTTCTGCAGGCAACACCAGTCCCTTGGGTTTCCACACTGCCCTGATTAAAGACATTTGAGCTAACGCTTTTGATGTCTGCCCTCTCTGTCCTGTTATTAAAAGGAGCTCAGCATCCTGTTCTAGACCAAGTTGTTGGTTCACTTCCCAGTGATCACATTTCAGCCAAAGGATATGCTTGATTATTCCTACTTTTTGACCAGACACCTTCGGATTGTTGCTTGTAATCTGGGGAAGAAAAAGACATTCAAATCTTTAAGCCACAGAATGATTCTTAGTATTTTCAGTGAGGAACCAGACTTACACCGACCAGCCTTAACACTACAATGCAAAACATTATGCCCAGTATGGTGTAGGTTTCCACTGTGCTGTCTGAACAGTTTTGAGCTGTCCGATCATGACTCCACAAGACCTCTGTGGAGTGCTGTGGTGTCTGGCACCAGAGCGTTTGGCAGTGGATGGGTACTTAGGGCGGCGGAGTACGGCCTTCATCGACTTGGTCCATCCCATGTTTCCTCGATAGAGAATTGGTTCTCTGTGGGATTGGACCGGATGGGGATTGCTTTTGGTCGCATGGGTGAGCCTTGGGTTCGCGTCCTATCACCTGTTTGCTCATATACAATTAATGATCAGTGTTAATGTTATGGCTGATCGGTCTAGATTGCACATACTGTAGAAACAATATAAGCTAAGAATTTTTTTTTTTCATGTAAATTTCATGCAAATCTTTCTTTTTTTTACCTTTAGATCCAAATATGCAAGCACAGAGCTTGGCATTCATGAGCGTCTCTTTGTAGCAGTCATAACCTCCAAAAACAACTTGAACACTTTGGCCGTGGCAGTCAACCGAACCCTGAATCATCACCTGGATGGCCGCCTTATCTTTTTCACCGGCTCGCACAACCGCAAAGTGCCTCACGGTATGTTTGTGGTGGCCCATGGACACGAACATCCTGTGCCTAACATGTTCCAGACGGTGCAGTACCTCATGGAGCACCATGTAGCTGAGTATGACTGGTTCTACATACTTCAGGATGACACTTATATCCAGCCTGACAGACTGAAGACACTGGTGGGACACTTGAGCATGGACCTCCAGTTGTACATGGGCCACCCAGGAGAGTTCATTGGAGGTGAAGCCCAGGGAAGGTTTTGTCATGGAGGTTCAGGTTTTCTCCTATCCGGGGCCTTATTGCTGAAGATTAAGCCCTTCTTGGAGCGTTGCAGAACTGACATTGTAAGTGTCAGGCCTGACGAGTGGCTGGGGCGATGCATCGTCGACTATGCTGGCATTAGCTGTGTGAAGGAGTATGAGGTAGGACAGACCAATTTGCATGCACTGAATCTGTATAGTTTGGCGGGCAGCAAAAATCTGTAGAAATTACCAAAATTAAATATAAATTATGGATACAGTGATGTACTTTGAGACCTAAATATAAACCTAAATATAATTTACCAAAAAATATGCTAATTATTTTATTTAGGTTACATTCTAATTTTGCCTTGGCCCCAAACGTCCTGTTGCGTAAGCAGCCAAGTTCTGTAAATGCAGCCATGAGTCTGCATGATGTCTAAAATGTTGGTAGCTAAATGTATAATTTTTTTTCTCAGTTTGTTGTAGTTTTTGGGAAGAGTTTAAACAGACAAAAGCCTGATCTCATTAATAATCACATTGGTAATACAGAGAAGAGCACTTACACACTGATGATGGGTGAACATCAGAGAAAAAAGGTGTAAAAATTTGCACTTGTTTCTCTTCTGATGTCACTAGGAAAAGAGATCAGTCAAGTGACTTGTTCTCTCAGATGGTAACAGATCAAAGCGATAACTCATTTCCATTTCTAAGTCATTAATTATGTAAGGTTTGACATTTATAACCTTAGAAAACAAGATTAATGAAGAAGTAGGCACAATGTCTTTTTGTGGAAGATAAATCCATAAGATAAATATATTTCAGTTAAGGAAAAATGGTGCACATATAAACACATGTTTGTTGAGGAAAACGAATGTGATGTGTTGAGCATATGAAGGGGTTTTTGCAGGCAACCATACAATTATGACTCATAATTCATAATGGTTCCTCTTTCCGTCCCTTTTATGCAGCTATATTCTCTTCCTAACATATTTTGTAATTCCGTGGTTTTCCAAGTTATGTGTGCTTCAAAGCTTTCAAACACACAGTGCATATGTTTCTTCAGTAGTGGCTGAACTCCTTCCTGAACATTCTCATCGTGAGGCCCAATTAAGTTGTATGTAAAATAGCATCAACATGAGTGTAGAGCTGTATGTGCAAGAGAGTTTAACAGATTATAACCTGGCATGGATTTTCCTGGCCAGCTCCAAAAGCAGACCAGTGTAGATAAAGCAAACTGTTCATGTAGCTGGATTCCCCAGAGAAGTCCATGTTTGTGCTGGCCACAAGTGACTTCATTTTTTTAAAGCTCGGCTCTCGTGTGTCAGCAGGAAACCACCGTTCCCAGGAGTCTTCGCCTCCGATGTGAAGGTGGCTTGTTCCGTATTGAGATGCAGTCCGGTCGCACAGTATCGGGTCAAAATTATGAACGCTGACAGTATTTCAGGGCCAAATTTTCTATTTCTGTTGCAGATGCACGTCCAAGGAAGCAGGCATAAGTTTGTGAACCTCAGCACAGTATGTCCAAAGGTGCACTGCAAAATATACAGGACCAGTCAAAAGTTTTGCACACACCTTTTAATACATTTTTAATACGTTTTTTTTTTTGTTAAATGATTTATTTTCTACACTGGAGATTTTAAAACTGTAATAAAACATGTAATTATGTCATTATGTAATAACAGTCAAATGTTATTTTAAGACATGAAGGTCAGCTGTTCTGGAACAGTTCTTGCAAGATCAGTATCTTGTCGATCGCATTTGCAAAATCCATCAAGCACCATCATGAAACTGACTCTCATGAACACCATCCCAGGAAAGCGAGATCACAACTTGCTTACCTCGGCTGCAGAGGAGGAGTTAATTTAGAGTTACCAGCCTGAGAAATCACTAATTAATAGCACCTCAGATTAAAAGCAGACAAATCACCATATCAACTGTTCAAATGAGATTTTTGCAAATTTCATAAGCTTTCAGCGTTGTTTCACAATGGAGAAGGGACTGAAAATCAGGAAAGTAAAAGGTGTGTCCAGACTTTTGACTGGTAGTGTATGCTGCATGCTGTTTACAGAACATGATCAGATTTTTCTGACAAATACCTTAAAACTTCACCTATCTTTATTTAGGCACGATTCTACAGATGGGGTGCCATTTAACACTTATAACACGTAGGAAAACTCTTAACCCATTTCAGGGGACAATATCACATTTTTATAAGGTTCCTTTGCTGACAATGGCTATATTTCTATTTTTGAATGAATAGCAAGCATAGAATTATCAAAAAAGAATGGGACATGAGGGCTTTGAAGAGTTAAATAAATAAATAAAAATAATAAGAGAAAAAAATTATTATAGAGAACTTTTGCTGTCTTCCCATGAATGATTTCTAGCTGCGTGTGATCTAACCATGCAACCTGCCTCTACACGACTTGCCATGCTCGTCATTGACACTGGATGTTATTATACTGTTAACACTGTTAACTGATACCACCAGTAAGCTCCGCCAGATTCTGTTCTTGTCACACGCTCTGATTTTCCTGTTTACCTCGCTTTAATAGCTTATAATGAAAATATTTGTTGTGGCTTTTAACTGTTTACTACAGAGCATCTTAAAAAATCTTGATTTTATGAGTGCCACTGGCAACAAACAGATCCTGCCTGCTGAAAAGGCTTTCCTTAAACTTGTGCACATGAAATCTCTTTCTGTCCATTTTAAGCTTTGAGATCTGGGCGAGTAGAATTGTTTTACAAATTTTTATTACTGAAAAATTGCTGCATGAAACAACTAATATTACACAAACCTTATGTCTGGTTATTGTGTTCAGGCAACAGGCTTGAGTACTTAGAGGAGCATATTTTTAGGTACAGTTATGATTGTTTTGGGCTGGGACATGGGAGAAAATGGAATTTTAAACGCCAAAATTCTGCGAATATTTTATTAATGTTTTGAAATACACATGCAGTTTTTCCACAAGACACTTTACCATTTTGAAAATGCATTTTAAATGTAGTGTACAGATTTAGAGGAACACAAATGGCATCAACTTAGTGGAAATAAAAGGGCTGCACCCTGCTGTTTAAATAAACATAAGAATAGATAAATCATGTCAACATTTCCATCTGTAATGTGTTGTAACAAGCATCAGGATTCAGGTGAGAGAAATTTTAGTGGGGAAAAAAAAAAGAACTAACAATAACCTGTTTTCACAAATGTGTACACACCTTATCTGATACTCCGTTCAAGCATCGTTGGCTTATAATAATCTTTGTTCCTCACCAAAAATGCTTCAGATCTATCAAAGAGTGAGAGGATCTCATGTGTGCTCTCCTCCTGAAGTCACTCCACATGTTTGCGAATGGGTTGAGACCCGGGCTCTGGGTGAACTTTGAGCAGCTTCTTTTAACGTCACTCCTTTGTTGACTTGGGTTTGGGTCATTGTCATGCAGAAAGGTTGATCTTTGTCAGCTGTTTAACAGAGGCCTGCGGGGTAGGGGACAATTCATCAATCCATGATACCCTTGATATCTTGAATAAATCCCCAGTCCACACTAAAGAGAAACAGCTCCAAAGCACAATGTTATAACAACTGTACTTCATTCATGTCCTTGTATATCTATTGGGCAAGCTTTTTTTTTTTTTTTTTTTTTTTTTTAACCTCCAAAATTTTGTACAAGATGGGGTTGTAAGACTGCAATGACTTTGAGGACAGATTTGTGTGTGTGTGTGTGTGTTTATGTATGAGAGCAGGAAAAGCTTTCATCTAGCCACCCTACACCATCTCCCAGAATGAGAGTATGCAAGACATTGAGGCCTGCCAGCCTCCTTGATAAGCTTTCTTCTTATCTTTTTGTCTATTTCGGAGGCATGTCCTGTTTCTGGTAATGTCACTCTGGTTCCCCCATTTTCTCCACTCGCCGCTGGCCTTCACAGTGTTCCATGGCACATCTAATCTAAAATTCTTTTGTGTTCGCCTCCTGATTGACGCCTTTGAACAATGGGAGCCTCTATATTCTTGCTGAGCTCTTCGCAGACCGTGGCTTCGGCCAAATGTCAAGATAAAAAAATAAAAAAAAGACAGCTGAGCTTATTTGAGGTTTATCTGATTACTTTTATGCATGAGCTTGACTGTGATTGCTTAATTCTGGCAACAGGCATGTGAGTCATTAGGTGTCCAAACTAGTAAAACCAGAGGATTGTTCTCGTTTGTTCCTTCCCTCCCACAAATGTTTCTGTTGCTTTTTACTTAAATTTTATTCGTTTTTATTTTTTTCACATTAAAAGTGGAAAATGATCTAAGATCATTTATCTTGATCTAGTTATTTATTTATTTATTGTTACGTGACAAAAAAAAAAAAATTATGTCTGGACTTTAACAGGCACCATGGATGATAGACAGGTAGAGGCACCTCTTTGTCATGATTTGTTCATGTAGCTGGTTGTTGTCTATTGTTTTAAAGAGCCTGGGGCAGCCACAAGAAGTTCCTTTTGGTTGGATATTTAACATCAGAAATGGCAGGAAAACATTTGTGGAAGAAATGGAAGAAGTTTGTGTGTGATTTTACTCGAATTTACTGACTTGCCTCCTAGATATGATGTCAACATAAAAACACTTTTTTGTTTTAATTATAGGCCTGGCTGTATGATCTGAACAGAAGAGTGTACCTACATGTCATCCATCTCCATCTAATCATTCTTTTTGCCTTCGCTCCTCTGATGGTTTACAGCCTTCTCTTTCTGTACATTGTATTGTTGTTTAGTGTATAGCGATATCCCCAGGACCAAAAATACTTCAAAAGCACTCCAACGCAGCCTCCATTCTTCGCGGAAGATGGTCAAAAAGGCACATAGGAAAAACAAACATGTTGATCAAATGATATAGTACCACCCCACCAAATTTACATTTACTTTTACTTACTTACTGCATTTGGCAGACGCTCTTATCCAGAGCGACTTACAAAAAGTGCTTTAAAGTTTACATCACTGGATAGATACTTACAATGGGTCACTAGGTTAATGACTAAGTGCCATCAGTCAAAAAAGAGGTACGTTTTGAGTCGTCGTCTAAAGATCGTCAAAGTCTCTGCTGTACGGAAATCTAGAGGAAGTTCGTTCCACCACCTAGGTGCCAGAACAGAAAAGAGTCTGGATGAATGCCGCCCTCGATCCCTGAGAGATGGTGGGACGAGACGGGCAGTGCTGGAGGATCGGAGGGAACGTGGTGCAGTGCGTGGTGTGAATTCTGTCCAAATCACAGACAGTGCTGATTCACACCGAGGTCCTGAGATAATATTAGTCCTGTGTGAATCAGCTTGTCTGTGATATGACCAGGATTTAGGGATGTACCAGACGTGCTGATTCACACAGGATTAATATTATCTCAGGACCTACTGTACCATATTTTGCCTAACACCTGTGATAATATTAGTCCTGTGTGAATCAGCAATATATGGTAGGTCATTTGCGGGCGAATTTATATTTTACGAATTACAGACATGGCCGATTCGCACGAGATTAAGATCACAGACAACCTCCGCAATTATTACAAGTGACTAGTGGTCCCCAGGTAATACTAATCCTGCGCGAATAGGGCTTAAGAAGTAGTAATAAGCATGAGCAATAAGGAACTAATCCACCAAACTGTTCATCAACCCATCACGGTCCCCCCAGGGTAAGAATTTCTATGATTACTGTACAAGTGCGTACCGTAAGTAGAAGATTAATTGATCTACAAATGACATAACCAACAAAAACAAATGTCATTCATGTTTGTATTGTAAATTCATACCCAAATAGTAGGATAAGTACCAAAATGTTTTAACCTGATACACATAATGTCTTGGTACAGTATAAAACCCTGGAAAAAGGAAGGAAATTCCCTTGGTTAACTTTACCTTTATAGTCTATAAATATCACATCTTGACTTACAGGAAGGCAGGGGAATGAGGAAGCCGTTAAGGTCTTGATTATACGCGGCATATTACGGTATATGGCAATGCCCGCAGCATTTTTCACATACTCACCTGCATACTTTACATACATCTGGCAGAACACGTTGTACACTAGTTAGCACATGAATGCCAAAACATCACTGTCTCTCATGTTTCAGACTGTAAAATATTCGGAGACGTCTTGCTCTGTGACAAAGACCGTTCTCTGTTGCCATTGTTGGAATTGCTTCCCTTATCAGTGTTCCAAATAAAAGCTAATGGATGGTGACCTCACATTAAAAAAATGCTAGTCTTATTAGTATTTACTAGTCTCAAGGATCCAGATATGGATATACATGTATACAAGACATCTTACCATATAATTGAATGTAGTTTAGATTTAAATAATAATTGTAAAATGCATACCAATTAGTCTTAATAGACAAGTGTGTAAAGGTACATAATGATGAGATTTGAGACATAATGCTATTTTTTTGTAGTCTGTTCCAGCCCTGTTGACCTGGCACCACAAAGGCACATCTGGTATACGCGTATATAATGGGTGTTCAAGCCAAACCAGGACTTCTGATTGTGCAGACTAAGAGAACAAAGATATGAAAGTAAAATCTACCTTTATATAATCCCGTACTATACTAAAGCACTTACGCCTGCTTTACATCTGGCCTCCCAGGAACTTCTTTAATAACCCAAAACATGTGGAATTGGCTTGGATTGAGATCAGGACTGGATGGGGGATAAGTGGTGTTGGTTAATGATTGTGCGTACTGTTTCTACAGACAGATGCTCCTCCTCCGCCAGTTTGGTGACAAGTTATTTGTTGTTTTTCAAGGAACAGGCGCTCTACTCTCCGAATCTTCACAAGAACAGCTGCAACGTGCTCCAAGCCACCTTAGCTGAGATTGTCATTTACGGAAATGAAACGTTTTACAGCGATTAAGAGTCTCATCATGATGCTGCGCTTGAAGTCTTCTGTAAATGTCAGTCAGTTTTACATGTTCGTTCATGAGAGATTTCATCAAAAGTCTCTTTATGGCTTGAACCCTCCTTGTATTTAGCTACAATACCAGTGGTTTAACAGTGACAGGCCAGTGAGAGTTCCAGGAAGATAATTGAGTAATACAGCAAAACTGCAGCCAATACAAAATCACCACTTTTCAGCAAAGCTCACACTTGGCTGGATGTCTAAATTTGTCTAATCCCTAGATGGACTATAATGTTAACTTTGTCAGCTATTATTGTTTTTGTTGAGGAATAAGGTTTAGATCTTGGCATGTGTTTGGTCAGTAGCAATACAGTAGGATTAGCAGAGAGGCTTGAGTAGTCGGAGTAAGCCAGAAGTGAAAGGACTTCCTGCCCGCTACAGGATGCCCTGCTGAGAGTCATTAAGGTAATTAGGGTGAGATGTTTAAAACCGCATTACTGCTGTCAGAAGGGGTTATACGAGCATGAGCGCTTTGGCCCGGCCGTGTACCATATGTTAAAGGTACAGCTTGCTTTAAAGCTTTGTGTTATGAGAGCCACTGAGTATTTGACTGCATGTCATATCTGGATTTTTTTTGTTTTGTTTTGTCTTACAGGATCTTAATTATAAGTACTTTGAGATGAAAAAAAACATGGACCTGAGTGGAGATGAAAGCCCTGACTTCCAGAACGCTCTGTCGGTTCACCCGGTAACCAGCCCAGAGCAGATGTATCACCTGCACAGATACTTCACAGAAAGAGAGCTTCAGAAAACCTATGAAGAGATCAAGAAACTTCAGGTGAATGTCTTTTGGTTCTTTCTTACGCATGTGCCCCACTGTGCCAAGCTCCTTTCCTTTCCATTCCTTTTCCTCCCATCATTCTTTTTTCATAATCTATACATATAATAAGACTGTAAACTTGGTGTGACTGTACATCGCGGATATTTGCGAAAAAATAATTGGGGGGACGTAAGATGAGTAATAGAACAAGATGTTTTTTTTAGGATTTTTGTCTGTCTGTCTGTTTGTTTGTGTACGCATCACGTAAAAACTACTGAACGGATATGAATGGGGTTTTCACAGGCGTATTTGTCCGAGCTTGGCGTAACATATAGGTAACACATATTTGTTTCACAGTTGGCTCACGGGAAGAGAGATATGCTAAATTAAAACTTATTTGAAAAACCCCCTTATAAAAAAAAAAAATTACCTTGAAAAAAATTAGTTCATTTCGAGATGTAACAGATTTTTAAATACACGTTTATGAACGTGTGATTGCAATCGACTTAATAAATGTGATCTCACACCTTCATTCCGTGTACGTAAAAATTCGAAAATTCAACAGATGGCGTTGTACATTTTTTAAAACGCGCTCATGAGGGTGCAATTAAAATCCACTCAAACTAAGTAGCGGACACATTTAGTTATATAATAAAGCTCTCTTACATACTGTATACATTTGTTATTAAAAAAAAAAAATTCAATAAATATGTTACCGCCACCCCCTGGTGCATTTGGATTATTGTTGCTCTGCAATAGATATGCTTTCAATATTTGTTTTCTTCCATATTTAATATACTCACACCACAGAGTGCGTAATTTCTTGAAATATGTCCCAACTTAAAGTCTTGGACCAGTAATGGCAATTATTTTGCTCTACACTAAATACATTTGCATTTGGAATGAAAACAGCAATATGAGAATATAGATCATAATTTCAGCTTTAATTTCCTGATATGTTAGCCAGTCTGTGAAAACCCAGAAACTGTTTTAGGGAGAAAACCTACGTATTAGTTTATGTAGGTAAATGGAAAATCACATATTAATCACGTGTGAAATGTCCCACGTAGAGTGTAAAAGCGTTACGCTTGCTTGCTGTGGATGTAGAAGGACAAGGCCTGCGAGACCTAAAATAGGAACGAACTGATTGTCGCCGCCACTGGGTGATGATGTCATGGCATCTGTTCTGAGACAGATACCGAGAGCAACTTCTTATATGATGAAGTATATAGAGGTTTGGATATAAAATGGAACAGCTGGGACAAAGAAATCACCTTTCTCCTTGCTGGCTGCAGTTATCTTTGGTATGAGATTTCCCTTGTTACTTTGCCCTTAAGCTGGGAATGAATTTACAGTTTTCCAGGATTTCCACCACATTAGAAAATAGTGAATAACAAATTTTTTAAATTTTTTTCGAACCCACCCATTTTTGAAATGATCAAAATAAATGAATACTGGAACTGAAATGTATATTGTTGCTCAATAAGTACCCTGTTGGATTGATTGTTTAAACAGTTAACAACTGTGAATGTTAACTCTTTGTTTAAGCCATGGGTTTTACCTCAAGGGGCTTGCAGTCGTTAAAATTGATAAACCAGTATGACGCGGAGCAACCTGTTTGTGGGAGAAAAGCAAATTTCAAATTTTGGAAAAAAAAATGGCTGAGTCATTACACAAACATTGGGCAATGCCATTACATCTATTTGGAATGTCCTGAAAAAAAAAAGAAAAGAAAGAAACCATTGATGTTCTAACAACCAGACCTTGAAGAGATCATCCAAAGAAAACAACAGCATTTGGTAACACCATGAGAGCTGAGAAGAAAAGTCCCACAACAGTCAGTGATCACACCAACATGGCGGGCGTAATGCTATTACAATCTACCATTTAAAGGAGACCTTGAAAGCAGAAATATAAAGCCCATCATAATACAAGATGCAAACCTCTATCAGGAGGAGGATTTGAACAGCCAGATGGGTATTTACCAAAAAAAGGCCTGGGATTACCAACAAAAGTTCTGTAACCAATGTAAGATATAAAAATTGTAGAAAAAGAAACGGTCTGTTTATAAGCCAAAACATAGAAGATTGGCATTAGTTAAGCTGGGTGAGGAAGACCATATTAAATTACCAGCCTATGATTACTCTTAACAATGACAGTCCAAATATGATTCACAGCTTTTAGTTCAAGTTTCAGAAACAAAGAATGCAACAAAAAGGTTGGTGATGCCAGTTGGTTGGTGGCTTGAAGCAGTTAATGCAAGATTAGCATATGAAACCAAATAATAATAATAATAATAATTATTATTATTATTTACTCTTGGACAACTAAAAATGGTGCTGTCAAAGTGTGTTCTAAGTGGTTTAAAACTTCTCGATGTAACGGTCAGGAAATGGTCTATTGTCTCATATTAACACTTTGATCTCAAACTCAAATGGTGTTAGTGGATAGAAAAAAAGTGCCTTTGCTAATCCAATACTTTTGGAAAGGATTGTATCAACTAATATACAAATTCTGTCAGCAACTGTCATCATCACCATTATTGTTGTAATCATTTGTTTATTACTAATAACGACAGCGTTAATGATTACATATGACATTTAACATGGTGCTTACAGTAGTAATTACTGTACACTATGTAATTAATAAAAAAAAAAAAGGTAAAACACTATATGCAAAGTGCATTGTTGTACACAAGAAATTCACAATGATACCCATATTATATCCCTATGAAGCCCTAATTACAATCCGTCTTAAACTATGGGCAGCCTACAAGGTTATTTGTTTTAATTCAAATCTGATACATCTACAGTATGTGTGATGTCCTGGAAAAAACATGTTGAATGTTCCATTGGCAACAATAATATATTGATCAAAATATTTCTATATCATAAGTATATTTCACCAAAATAATGTGTAAAATGTTAATGTTATCCTCACACTTTGCTCAATTTTAGTACCTATGACACCTTCAGGGTCTGGGTTTGATTCCTGCCTCGGGTCTGTGTGCATGGAGTTTGCATGTTCTCCCTGTTTTTGGTGGATTTCCTCCGTGTACTTTGCTTTCTTCCCACATGCAGATTATGCTAATTGGCATTCCCAAATTGCCCGTAGTGTGTGAATGAGCATGCAAGTGTATGTGTGTTCGCTGCGAGGGATTGGTTCCCTGTCCAGGATGTAGCCTGCCTTCTGTCCTGGGATAGGCTCCAGGTTCTGTGACCCTGTATACAGGATAAAGCGATATAGCGATGAGTGAGTGAGTGCCACATTGTTTCCAACGTGACATATAAATTCGGGTTGATCATCATATATTGTCTGTCAAAATGTCATGTAATACAATATAATGCAATACCCGTATTTAATTTTCAGAACCGATGAAAATTTGATCATGTTCAGGGTTTTCCCCAGTGACCACACATACTCTATGGATAGCTTAAAATGCAGTGGAGTGTGTGTGCTTGTGTAGTGTACTTCGTTCAGAACAAAAAGGCAAAAAAAAATTTTATATATTATGCAGCTGTTGAAACAAACATTATTTTAACTGGCTCCACTCTCAGTGACCTTATGTGAACGTGACCCACTCCAAAAGAAACATACCTGACTGATCAACTGTACACAAACATTAGCAATGCTCCAGTTACTCTGATGTTGATTTGTGGTGCTTTTATTTTGTGTTCACTTCAGGCGGAGATAAAGAACATTAGCCACTTGGCTGCGGATGGTAACAGGAGCGCAGCATGGCCTGTAGGGGTCCAGCCGCCTTTCGAGCCCAAGAGTCGGTTTGAGGTGCTGCGATGGGACTGTTTCACCGAGGAGCAGCTGTTCTCCTGTGCCGACGATTCCCCCAAGTGCCAGCTGAGTGGTGCCGACCGTGCCGATGTGGATGATGTCGTTAAGGTTGCCGTGGCTGAGCTGAATAAGAAATACTCACCTGTTCTGCACCTGAGTGCCCCACAGTTAGTCAACGGCTACAGACGCTTTGATCCAACCCGCGGCATGGAATACACACTTGACCTTGAGCTCCGTGCTGAGACCGAATCAGGCTCGGGACAACTGCTCTCACGGCGTGTCCATTTGCTCCGGCCCTTAAGTCGGGTGGAGATCATTCCCATGCCATACGTGACCGAGGCAACCCGGGTACACATTTTGCTGCCCCTAACTAGTGCAGACCTTACCACAGTGGTTCGCTTCCTTGATCGCTGTGCTTCAGGTCTGTTTGAACCAGCTGAGAATGCGATCCTCAGCTTCCTCTTCCTGTATGAGCCTGCAGAGGCACAGAAAGTGAGCACTGATGATGTTTTTGCAGAGGTCAAGGCAAAAGTGGCATCTATAGAACGCCGCTTTCCCGATGTCAAAGTTCCATGGATCAGTGTGAAGACGGAGAACCCAGGTCTTCTGCGTGTGCTGGATGTGGTATCAAGGAAACATCCGGCAGACACGTTGTTTTTGTTAGCTACTGCTCACACAGCACTCAACCCCGAATTCCTGAATCGCTGTCGTATGAATGCCATAAGCGGCTGGCAGGTTTTCTTCCCCGTCCACTTTCAAAACTTCAACCCAAGTGTGGCGTATCCTGATCAGCCTCTGCCCACAGGTACAGATTTGGTGCGTGAGGCGGGCCACTTCGACCGGCATTCTTTCGAAGAGGCGTGCTTCTACAACGGCGACTACATGTCTGCTCGCGCACACATGGAAGCTGATGCGCGTGAGGACGAGGACCTGCTCGAGAGCCTGGATACCTACGACGTGTTTGTGCGCTATTCAGGCCTGCACGTGTTCCGTGCCGTGGAGCCCGCGCTGCGCCAGGAGTACCGAAATCACACATGCGACGCGCGGCTTAGCGAGGACATCTTCCACCGCTGCCTCCAGAGCAAACGAGAGAGCATCGGCTCCCGGTCGCAGCTCGCCATGCTCATGTTCGAACAAGAGCAAGGCAACAGCACCTGACCTCTTTCATGAGTCACGTTGCAGGAATCAGAGACAGGCGACAGGCTATCATGTTCTGTCCTGCGAGATTTCTACAAATCATTTGAAAGAACATGCAAACAACAGGGTGCTTGGGATCCTCTAAATAAGCCACCACTCCGTAACCCAGCAGTGGGCAGAATGGAAACATGAAACCTGAAATGGAAATCATTTGAAGGACCTTTTTTCAAAGGATGTGAAAAGTGCAGTGGAGGTTCTGACTGGAGAATGTCTCTGTGGTGGCTCTGACAGAAGCAATAAGAAGCAATCACGGAGGAAACTTTATGGTTAAATTTGTTTACGACAAAACTAGAGACCTCAGAATGGGGGAAAACAACCGGTTCTGCAGCCAATTCCAAGAATCTCCAAATGCCTGTGTGTTACAAAAATGTCTTTCTGTCTCACATTCCTTTTCATGCTTTAAAAAAAAAAAATTGGGGGGTCGGGGGCCAACAATCAGCTGTGTAGCCTCTTTGCCTTCATCACGGTACAATGTATTTCATGACTTGTAAAAGAACCTGGAAAAACCAAGTGTCAGTGCCGTACTGTGCATTTTTCCAAATCGCATTGCATTTGCCCAAATTGTTTTACTTGAGGAAGTAAGCAACACAAGTGATAGGTGCTTTACAACGATATGAATGTATACGTCACACATTGCGTGTGTGTGATTGACATTGGCCTCTGTGGTATCACTATTTTATTGAATAGGATTATTATTAATATTATTTATAATGCGTAGTGCCGTATAAATTAAATTTTAAATGTCTATATATTAATATATACACATGTAGCTGCTGCAACCGTTGAGGAAGGGCCGACCTGCTGATGTACTCTGAAATTCCCTGGACTGACAGCTGACTCAAAAGTCTGACTTTAATTAAATTTGATGTACAGGACACAGATTTATGCCCGTCATAGATGCTCCAAAAGCACAGCAGAGCTACATGCTGTACATATCCAGCAGATAATATATGGCACATTTAGGTTTCAGGAGGTTCCAGGTCACTGGTTCTCAAATCCGCCCCTGGAGGACCACCGCCCTGCACGTTTTAGTGCTGTCTCAACTCCGAGCACTATTCAACTAATTAATAGCCTCATCTTAATTGAAGTGGGTGTGGTAGAGCAGGAAAAACACTAAAATATGCAGGACAGTTGTGCTCCAAGAATAAGGTTAAGAACCACTGCTGGCATTCCTACTTCTAGCATTAGAGCGTTCATGTGAACTCGGCCGTCTAAAGTGGGCACTTAAACAAATACCCACCGTAAGCTGGTTTTGAAATAGTGAAGCTGGTGATTCACTATTAATTGTGCCAAAAATGGCATGAAAGACCAGTTTGATCAAAAAAGTTGATTAACATTTCAGTATGACTGAGTATTTAGCAATTTCAGGTACAAACAGAGACCCAAAACTGCTGTTTGGAAACCTTAAACCAAGCGCATTTCTTACTGTTCCTCTGTGAGCACCGTCATGTTGAAGTGACATCAAAGAATCACAACTCGGGAGAAGCTTGAACAGAGTTTCGGTGTAGAAAAAAAAAAGAATTAAATGAATCTTTCCTACTGGAAACGTCCCAATTCCCACTTGGTAATGAACGCAGCATGATTGCCAAAAAAAAAAAAAAAAAAAAGCTGCCTCTCAGCTAGTAGGAATACCTACTAGGAAAGTTAGAAGGTGTCTTCAACTTGAATGATTGCTCACACGTTCAAATACTTTATAGGAGTATGTATTTTCGATTGATTGGGTATGTTAGATGGTTCACTGTTTAATTAATCAAAAGAACAAATTGTATGTTCAGTATTGAAGCAACTACACCATGACCTTGATGCAGTTTAACCCGTTTTCATTAAGCCCCCAACCCCCCCATCCCATGTGGCCAGCATATGCTTACATTACCTGACTGAAGCCATACATTTCAGACCAAATCACAGTCCTCGACATCCTCCAGTGGTGGCAGCTCCCAATACAAAAAGTAGGACAGGGAAACTGGTGTTTTATTGGTATTTTGGGACTTGATACAAACAACCCTGAAAAGAATGTATTGAATCCAATCAGTGTTCGAAACCCTTGCCCGAGATATCGACGTGCATTTTTTTAGGGTTAAATTACTACTTTGCGAACTACCAAGATCTGAGCAAAAATTGAACAATGACGCTTGTAATGTGAACAAAAACGAACAAATCCATCTTTATTTAGTTTAAAGGTCGCATTGTCTAGCTTAATGATGTTTCTTGACAAGTATGTTCATCCAGATAAGGGTATGCTTTTTTTGAGCAACAGCAGGTTGTGAGTTAAATTCCCAGGATCATCATGCTGCCCTGGTTGAGTCCTTGAGTAAAAACTGTAACCCACTGTTGTCTGGTTGTTTTCTGTATTTTGTTTAAGTTGCTAAATGAGACATTTTAAATATTGACAAGAATTTGTACCCTAAATCACAAGTTCATACCGTGTATTAAGAATGTCAAAATTTTTTATTTTTTTTTATTTTTTTTACACTTTCCTGCTAAATTGAATGTCAGTCTGTACCTTGCCTCTTCTTTCAGTGGCAACTATATGCAGTTTTATTGCACACAGTCAAGATTTAAGAATGGAAAAAAACACTGGGGCTGTGTTTTATGCAAATAACCATTTTACCATGGTTGAGTCTGAAGAAAAGTTGATTACATTTTTTTCTTTGTGATAAAAAATATAAATACTATATATCATATAACTGTGACCTGTTGTTGTAGTTTCAATAATAGTCACTAGATGGCATGAAAGGCAAATACATCACTTCACTAAAATAATTCATCTTCCATGCAGCCAGCGGTCTCACTTGGTGATAAGATATAACCTATACTTCTACATATATTATATATTTTTAGCTCTAAATAAGAAACTATACTATTATAAGAAAGGACGATGGGTCTCTTAAGTCTCATTTGTTCTACTGACATTCTGAAATGCAACCGTTTCTACAGTATATTGCCTATAATCCCCGAATTGATTTCTCTCCCAAATTGACTGATGGATGCTCTTATTAAATGATTATGAAATGCATTTATAAAACTATCAGATTAGTTATCCTCTTATGCTGTCCATCAAACAAAAACTATTTTATTGATTGATGTTTTATGTGCTCTACCATTTTTGTTATACAAATAAAACAAAAAAAGTGATGATGATCATACCCACTGGCAATGTTTAAGCAAATATTGATTTTCCTTTGATTCTAGGTTGAGCTGTTATTAGTATTTGGCTCCCGGAGGCACTATCGGCTATTATTTCGTTCTTAAAAAAAAAAAAAAAAAAAAAAGGACACATGAAAAAGCAATAAAATGATTTAACAGAGCACTTTGCCAGCGCTCATCGGCCCTGTTGGCAAAGTTGTCATTTTCAGTATGACTGTTTTCAGTCATGTCAGGATTTATAAGAGGAGGACGTGTATTCATAAGATCTCCGAGAACATACAGTATATGAATGAATCAGATGATACAAGGTGAGCAATACAGCCACTGAAAAATAGTTTGTTAGAAATTCTTATTAGTGCACTAAGAAATTATCATACTACAGTTACAGTCCAAATTAAACAACGTTACAGCGTTTTAGTCCTTTCTGGTCATCCTTTTAGCAGATTAAAATGAAATAATATGCAAATTGTGCCATATCCTCGAGGTGAACACGTGCTGAGAATATTTTGTGTTGTGAGACAACTAGAGATCAGGTCTTATATTTTCTAAAATGCAAAAATGTTATGTTAATCTGTAAATTAACCTTAACCCATAAGAACCCAGACCTATTTCTCCTATAAGGGATATTATGGGATGTATAACCCAGACCAAATAGACCACATGGCATTTTCTCTACTTTACAGCAATATTTTCTTTAATTCGTTTTTTTCTTAAAGCTGTTTGTTCAAGGAATGCAGTCAGAACAGGTTAAATATGAAATACAAGATGTAATCAAATCATTAGAATTGTTAAATTGGATGAAACTTACTTTCAGTAAAAATCAAAGTTCTATCGCATGTGCTACTCAGCTATACCACCATATTGGAAATGTTGTCATGTGTACGCAAATTCACAGATTGTCAAAGGACTGCACCAGGATGGTCGTTAGATGCCACTTGGGGACTTCATGAGTTGGATAAGTGTAAAGCTGAATAAGGAACTTTCCAGAACATTTAAAGGGTTTGTGACGCCTAAGTCACCCTGGGTCCTTATGGGCTACAGATGCTTTACAGTGTGTGAGGGGAAAAAAAATATTACTATTAATTTTTTTTTTTTAACTATTAAAAAAAACTATTTAATTAATTAAAATGAAAATAAATAAATAAATAAATAAATAAATAAATAGGAGAGTATGAAATACATAGAAAATAAGTCAAAGTAAATGATAAAAATAAATACACAAACATGTTTCAAGAATTATTCAAAAATAATGGTATCATTAAATGCAAAACTTTTCACCTCTATTTTCAAAACTGTTGTGCTTGTTCTTCTCCGGTGACAGGATAAATATGAATGTTAAAAAAAAAGAATCTCGATAAAAATGCTAAACATCTACGTAAGAACATAATTGACATGCAGTATAAGAGCATGTGTGAATCAAATTGGCCTTGTTCCACTGGTGCTGCCGCAGGACGTTGCCAATACGACCACGTGCTGATATAACGGAGGCGGTTTGAGCCAGTTTGACCCCCCGCCTCGCCACATACCTTGCACTGGCTGAAAAGGAGCATTCATTCTGAGCTCCCTGTGGGTTTGACTCTGGCTGCAGCCTTTACAGGTGATAAACATAAATATCCAGTTCCAATGCGTGGTTCCATCCAAGGGCCAAAAGTCAAATGAGAACTTTGTTGTAGACGGTGCCAGGAAACTAAAAAGAAATCATCTCCTAGCAAGCAAAGTCCTGCTGTCCAGAGGCTTGTGTGTGATGGTTTGGTAACACTGAAGCTGGATATACACTGTGTGGTTGAGCTCTCATCCCATCACTAGCATCCTGTTGACAGAAAATAGATGAGGATAGTAAGGACCTACATACTGTACAGTACAGATAGGGTATAAATGTGATTCTTCTCTTTGGCATGCCATGTATCGTCACACTGAATACATTTTTTAATCATTATTGTATAATTTATACGTTTGCATGTAAGGTGGTAAAATAAGGTGGTGCAGTTCCCCTATAATCCTACAGGTGGCTTGCTCTAAATTGTTCACACATTGGCAACAATAAGTAGCAATATGTTGTTTGATATATAAACAAAATTTATATTCAGCATATTTATAAAATTGTTACACTAACAGAATTGCAAATTGCAATACTATTCGAATCAGCACGTTGGTATCGTGATAAAATCGTATCGTCTGGTCTCTAGTGATTCTCATCCCTATTATAAAGCATAAGAGGCCCAAGCTGCTTTTATGACAATCAGTTTTTTTTTGTAGTCATTTCAACTTGGACAATAATCCCTTAGCACATTTTTAAATTAAAACTCACTTTTTACTACAGGTAAATGTACATGAATTGGCCACTTTATTAGGAATGCCATGCTCATTCATTTGAGAACCTGAGTCAGGCTGTCATGAAGGTGTCACCTAATTGCTGCAAATATGCTAGCTGCATGCTTATCAAAATGTGTTGTGATGGCTTGTGCTTTGTGCCATGGTGTGTTATTATACTGGCTTGATCAAGGTGGACATAAATGCATGCCCATGTGATATTCTGCAGTTAAAATGATACTCGATTTATATGCACAAAGCATTCAATCAGAATATAACAGAAGATGGATTTTTTTTTTCATCTTTGAGCTAAGGTTACCCTTCCAATTTCCTTTGACAAATACCACCTTTTATGCTATGATTGGTTGCAAGAATTTCGTCTCATGTATGATTGGTTAGATGCTTTGCTACTTGTAAAATGGTGAGCCAATCAGTGGCCCTTCCTCACCCAGAGACACAGTGGATGAAGGTCCAGATTAAAGAATGGAGCTATTCTAACTGATTTTGGTGATCAGAATTGGACACAAACTTTCCTTTCCAGAAACTCAATACATCATCTAATGTTACCCCTGTGTGGGGCAAACATGCACAGAAAGAATACTCCAACAAGCGAGAAACGATGGGACCTAGAAACTAAGTGTGTACACGGCTAATATTTACCTATTGAATAGATAGGTTTAAAGGTTTACGTCACACAACGTTCATTTAATGCAGTGACACCCATTCACAACATTCCCATTTGCGCCATTTTTGTGGCATGTCAAATAAAGTCCCTAAGATGTGATACATCCTTATTAAGTTTTTCCTTTGTCTTGCTTCATCCATGTCTTCACCCAGCTTTCTTTTTAAACATGTCTAATAAAATCATGGCAGCTCTACATCAAGGCAGAAAATGCTATATCTTACCGCTTTCTACTGCACTCTTGCCAAACTGTCCAAGTTCTTAGTGTTTTCACCCATGTTTTGTGGGCATAATAGAAAACAATGTTTATCATGCAGAACCCAGCTGTCCTTCAAACATTTAAACATCTTTTCTAGTATTAATAAAGAATAACAAAACTGACTCTCGCCATGAATATAGCCATAGAAGCTGGCATGGCATTAAAAAAGAGAAAGAAAAAAAGAAAGTAAGAGAGAAAGAAGAAGCTTGGGTTAGTAGTGGTGGCAGGGGGAAGCGGAGCGTCTTCGGATCTTGGAGCCAATCCACCTCAAAGTTTTATGCGTTGTCCATTATGGGATGCTATTCTGCTCAGCAGGGTTTTAATGAGTTATCAATGTTGTTTGAATGATTATATCTTGCCTATTAGCTCAAACCAACTTTCATCAATAAGTCATTCCCACCCACTCATACAGTATGTCAGCAGGCTTGGCACCGTTTAGCACCAACGACCGTACCACAGTCAAAGTCACTGAGATTGATGTTTACATTGACTGAAGCTCTTTGACTTGTATCTCCTTGATTTTATGCATGGGGCTGCTGTTTCAAAATTGACTGAGTGAATAATTGCATGAACAGGTGTAAGGGTGTTCCTAATAAAGTGGCAAGCAAGTGCAGTCTGAAGTATGACATTTGTGAACAGAATCTCATAATCTGTAGTGGCTTTGACAAAATGTAATTAAATTCCGTCATTTGTTTAAAAGAAAAAAATTAATGAATGCATAGATATTGTTTCAAAGTTACTTATTTGGGCAAATTAAAGAGTTTTTGCACTGAGGGAGGTAATCTCTGATTTCAGTAAAACAAATGAAATACTCAGGTTTTCCTTTAATTCTCTGTACTTACTCTGGGCTTATATTCTTCTAGTCTAACTGTTGCAATGGTGCCTGGTGTTAGCTGGGCTTTAAGATTCAGATCACGGAGGTTCTTTGTTCTTTGCACCTGGTTCCTCTGGCTCTGCTGGTTCTGGTACTTTTGTGGTCGCAGTACTCTTTTGAGCTTATATTTGATCACCTTTAAGTGGGACAGAAATATGACTTAAGACAGTAAAGCGACTAAGAAAAGAAAAAACATACATTAAGTGAGAGAACAGACTAATACAATCCAGTTTCAACATATTATTCAATGAAATAGATTGTTTGTGGTGCCTAGTACGCAAAAAAAGTACCTTTTCATCATTTTTTAGACATTTAGAAGCATTTAAAAACGTGAAAAAAAAGCATTGCATTTTTTCCCAACTTTTGTGACATCATCGTATAAGAAAAGCCCCTTCCCTGTCTCTGATGGGCGTGGCTCAGTAGTACCTCATTAAATAGAAACAGCACATTTGAAAAAGGAGTGAAATAAAGGGAGTTTGAGGTGTGTTCTTTACTTTAACTGAAGCATTAACACACACTTTAAGCGACCTCTAAGACCTGTGTAATTTATTTAAAGAAATAAATATGGGACCTTTAATAGAGCTTTGCACATATTTAAAATTTACACAATGTGCCAAACATCAACAATAATAGGGAAATTACAACAACAAAAAAATAGAACACAATTGAGTAAAAAGACATTTGGTATGGAATATAAATGTTAATGTAAAGGTAAATTATAAACATAATAATTAACTCTATATAATAAATAAATAAATAAATAAATATCAATAGTAACTCTCATTTTTTGACTCTTAATCGTTTGATTTGTTTATTCTCTCTCTCTCTCTCTCTCCTTTCATGCCTGAAGTTAAAGTGTGATGGCATTCGACATTTCTAAATCCATGTGGAAAGTTTTGCAGCCAGTTTCAACCAGCACAGTACTGAGTGCGAATTCCTATTACCGGATTGTCAGTGTGACTCACAGCACCTCTGAGATTTTTTTTTTTGTCCTTCAACTCAATTGTCATTTTTTCTAATTATTAACAAAAGATTCAATGCAGCTTCATTACAAAAGAGGGTGCAATAGCGTGTAACAACAATGATAAACTGTACCTCATAGATGTAATCGAGTATCTCTAATATTGTGAGAACGCTAGCGCCGATGAAAAGTCCCATCTGGCCTCCAATGTCCCCTGAATGTCACAGAGACAAAAGGAAAGCTTTGTGTGAAAATGAAAGAACAGGGAAACCAAAATCTAACATTTATATCAGTATTGTGCTTAAGTGGCTTTTAAATGATGTGAATCTAATTTAGTTTTGCAATTTCATTTTCCAGCTTTCAAACTGAATCCACTTTATTACATGTTCCTTTCTGTAGTGCCCCGTTTTCAAAAAGGAATGAATGATTACAAATATTCCAAAGATAAATTGATCTTCACAGTGAACAAATGAGGTGTGAATGACATCATAAGAACACCTCGAGTGTTCATGTGTGTACAACCGAACAAACCTCACCTAAAAGTCCGGCTATGTCGTATGCTTTCTTCTGCTCGATCGTTTCATAGTTGAGCGCTTCAAAGTAAACGTCCAGGACGAGGAAGTTGTCCCTGCAGTATTGGAGATAAGCAGCAAAACTATGACATCCTTAAAAGAATCATTTAATATTCTACTGCCTGAAAGAAAGAAAAAAAAAAATAGAAAGATGTGGCTTATTGTGTTGTTATAAATAAAGGATTGTCAGTGATGAATCCTGGGAGAAAAATAATTACTGGAATTATGGAATGAACATAATCTCAATTTAGAGCAATCTATTTAAAAAGCACTACTTCGTTTAGCCCATGCATGGACGAGCCAAATTACATTTTCATTTTCAGTGTTGCAGTTTTACAAACAATAGTGAAGGAAATCAAGAGAGACGTTCTGATTATCAGAGAAGCTCGGACAGCGATTTTTTTTTTTTTTTGCCTCCTTGGCAGGCTTATTTTAGCTCTTTATTTGAATACGCAGTTAATTACTTTTCAGGAGGGAGCCCTTTCTATCATGTTAACAAACTAGAAAATGGAATATTTTTTTTTATGAGTGTGTTTGTGTTCTTTCTAGAGTTCTGAAGCCCAGATGTTCTCATGAGATTTGCAAAAAAAAAACAGTTCATTTCCTACAAGTGAAGATGCTTTCCTACACGTGTTATACATTTTTTCATCCAAACGTCAAACGCATCAAACATATTTTGGTTTGGATGCAGATTTTTGATGTCTCAAATTTTAGGTCCTCACAAAAAACGTATATGAACATGCATGTTTGAGTGTGTCACCTGATATACTCTTCGGTTTTGCGGTACTTGCGAGAGAGGTATCGTGCCGACCCTTTGCTGGGGATTTTAACCATAGAGAGCTCTTTTCCATAGCGTGTGATGTTACAGGGTGTCTCACACACACAGGAATCCCCGGCACTAACCTCCAGCAAAGCTGTAAAAATAGGGATCTGTCATTTATAATAACTTTTTTATAGCACTTTAATTACCAGTCTAGTACGTAATAGCATAAGGAGAGAATTTAATCGAGTGACATGAAATGACTAAGTGATTAGTAACAATTCATCATTTTTTTCATCTTACCAAGTGCTCTGTCGACACACTTCACTTTTGCCGGTGGACAGATATCCGCGTTTCCTGCAGAAAGTTGTATTGAAAAGCTTAGAATTAAAGATATAAAGTCCACTAGTTTGCATGAATTGCATGAGTGTTATGTGAATAGACAGGATGTATGTAGATAAGACTTGATGGTAAATGGAAAGATAAATAGATATGACATGGTCAGTAAATGAATGAATGATTCATACTCCTTTCTTAAAGACATAATCTGATTAATGCCGTCAGGCCAGTCACACTCTTCAAAAAAACAATTATAATGATCAGACAAGAATGATAGAAAAGGCAATGGCAAGGAAAGAGGTCAGGACACTGGAAGCGTGAATGCCAATGAGGTATGTCATTCTTGCATATGACTGGCTCATCTGAGTGGAAAGCTCATTATATAAATGGCCCCCAAATCCCATTTCTAGCAGAGGGTTTGACTGACAAGTGCGAGGATGATTGATGGGTCTACTGATAGCCTGTGCCAGTCAATAAGAAGGAGTTTACAGAAGAGACATGCGCATTAATAGCAGCTTTTCAAGCGGGTGAGGGCATATACCGTACGTAGACGCTGATTAACAGGCACACACCTGGCATATGTATCATTCGACAGTTGCACTCTCTCTGCACATGGACGCTCTCACAGTGCAGTCTGCAGGCGCTCACGCTGTAGGTGTCGTATCCGGGGATCACTGGCTCTGACGATGCGCGGCAGTTTCCCCATGGCTGCGGCAGGTACGACAGCTAGCAGAGTGATTTTCATTGAGGACATTAGAGGAAAGGACAAAATCTCTTCAGTTTCAGAGTTACATCTTTAACATACAGTATTTTACACATCCTTCAATGCAAAAGTAAAGTCAAGCAGAATCCATCCCAAACACAGAGGTGTCGAGGAAACTATCACTGATGAGACTTTGTACTGAACAGGTAACCAGAGATAAACTATACTTTGCATTCGTTTACAGGAATGTCTACTTGTCCTGTGCGGTGTCATTAAGTTCATAGACAGGTGTTAAAACTATAACACGATGACACTCCCTGTATCTCTTTCTGTTTTGTAATATTTGTATCTCTACCTGATTTCAAATTCAAGACTGAGCATTCCCAAACGAATGACTGAATAAATCTTTTTAGACTTTTTAGATTGCGCAAGCGATCATAGCCCTTTTTAAAAAAAAATTAAATTTCCTTTTTCATTATACTGGAAACTTGGCACCTGGAAAGGAAAGGTTCCCTTGTTGTATTCCTAGTCCCTTATTGGACAATCAGACATCATTATCACTGCTGAAACGCTGGCGCTCCAGGAACTCCTTTAAAGGCTAAAACAGTTGCAAATCACTAGGCTGTATGGCGGATATAATAATAATAGAGACAACTGTCTACAGAGACAATTGCTCGAAATTGTTTTTTGCAGGTGGCGAGTCTGTTTGCTTCCGCTGTTTTGATATGTGTTTCTATTCAGGGGTGAAATAATACACCCGAGTTTCATCACAGGTGACAATGAGATCAAGAAGATCCTGACATTCAATGCCAAAATGTCCCTTTAACTCACTGCAGATTACAGTAGCAATTGTTTGTGCCGATTGAAGTCAAAGAACTTGAACACTAATCATATATTACCTGTTGATTTTAAATAGTATACACATATCTGGTTAAATGCCTAATATACAGGACTTAGCACATATGTTTAAAAGTTTGGCAAAATCACTTTTTACTTTGCCTACTGATATATTATTTGAGTCAGGAGGGGATGGTTGCATAGCAGTAAAGGTCCTGTGCTAGTAATTAAGACTGAGACTCAAGCAATGTCTTTAACTATAAACTGCCCCCTGGGCTGGTGAGCAATAGCTTCTTTGTACTGAACATAACTTTCTCTGTGTTGAAAAAAATCCCTTGGATATCATAGAATATAGCAAAGAAAAAAGGGAATTAATAAATGCTTTACAAGCATTTTCCTCAGAGCTATAACCGTGTACCCTTGTTCCATTGTTTATCAGAAGCATATTTTACAATGCTCTGGACTGGAGCATACCCTCTGTTCCTGGCAGGACACAAAGGTTTGGAATCCTGGTGAGACTCCAAAGCCCAGCTCGTGGATGTAGGGAGGCTCATCCTGGCTATGAATCTGAACACGGATCCCAGCCTCCAGAGTGGTTTCGTCTGCGAAGAAAAAGACAGAATGCCACTGACTGTTTTATATCCAACTATTCACCACATTTCCATTGAATACATAATGAATTGTATTCAGGTAAAGATGTTGTTGTCTCGTTTTTCTCTCCCCTGCTGATAATCATGCATGCTGTAATTCATTATGGGACTGCAAAAAATTTTATGAGCACGCAATCTATGAAACAGACACTGTGAAAAATACATTTCAAACATAAATAAAAGTCACTTTTTTATTTTCTGTTTTAAATCTAGTCTCATACCTTTATGTAAAGCACCTTGAGATTATATTGGATATAAATGATACTTTATATCAACACACATAAATAAAAGTATATGAACTAACTTTTAAAAGGCAGAAGAAAACTACAGATTTATTGGACTGAACACATATTGTCAAAGCAGTGTCTTTATGTCGGGCCATTCAGGTCTTTCATTGTGTGGAGCAGGTTGCAGGAGTTATTTTATTTGTCTGTTGTGACTAGGATATATTTCATTGGTGAAGCAAGGGACACCACACACTTCAGCTAACTGCCTCGAGACACACTGGGTTCATGCACAGAGAGGAAAAAGGTGTTCTAAACAGTTCTATATATTTTCCATCCGATTTGATCTAGTATTATTATAATTAATATTAGCACAGGAAATGTACTGTACACTAAATGTAGGGTTGTTGAAAATATGTGAAATTTGTAAAAAATATATCCACAGGAATATTAACTATGTTATGTAAATAAAAAGATAAAAAAAATATTGAAAATGTATTTTTATAAACGTACAACATTTTTGAATATTTGTAAAACTCAGATTAATAATAATAATAATAATAATAATAATAATAATAATAATAATATTATTATTATTATTGTAGTTGTTGTTGTTGTTTTTGTTTTCATTATTATTATTATTATTATTATTATTATTACATTTCTAGTACAAATGCATCCATATACAGTCCCCGGTATTTATAAAGTGCGGTGCCCCCGGGGTGGCAGTGGCACAGGGTGCTTGGGCCCTTCATCGTTGCTTTCAACTATATTTATTATTATTATTGTTGTTGTTGTTGTTGTTGTTGTTGTTATTATTATTATTACATTCCCAGTACATATGCATCCATATACAATACAGTCCCTGGTATTTATAAAGGAACTGTTTGTGATTTGTATTAAACATATACTTTAATGAGTTTATTATATACTTTTTTCCCTTTACCATTTATTTTAATGGTCTGTACTGTATGTTGATAATGTTGACAGCTACAACATTCCAACATCCTGCACTTGGTGAATGAACTCTAACTGTACATTTTCACAGACTCACTGGTCTCTCTCCAGATGGGGAGGTATTCATCTTGTTGTATATCCAGCATCAGCTCCAGGCCATTCCCCATGCCCCCCTGCCGTGTCCGCTTTGGTGAGGTCTTGTTACCGTTGAAGGTGTAGCATTTCCCATAGCGTGTGTATACCTGCAGTTGTGAAACACACAGTATGGCATGTCAACATTCTGAATTCTGAATTTGTGTTCGTGTTTCATGTGCATGTTGTAAACAACATACAGTAAAATAATCCTACAGCATACTTGATGATTTTATCCATGATTATTCATCGGCAGTGCACTTCATTTTCAGATAAAATCAGATCTGGATGTCATCCGAGTAGGAGAAACAATGATTTGTTAATGTAATCCTTCATTTATATGAGCCAGCGATGATTATGCAACATTCATCTGTTTCTTTTAATGAATCACACAGCACACCGTGGTCCTAATCTTTTCTAATGGAGGATTTGTAGCTACATGTCAAGTCACAGTTAAGAGCAGATGGGAAAAGGTAAAACACATGATGTGTGGTCTCTCTTTCTCTCTGTCCCTCTGTCTGAGAAGGCATTCACACAGTCTTCTGCGATAAAGTGAAACCTGTTTTTTCGAGCACACACATTGCATTCCAGTCATCAAAGCAAGTAATTTGGTTGTAAATATTACAAATAGCCTGTATTTAAAAACCGTTACAACTTCACAGTTGCCATGCTTGCAGTAGTACATTCTTCTTCCTTTGCTCAGACAGCGACAATTACAGACAATTACACGCATTCTGCTGTCTTTCCCCTTTAAAGTAACTTCTGGTGGCTTTGTCAGCATGGTGTGATTGATTTGGTCTTTAAAATGCCATTAGAAGTGCTTTGTTTTATCCAAAAGCCAAAGATCAGCACTGCCTGATTGGCAATTAATGCATATTGTCTTCTTTTAAAACCAAAACTTCAAAAATAATTGCAAACATTTATGAATATTGATTCATTGTAAAATTTTCTTTGAATCTGTCGTTTTAGATTTACCTCGTTATCTAAAACACAAGAATCCATTATTTTGTAGCAGACTAACAAAATTACAACATTATTTTGTTACAGTAAACAAAAGGAAAATATTAAAATTACCGGAATGGCCTTAATTCTGCAGAGCATTTAAGGATAGTAGTAAGAGACCAGCTTCAATTAAAAAAAAAAAAAAAGTGGTTTAAAAAAACCAAACCTGTATGACCAAGATGATTAGAGAGCATTTAAAGACTTGGTCAAGTTGCATCATAAAATATAGAAGATAGACATCACAGCCATGTTTAAAATTAAGAATTTAATAAAAGAAAAACAATTAAATAAAAAATGTAATGTATTAATATGAGAGCTATTTGCCCCGGTTTAATTGTTCTCATTAAGAGTCACCTAGCCTTTGGTTCATATGAGATCAGACAATCTAAATTACTTTTAAATAGTATTGATATAACAGATGTAAATGTAATAATAAACACATTCGCCGGATTTTTCAAACTCAAAGAAGAATTTTACTCTGAGAGGGAAATTTTATTGCCGATCTTATATTCAAGATATTAACTGGTATAAAGCCTGGCTTATGCCTAATAAATACTGCATCCCTAACAAAATAAAAGTTGTTCACTTTAAGATTCTCCACAAGATATACCCTGTAAACTCTGGTTTATCTAGATATTTGGAGGTAGAGAATCAATATACTTTCTGTGATACATTGGATGAAACTTTGATTCATTTGTTCTTTGAGTGTGAGTAAACAAAAAGATTCTTAATTCTCTTAAAAGACCACCTGTTGGACCAACTCAATGTGTCTCACTCCTTTAGTATTAAAGATAAAGATATTTTTTTTATTATGAGAATTAGGAAAATAATCCTCTTGAAGTTGTAGTTAATTATTTTGTTTTAAATACAAAATACTTTTTTATATGAACAAAGAATTCAAAAGGAACAATTGTATTTCCCCCTTTTCCATAATAGAAATGACATCACTTTTTAATTCTCTTAAACTAATTCAATTTAATAAGAAGAATAATAGACTTTTTTTTTGCATTATTATGACATTATTTTTAATGTCTCTTGCTACATCTTTTCTACTGTTTATACATCATATCTATCCTCTTGTGTCTTTTACTTTTATTTTGCACTGCCATATTTATAGTTCTTTGTCATTTGTGTTTGATTTGTTGTAATTAATTTTTTATTTTTTTGTTGTTATTGCAGCTGTTGTTGTTTACCTGTATTTAATGTGTTTTGTATTCTATTTGTATTGCTGCAATAAAAAAAAACAGCCATGTTTAAAAATGAAAGTAAAAGCCATTAGAAAACCACTTGATTGCGAAGCTTTTCAGAAAAAAATGTTTGCTAGGGAGCAAAAAGATTCGATAAGGCATAGTGCTCAATAACGCATAGTGCTCATTGTACAAGCCTCTGGATGCAGTGTTATGATCTGTATTTAACTTAAGTTCAGGCTCAGCAAGGTTCTATGGCAACACACTGAAGTTAGCTGACTATCTGAATGCACTGTACTGAATGACCAGGTTTTCACACCAGTGCAATATTTTCCAGATGGAATGGCAATATTCCAAGACTCTGATTGTGAAATAGTGGTTCTGGTACCATGAGGAATCCTTTTCACACATAATTGATCCCCCACATCGCCTTCCATAATCAAAGCTAAATACAGTCAAACTAAATATTAGATTGCGTGACTTTTTTGGCCAGGCACTGTATAATAGATTACATACTGTATAATGGATTTTCAATTAAGAGGCTTTTTTTAAAAACAGTAATCTGTATCCATGGCACAGGAACCCATCCTGTTACGACAGAACCTCTACTCTTTTTTTTTCTACTTCTTTATGATCTTCTGCAGAGTAGAAAACCGCAGAAGAAAGACAGAGTCAAGAACAAGTCCCTTCTGAATCTGATATGCTTTCCCCAACATGAGTCAGACTTGTACCTCAGCAGATGTTATGATAAGCCAGATCGAAGCAGATGGGATTAAACCTATACCTTCCCCACCCTGGAGGCAAAGAGAATCTCTATACAACACAAAGCATGCTAAACACAATCCCCTCCTGCCTCCTTCTCCCCATCCATCACTCCAGCTTTTAATAGCATTTAGGGCTTTTTTTTTTTTTTTTTTTGGTATTTTCTGCTTCAAGTGACACATAAAAGGTGATACATAACATAATGATTGTACCTAACCAATGATTATAAGGTCTCTAAAAGGGTCACAAGATCAGATTTAACGTTAAACTGACGAAAGGTGAAGGCATATTAACATATTACTCATTCACATGAATAAACAAATATAATAACATCTCTGCCCAAATGCCTAAATGTATACTTAACTTTGCACATATGACATTAATGTCATCATCTAAACATACTAGAAGTGCCTTCAGCATTAGTGTCATAAAATAAGGGAAAATAATGCATGAAATCAACAATATTCAAAATTTCTCCTCAATTAATAGGGAAAAAACATGTAACTTTGTTTGATCTCATTAAAAAAAAATTTAGGCTTTACCCACACAAAATGTTTAACGCAAACGAGACAGATGGTTGTTGATATGCACAAGCTAGCTAATGAATATAAATATAAAATACTGTACAATCCTAAAAATACATGAAAATCCCTTGAAGGGCTATTGACTTTGCAAATGACGTCACAATGACTTGAACCCATCCAAGTTTGTCTGGTAAATGTACTGGGATGTACTTATCGAATGCCAGTGCCAAAACCCAGATACAGTACATAACCAGTCCCGGTATCATGAAAAAACACATCTGCTAATGTTATGTCATCTTAAAATACACTTTGTCTCCGTAGTAATTGCTTCTAAGATGTTGTGAAATTCCTCTGAACCATCTGTGTTGTGTTTCATGGCTAATTACCAGGCGGCATCCCAAAGCTCTCTCTAAACCCTGATCCAGGGCACTATTTCATGTGTGGAACAAGGGATTGTACTGCAGCCTACATAGCACACTTACTTTCCATTTTACTCTATTTGGGATTCAACCCCAGAAGAGCTATTAATTCTAAATCTCGAAAAGTATCAGTATTAGTGTTAACGTCACTTGCACATCTTTTAATGAAACGTAAAGCGCAGCATATTCTATAGCATTGCCTCACATATTTGTACACTGTCTGAGGTACGTTACGATAAATCAAACTTCAAACAATTCAAATTAATTAAAGGTGCTTCTACTATTCACTGTTGTGACTGATGTCATGGTAGTCACATATCTGCAAAAGATCAATTCTTGGGATTCTTGCTGGATTATTCTCTTTTCCGTTTATGCTGAATGAGACACAGATAAACACGTATGCACTGGATGAACACGCACATCTCCGCATGCTTCTAACTGCTGCTTAGTTGCAATCCTTTTTTTAATATAGCCTTGTCAACTCTCTTGACAATACCCGTTGTGGGAAAAGACTGACACCATCTTAAAGAAAAACCCCAGCATTTCTTCAGCTTAAGTCTATTGTGTGCAGCTACTATGGATAAGCATTTTCCCTGCATTGAGAAAAGAATGAAAAACATGTTTACTCATAATTTACAGTACAGCCATTACAATACTACAATGTTTATACTCTGTGTTTAAGGATAAGATAAAATGAGAGAAAGTTTTAGCTGTCTACGCTGTTCTTAGCTTAAGCATTCTGAAACAATTTAGTAAGAAAAAACAATTTAATTACTTACACACTCTGGAAGGTTTTCCAGCACCCAGATCTGTTTTTCCTGGTCTACCTTGAACTATGCTGACTATATTGTTAGGGTGTTATTATATAATCACAAATTCATCCATGTGCAAAATGATAGACTCATGAAAAAATTTAAAGAGGCAGTATATAATAGATGAATAACCGTTTGTATGCATGAACGTGCATGCTGAAATATTCTAATTAAAATGCTGTTGCTATACAGCAATAATTCACCCGAACCTTCTAACTGAACTGAAATATATTACAAGTAATAACAAAGAACCACAACCACACACAGTACAATAAGGGAAAAATAAATATTCATGTTCCAAAATCCTTTTGTATTTGCCATCTGATATACAGCCTATGTATATATTCACTTCAAATGTGCATATACAGTAATGTTTCTAACTTCTAAATTAGCTGCTAAATATGAAGAAAACAAGAAAGCTTATACATAAGCAATTTTGTGTGTTTAAACTGAATTAGAGATGTCAAAAGTATTTGGGCACTATACTAAAATTATATCTAAAGGTTGGATTAAAAAAAAAAAAATCCATATATAAATGCTTGCAAAACTCTACTTAACCTCCCAAGACCCTGACTCTAGTGTTCCGTACCTTGCAATTTGTATTATCCTTTTTTTTTGTTTTTCATTTTTAGCACTTATACTTAAATATGAAGTTAATCATTGTCTTTAAATAGGAGGAAGTTAAGCAAAGAGTTATACCTAATGGTCGTTGAATTATTATGCAAGACCAGATATACAGTGTAGCTGGGAAAATATGACATATGAGGACATTCAGGGATGAAAATAAATTGTTTTTGGTGTCATTATAAAAACTGAATTGGATGATTTCATGCAGCATGTAGCAGTCCTGGTAAAGATAAAGAAGGATTATTAAACTATATTTGAGCTGAAAAAAAAAAAAGATACTACAAAGATTTTAAACATCTGTGTTGTACAGTACAGCTGGCTTGATAATATGCAAGGGGAAAGTGCATGGAACCATACCTATTTTTTCCTCGATAGGTATACCTTACATGATTTTAAAATGCAAAAATCAAACTAATAATTTGGAAGGTAAGAAATAAACCAACAGCCACTCAAAAAGACTTGACCAGAAAGCAGCCGAAACAACAGTTAAGTGGAAAAAGAGAGCGACTAGTCCTCATAAAATATCCATCACAGTATTGTCTAAGTGGACCAGAGCGTGGCACTGTCTAAGAACAGGGAATAAGTGTGCCAGGGAAAGATAGACTGTCCGCAATTGTAGACAGTTGTTAAATCTTACAACAAATATGCACCAGACAGCTGAGGAATGCATCTGTGGTTAGAATCTCTCTCCAGTGCGGAAAAGCCCCATTCTGGATTCCTGCTAGATGTGGCCCTGCACTCCCAGCATGCTAATAATTTAACTTCCTTAAATGAAATAAGAACATATTTCAGGATTTGTAATCTATTTGCAACACTACTCAAATGCTTGCAATTCTAGGAGAATTACTGTTGTGACTGACAGATGGCTGAGCTGGCAAGCAAAATAATATCTGCCCACACTGAAACAATAGAGTGGCTATGAAATGCAGCAGCATACCTATGAACTATGTAATTTGCTTTTATATTAGCAAGTTTACTGTAAGCCTAAGTGCACAGGTAAGTATAACCCAGGTTTTGAATAGAGCAATAAATAGCCATAAGTAACAGACTAAATTGCCATCTAGGGGAACTGAAGGGGCATCCTAGCAGTCAGACCACTTGCATACTGCTTCGTCATCTCTGTGGTGGGATTTTGTTTTTTCTTTCTTCAGTCCCAGGGGTTTAACAAATTGAACTGAAATACTGAGCTGACCTGGAGCTAAAAGGACTATTTTGCTTGAGTATGACATTGCTCTGATGGAGCTGAATTACCACTGTTGTGCTGCATTGATTTTTGATATGTAGTGGTGAACCCTGATTATATTTTCCTGTAAAAGTTACAAGATCAATTAACCTAAAAAAAAAAAAAGATTTGAAAGAGTATCAATATTTTCACCTAAAAAAAGAAAACAATATAGAGTTACCTCAAAAGAAAAAAGGGGGAAATACACTGTCAAAAAAAAAAAAGGCACACTCCAAGATTTCATTGACTGCCTTTGCTTTGATGACGGTGCACAGTGTGGTGGCAAATTCTTGTGTGAAAAACTTCAAATATGCCTGTTCCATCAGGGAAGAAAAAAAGACCATAAATGGGATAACCATGACATTTAATACATTCAGGTCATCAGCTGACTTTATTTTATTGCCACATAACCTTGCTGAGTCTAGACCTGACCAACTGAAGCAACCCCAGATCATAACACTGCCTCCAGAGGCTTGTACAGTGGCCACTATACACGATGAGTCCATCTCATCACATGTTACCTGTCTTACCCGGACAAAACCCATCATTCTGCAATAGATTCAATCTGGACTCTTCAGACCACATTCAGACAACTTTTCCCATTGCTCCATATACCCATCTTCAGCTTCCAACAAAAGTGCCCCCCCCCCCCTCATTTTTCTCACTAGCTAATGATTTTCTTATAGCCACACAGCTGTTTACAACATCCCAATCCCATCACATTGTGTGGGAAGATGCCTTCTTTCAATATTAAACATAGCTGCAATTTATGCTGTTAGTTTTTAACATGCAACCTCACCAAGCATTTACAGTAAGTGATCATTTATGTTTTTTTTTTTCTGACCACACTTCTTCAGGTTGAAGGTTCAGCACTATCCTTAAATGTTTTAATAATGTATTGGGCAGTTCTTAAATCTGTTGCAGTAATTTAAAAACTCCATAATTGATTTGGGTACTTGATGCAGGCTAATAATTAAACCTTTCTGAAGGTTTTTTTTTTTTTTTTTTTTTGCTGGGCAGTTTAGCTAATTTATATCTAGACAGTTACAGAGACTAAATATTAATAATTACATAATACAAGACCAGCCTTAGGTTAAACAAACTATAGCTATTTGACAAAATCAACTTCAGACTTAAATCTAGATTACATTTTCCACAGAACAGATCAACGAAGTATTTACAGTAAATGAAACTTTTTTTAAACCTGTTTTTCCAGTTTTTTTGTATGTGCACAGAAAAGTGCCAGTTCTTTTAGTCCCTGGTCAACCATCTTACTCAGCCCAACCATTCATTGTAGCCTATAACTGGTTCAGGAGCTAAAAGTTGCATGTGATACAGTGACACAAGGCGCTATGTAAAAAAAATAGTGGATATGTTCTGGATGACCTTCCACTTGGTGAAAGCACATACAGTAAGAGTGAGGGCCCCATAGCCCCATACTAATTAGCACATGGGTTTGCAACTGACACAACTGATTAACAGACAGAAAAAAAAGACTGTCCAACTGGGATTGCTTACAGTATGTGATGAAGATAATGCATTATAGATGTATAAAATGTAGCTATGCATAAAGTCAGCCATATGAAAAAACCTAGAAAATATGTCCTGGGAAATGTGAGATATTTTCTGGGATGGATAATTTAAAAAGGCCAGTCTGGGAACAAGTAACACTAGGCAGTAGTCTAGATACGGAGGTATCCTCAAGGAACAGACCTCTTGAGAGAGTGAGTACATATGTTGTTAAAGTATGAATTTCATGTCGTCTTGCTCCTGCTATGCCATGATGCTAGTTTGTACCACTGATCTGATTTATTCAACCTGTGAAAAGTAATATTTCTACTAGTAGGATTTCAGATCATTAGTCAATACCATTCAGGTACATGCTCATTAATGCTATCTAGGACCCTCCTTGCAAAGTAGATGTACGGTGTACACTCACAGGTCATCATTGGACCACTAAGGTATTAAGGAGTGCTGTTCTGAATAATGCAAGTCTCTGAGTTACATAGGCTCTGCCCCTGGATCATTGATTTTAGCTGAGCCGTGTCTGCTGCCAAGTTGTTCATTCACCGAGACAGCAAAGTAGACTGGGTTCTGGGCTTCTTGCAGTGCTTACCGGTTGTCACTGTGTTTGGCCATTTACAAACAAGATATTTAAACTGACGAGCCAGGGGCAGATTCAGCACTGTCAGCACTGTCAAAGCATGAGTTGTCTGAGTCAGACACAGCACGCGTATGATGGTCCATGCCAAGGCAGTGGGCAAATAGCTCATACCCAGCATTGTTTTCCAAGATATTTAAACATTAGCACAAGCCCTATGGACTATGCGAGGAAAATCCAGTCTGAGTATACAAAAGCAAACATTTGTGTAGATGGCCCTCCCCTTGTAAACCAATGAACTGCAGATTACCTGAAATTCCAAATAAGAATAGCAGGCTCAGCAACAAACAATGTTTGGCATAAAGTGGGATTGCCAGCTGCATAACTCAGCAAGTTTGCCAAGAAGGATGGACCTTCTTTCCAACCATAATACTAATATCTGTAAAAGGTATGGGTATTTGGTTAACTGCTATGGAAGGGGTGTAAAATGTTCTTTAATACATTACAGCATAACAAATATTCAGTGCAAGTTAAATGTTTTAGTGGTATTTAACTGTAACTATAGATTTAAAACAAGCTTAATCTATCTTCAGTTTTCTGCCTTTCATTAATATTTCTCATCCATATTAATCTCATTTGAGTAAATTTGCTTTTAAAAATATAATAATAATGATGATGATGATGATTATTATTATTATCATTAAATCAATTAAATAATTAATTGCTTCTTGATAAATGATGATGATTTATTTGTTGGTCTGCCCTGGGTATATATACATTGTCTGGCCAAAAAAGTCACACACTTTCATTCACGCAGCTTTGGCTTTGATTGTTTGGAAATGATTTCTCATGCTCCCAGAACCACTCTTTCAACATCTCAGTACTGGAATATGCCTGTAGTTGAGTTTGCCAATTTTATTGCCACATAACCTTGCCAAGCCTAGACCCGATCAACTGAAGCAACCCCAGATCACAACACTGCTTCCAGATGCTTGTGCAGTAGTCACTACTCATAATGGGTGCATCGCTTCATGTGCTTCAGTTCTTACCCAGGAAGAGGGTCAGTCTGAACTCATCAGACCACATGACCTTTTTCTTTTGCTCCAAAGTCCAATCTTTACGCTCCATAAAAAACTATTTATTTATTTATTTATTTATTTTAAATCCCACTAACTAGTGATTTTCTTATGGCCAAACAGCTGTTAATCCTGTGAGTTCTTATCACATTGTGTGTGTATGGAAATGCTCTTCCTTTCACTATTAAACATAGCTATGGTTTTTACTGTAAATTTTTTGCCATGCAACTTTAACAGGTGATTAAGTGATCTTTATTCATGTTTTTTTTACTGACTACATTTCTTCCACAAAGTTGACAGTTCAGGTTTTGACAATGTGTTGAAGGGTTGCAAACTCGGTTACAGTAATTTCAAATCTCAAAATCTTCAGATCTGTAAATTCTCTAAATACAATTAAGTCCATGTGAGAGGAGGACCTTGGTGATGAACTCTCAGATAAAGATTGGCAGGGTGCCTTCGTGTTGAGTCCATTACTCATCAACAGTTTGTTCAAGAACAAACTTAATTCAGTTAAAAACGATCCATTGCAATAGTTTTGCCAAATTTCAACTGGTTGTAAGTTCTATTGATTTTGACCCATGTCAAAGCTCCTGCCACATTGATTTAAAACATTTCGTCATGTCATTGTCTGTGTCAGTTTTGGTCCATGACAAAGACCTTTTGAACCTGCTGCAGTCTCAGCTTAGTCCCATTTCTCACTTTTTCACTTCCCACATAGAGTGCTGATCTTGTAGTATTTTCAACATTATAAGCCAGGCATCTGATCTTACTTACTTTTTTCATCTGATTTATTATTGATGAAATAATTATATTAAACTTTGTTAATAAATTGTATAATAAAAAATGCTTGGTTATTATTATTATTATTATTATTATTATGGCTGACCAAGTTATATGTACTTCCAATATGCCTATTGGTCTGTTGGTGTGCATCTTTTTCAGTCTGATTCACTCCTCTAATACTATACCACTCCTACTCAAAATATGGACCATAATATTATCAGCTGTAGTTTCTGTGTTTAATGTTTCCTTGTTGACCTCCTCCAGGTCGGGCTCCTATTAAATCCCTCTTCACCCCGCTCAGTTAACCAACAAGAACCCAGCAGAATGAGGAGCAGTTTAAAGGAGAGAAGAGAGTGGTTTTTTCATGCTCACTCAACAGGAATTCACTCAGCTCACCGAAGAGCATTCAGCATGAACAAAGTATAACAACACACTTAAAAAAAAAAAAGACAGTGTACCAACTCAGTGACTGCAGAGAGTAAATAATATCCACATGGGGAAAGAGAGCTTATTAGAAGTGAACGAGTAAATATCCGTGAATGCTACAGTACATGCAGAGCAGTAGAATATGCAATGGATAAAAACTGACTTCACCGATAAATGGATGCTCGATATCGCTTGTAATATCAGAAATGCTGTGTTTGTTACTTGGATACACCAGGAAAAAGGGACGGATTGTGTTATGACAGTAGGATTTATTGTAAATACTAAATCATACGCCACTACATATCTCATCATGTATGCGCACACACGTATGGGGTTATTAAGGTGCCTCTGGTGGGTATTATGTGTGGAGGAGAACAATACTGGAGCAAGCAGAAATGCAACCAGCGACCATTTATTGTCTATATCACGCAAAGAACAGCACAACTGCAATGACAGCGGGAAGCGACAGCATGACGAACAAAATCTGAATATCAATTTTTCACAGTTCTATGCAAATTAGATATGACATGGTAAAGCAACAAATTAAAAGATTATTGGATTTAAATGATTCCTAGGGTCAAACCTACGGGGGGACATTAGTCCATGCTTTTTTTCAAAACTTCAATTAGCTCATATTTACAAAACAGAAGGAAGCAGCTTGAAAGGAAGTAGCACAAAGTGCATGCAGCTAGTGCAATTAGCTTGCTTAGCAAATCTGTCATAGGCACAAAGCCTAGTGTATAACGTGTAAAGCAAATTTTCACACTGATTTGGGAATTATATTGTACTGTATAATACTACATACTGTATACAGTAATGAATAATAATATACCTCCAGTCTGTCTAACACACAGTATGACTGCACAACAATTCCTGCTATCCGTTATCACCCAAATGAGGATGTGTTCCCTGTTGAGTCTGGTTCCATCTCTAGGTTTCTTCCTATTGCCATTTCAGGGAGTTTTTCCTTGCCACCGCCACCTTCGGCTTGCTCATCAGGGACAATCTAATTATTTAATTAATACACATTTTTTACATTTCATACACATTTCCATAATTTTCTTTTGATGATGTAAAGCTGCTCTGCGACAATGACAATTCTTAAAATGCTATACAAATAAAATGTAATGTAATTGAATTAAACTAATGCTATTATTGTTTAACTGATTAGTTTTAGATTTCCATTAAAATAGTTGTAGATCTTTTTTTGTTTGTTTGTTTGGGTTTTTTTACCCTTAATACTGGGAAATAGTTTTGGTAGTCACACAATAATGGGTGGCATGGTGGCTTAGTGGTTAGCGCTGTCGCCTTGCACCGCCAGGGTCTGAGTTCGATTCCCGGCCAGGCTCGATTCCTGTCTCTGTGTGCATGGAGTTAGCATGTTCTCCCCATGTTTGGTGGGTTTCCTCCGGGTTCCTCCAGCAGCCCAGGTAATGCTAATTGGCGTTCCCAAATTGCCTGTAATGTGTGTGTCCCCTGGAAAGGTTTTGCACCCTATCCAGGGAGTACCCGCCTCATGCCCTAAGTCTCCTCAGATAGACTCCAAGCGACCCTGAATACAGGATAAGGCAGTATAGACAATGCTTGAGTGAGTCAGTGATTAGCTTTAGATTTCCATTAAAATAGTTGTTTGTTTTTTTACCCTTAACACTGGGAATTAGTTTTGGTACTCAAGCACTATCGGGCGGCATGGTGGCTTAGTGATTAGTACTTTCACCTTAAACCTTCAGGGTCCACGTTCAATGATTTGGTGGATTTCCTCAAGGTACTCCAGTTTCCTCCCACAGTCCCAAAACATGCAGATTAGGCTAATTAACGTTCCCAAATTGCACATAGTGTGTGACTGAGCATGTTAGTGTGTGTATGTGTGTGCCCTATGATGGATTGGCACCCCTTCCAGGGTGTACCCTGCCTCGTGCCCTAAGTCTCCTGGGATAGGCACTGTATACAGGATAAAGCGGTATAGGCAATAAGTGAATCTAAACTATGTGAATAGAAATTTTATTGCTTTATTAGAAAACTCCCCTGGAAATTTGTCCTTTAGCGCCAAGTACATTCCAATTGATTCTTGCATTCCAGTTCTTTGTTTTACCCCAGAGCCCAAATCGGCCATCTATACGATCTCTTTAATTATGAATGTAGAATTAGACTGAATTTATAAATAACTGACTCCAAGAACAATTTTCAGATTGCTTTTTTTTTTCTTCTTTTTTTTTTCAGTGTTTGGGTTGTTGTTGTACCGTTACATTGAAGAAAAGAAAGAGAAAAATGAAGAAAGTGCTTTAATGAGAGAAGGATTTTGCTGAGAGCTTAGGGCTAGCAGCTGTGATAGGTAATCCAGAGTGGCAGGATGATACCCATGATGATTAGGTGTATGTGCACATGTGTCAGGGACGCACGGGAGACATCATCCCTACCAGCCGTGCCTCTGGCATTTTTTGTTTGTGAGTGAATTTTCCTGTTTTTAATTAATGTTTCAGATTGATTAACATAATAGCCCAGTGCTCAAGCGTTCAATCTAGCTTTCAATCAGACCTACTGTATGCCTTGCAGTTCACTCTCATTTAATCCTTCATTTCAGAAAAAGTTTAGAATGGATCTATGTGTCTTTTAAACAGTACTGTATACAAGGATTGCATGACTTGTTGAAATAGGTTGTGAAACATTGTGGAATAGTGGACATATATAGTGGAGTTTTTAGAGAAACAGGATTTTTCTAGCCCAGTGTTATCTAAATGTAGCATCATACAGTACATGCTGGCCACTGTACAAGCCTCTGGAGGCACTCTTATAACCTGTGGTGACTTCAGTTGGTGAGATCCAGGCTCAGAAACCATATGTGTGTAATTAAAAGAAGTCAGCTGATTTCATTAGGATATGTTTAGACAATCTAATCAATCTAGACAATTAATTCATAAACATTTTTCACATTTCATACAAATTTCCATCATTTTCGTTTGATTGTGGACAGCTGCTCTGCGGCAATGACAATCGTTAAAAGGGATGGGAGAAGAATTTGTAGAAATAGTTAAAAGGTTGTACGTCTTTTATCGTCAGCAACACTCCCTGTTCGGCTCGATAAATGTCATTAGTTAGTGAACCCACTGATGCAAAACCAGTAACAATCTTTTTCCATGTCGTTCTTTTTATTCCGTGGGCAATACTTCCTCTGTAATCGAATGTGTCTGTGAGAGGATGAGCCACCTTACGGTTCCTGTCTCTGACCGTTACACTGTGACATAATCTGGCATAACTGCTCATAACTTCAGTTCTAGTCAACATTTTGATTTATTTTATGGTACAGGTTTAACTCCAGGCAAGTACATTAGCAGTGCAAAAGTTTCAAGAAATTCTGTCTAGCGTGAAAAGGTTTTGAGTGATGCTGTGACAAAATCTGGCTGGACAGACATACAGACAGACATACAGACTAACTTTTCGGAGTCTGGTTTCAGGTCCTCCAATGTATGAAACATAAAGATATCATTAAAAGAGTGGGTTCTGACCAGTGTAGACACAAAACCTTTCTTTTATTTATATAGACGTGTGAAATTTCCACAATAACAGCAACAGGTATCCGAGGTGCTTCCGTTACCGGGGTACCTTGTTTCTGCTACTGTGGAAATTTCACACATGAAAAAACGAAATATTAGAAAAGATATATTAGAAAACATATACTATTGTGACAAATGTGATTTGATTCATTTGATCCTGTCATTAATCAAGATTAGATACTAGAGATTAATATTATGCACATGACATCATATTAACAAATGTATTAATTGCAATTAACTATTAATTATTGATGTTTACAATCAGATACAAAACATGTAGATTTCTCACAAATAACTATTTTTATTTAGTAACGTTAATACAACATTGTCCTTGATAACATTAAAGAGTCTATGAAATCAATGCCAGGTCAAGCTCCATGTTGTTTTGAGGACCAGCGAGGCACAGTGACTGATTGGTAACGTCCGGCAAAGTGATGAACCATTGTTCACCTGTTGGCTTTACTGGTCATAGTTCCCTTTGAGCTGAGTAATTCTACTCCTTACAGTTTGGATTCTTACTTAAGATGAGTGAACACCTTGTGCATTCCTCCTCACAGGGAGCTACTAGCTGATCGAAACAAAGCAAATTACTTTTTTTCAGTCCTTGCCCATCCAAACCTTGTAAATCAATTCTCTACATCACATGTCATTGAGACAAAGACTGAGTGTAAGTTCTCAGGTACAGTCATGCCGGCCAGACCTCCTTATTAATCAGTCATCTTTTACATCAGATAATAATAGCAATAGTAGCACAGCTAACTTATACCCTCAGCTCCGGTTTAAGTCACCATGGCTACATGGCAAGTTCACCTGGTTATGTTATAAAAAGCCGGAAAAGTTTTAGCTCATAAATACTTGATTTTGCTCCTAAATATTTTGGGTTTAGTTGCCAAAGACTCCTAAAGATTTATGTTTTTCTGTAGCCAAAGGGGCGGTAGCTCAATGGATAAGATGTTGGATTATAGATCAGAAGGTTCAAACCCCAACACCATCAATCTAGCATTGTTGGGCCCTTGAACAAGGCCCTTATCCCTCACCTGCTCAAATGTGTTCATTCATTCATCTTATATGCCACTTATCCTGCAGGACTGAAGCCTATCCCAGGAGACATTGGGTGGCCACACACACACACACACACACACACACACACACACACACACACACACACACACACACACACACACACACACATTACGGGCAAATTGGGAACAGTTAGTCTAATCTGCATGTCTTTGAACTGTGGTAGGAAGCCGGAGTACCTGGAGGAAACTCAACAAGCAATCTATCCGCAGATCCTGGACGTGCGAGGCCAGTGTACCAACCTGCTTAGATGTATTACGAGATAAATGTAATAAAGACGTTCGGCAAATTCCGTGAATATAGATGAGTCCTGGACCAATTGGGGATGTGTGTGCATTATGTTTGTGGAGCTGCTATGATCTACCCCAGGATAAAGGAGTTATTGTAGACATATGATTTAATGAATGAAGCACTTTTTTATTTGTTTGTTTACTGGGGAGTTTCCATGACTTTGCACCCACCTCAAGCTCTTTACTAGATATTAAACTGATTGTAACTCTCAAATTGTGCCTTTTTTCTCTGACAAATCAAAATAAAAGGTCAGGCTCATTGATGATCAAGTTGCCTGAAATCGCATGAACATTAAGAATTGTGTCATGACTGAATGCCACTTGTTCCCCCCAAACACAAATTAACAATGACCTGGATGAGTAATGATATTTCCGTGAGGGTCACTGCTACCCCATGCCACCCCTTAACTCTGCCATCCTATTTATATTCAAATAATCAACTTTAATAAAATGAAAACTAGACTTGACTTTTAAATATATGCACCTCTAGTAAAACATTTGGGTACACTTGTGAAAAAGCATCAAGTTGCACAGTCATTTGTTTGCTACTGTATAAGTAGGTACACTTTGTACACCGTGTGATTGTGTTTGCTCCATTTCCAAGTTCTACAGACACACGTTATGTCCTGTAACATCTGTCTGGCGCCACATGAAGAACAGTTCGGACTGCAAAACACACTGTGCAGCATCTCTGGCATGTTTTCATGCTGTGTAAATGGATTATTTGCTCGGTGAGGATGTCTCATTTGCAGGGAAAAAATGGAATATCCCTGGCCTAAATGGCTCACGGTTACTATTCATTCTCGCACAAACAGCAATTTTCAAACATGGTACACACATGAAGAGAAATGGGCACACACACACACACACACACGCACAAATAGCCTTATGCTGTTCTCATTCTGCTCAAAAGAGCAAAGCAAATGTATTATGTAGTGATACATGTTTATTTGAGGTTTTCTGTTCAAAAATTGCATAGCAGTCTGTGGTAGTCATATTTCTTTCTCTCTTTCTCTCTCCCTCTCGTTCTCTCTTTATGTCTAAATATAACAGTGAACAGGATTCAAATCTATTGTGGAGAACGCCGGTGGCATAGGAACCGGTTCCAATCAAAATATACACAAGGCAAGAATACATAAATGAAATGTTTCATCTCATTTTTCAAAAAGTAGCATTTTTACAAGAGTATGTTTTGTTAAAAAAAAAAAAAGAAGATGCTAAAAGTGCTAAAGTGTACAGAGCCAAAACTAAGATGCTAAATTTAACTCTGTGTCCTTTAGCATGCACACTCAAACACTGAAGATAATTCAGGCCAATCCCAGTTCGATCCACTTCTTGCATTCGACTCCATACGGTGAGTTCGTGTTCGGATTCCCAGGAGCTGAAAGTCACCTGTTTCATTTTCTGTTTGTGTGTGCATGCAAAGCTAACAAAGCCATGCTATCTGCTCACTCTCTTGCTCGCTGTTCTCCCTAACACATGCTGAGGACAATCAATGCACCACATCATACTTAATAATCAGCTTGATTGATCTCCTGCCGAGTTCCTGACCTCCGCATGCTGACTCACCCGGACCATGCTGCTTTCATCAGAATCTCCCACTGTTCTGTGTCTTCCTGTCTTTTCTGTAGCGCATTCATATACTCCTTTCGTGATGATTCATTTACAGGCGGTGCACGAAATTACACTACACTCATTCACACACTAACCATATGGTGTCTACCATTAAAAAAACAAGGTTTACACACCCATGCATACTTCTGTACCTTCTGAACATTCAGCAGGGCACGAGTCAGTAAATGACATTTTGTCAGTGTACTCCACTTTATTAGATGTGCCTGTACTGTATATGCAGCTATTCATGTTCACAACCTGATATTTTTGGAACCACTGATCTGTTTTGGTAAGCCTGTGCCCACAGTAGCCTCAGTTTCCTGTGGCATTCAATGTGGTCTTTCGTTGTTGCTGCCTGTGCAACCCAAGGCTCAACGGGTTATACTTTCTTGGATGCTTTTCTTTTCACCATGGTCTTAAAGACATGTAGTACTGTCAGCTCAGGTTTCCTCGGATTCCTCTCATCTACAAGACATTTCTGTCATCAGAAATGGCATGTACTGGATGTATTTTGTATTTCTACTATTGTTTGTGAAACTCACAGGAAAGCAGCAGCTTCTATACTATTTAAACTGGGCTTTCAGCAATGATCAAAACCACTGAGATAATACATCTCATTTCTCAACGTAGATGTAGGAATTGGTTACTGCTGGAATCAGAGTTCTAATTATGCTTTTTCACCATTTATATCAAGCAATCAACAGTTTAGTTTTTTTATTTTTTCCACTATTTTGATTTTTGAAGAACATGTTAAAAATGCCGGATCTGTCTGGAGTATGTACAGTAATAGCAACAAAACTAACACAAGTACGTTAATCACTTATCATTGCCAACGTTGAGCTTGTTCATTGTGTGGAATGCAGGATGTTTAGTCATTCTTCCTCCATCGTTAGTACTCTGTTATAGATGTATGTCCGTTACTGTAACACTCTGACAAAGAAGGTTGTAGCATTAGAGGAGTGCATCCAAACTCTAGAGCAGTGTTATTTCTGTAAAAGAAAGTCTTTGTCTCTTAGGTGGAATTACAGTAGCAATCCCCCATCTCTGGCATTATAGCCCTCACAGCTTGGCGAGTGCATAATCTCTAAACCAAAGCTCACACTAAAGCCTGCCCACCCCTCCTCTGCACTTCATGAGTCCATCAGGTTATAGGAGACTCTATCCTGAGTCACGTGAAATTAGCTAGGCTTTCAGCAGTAGTTAGACATAGAATGTAATCTCAGGGACATACAGCAGGCTAGCATAGGTTTTGCAGTAATATACCCTGTACCCATCCCAATGTGACATGCCGACATAGCTTACTGCAGCTTACTGCCGGGTGTCCAGGTAGTGTTCCAAAAACAATGTGGGGTTTATAAATAATTGGAGGACCTTTAAAGGCAAAGCTGAGGGCGGGTTACTGTACACCATATTAAGGTTGCGTCTGTTTCTCGAGCTAAACAAACATGTACAGTAGAAAGACTCAGGAAGTATGTTTAAGTAATCTAATCAATTTACTATATACTAAGACAGCACCAGAAACACTGCCAGAAGTTCTGATCTGAAGCTATGACTGTTAAGTATTAGATCCCTCACATCTGAAGTGCTAATTGTTAATGAAACTACTACTGATCAGAAGTCTGATGTACTGTGTTTAACAGAAATGAAAATGAAAATGAATCTAGTCCTCCTGGATACAGCTACATACTGTACAGTACATCAGCCTTGTCTAACTGGTAGACGTGGAGGAGTCACAGTTATTTATAGTGATAATCCAACCATCATTAAAAAGCAAGGATACACATTTATTGCATTTGAAGTTCAGTAACATAACCACAAATAATACATCTGCCCAGCCAATTCCACTAATTCTCCAGGGCCATATTTTACATTTCTTCATGAATTTGGGATTTCCTCTCAAACCTGGTCATTTCTGTAGACAAAGCATTACTTGCTGAAGACTTTGATATTCATTTTAAGAAACCAGAAAACCCTCTGAGAATAACGTTTATGTCCATTCCGGACGCAGTAGAAGTAAATCATTGAGTAGGCAGGACTCAATCATAAAGCTGGTCATATTCTATAACCTTTGGATTAAATATAGAAAATACAGTGGAACCTTGGATTACGAGCATAATTCGTTCCGGAAGTGGGCTCGTATTCCAAAACACTCTTAAACCAAATCATCATTTCCCATAAGAAATAATGAAAAGTCAAATTATTCGTTCCACAGCCCCCAAAAATAAATACATAAAAATAATTAATACAATCTATAAAATGAAAATAAAACAAATTAATCTGCACTTTACCTTCCGTTGGTGCGCGCAGGCGCCGTGTGTGTGTGTGTGTGTGTGTGTGGAATTAGCCCCTTCCCTTGCCTCGTTTTACACAGTAACACTCCTCCTCCCTCTTCCCACCTCGCTTTTTAAGATTCACAACAAACACACACACACACACACACACACACACACACACACACACACACAACGGAAACACCGTTTTAACAGGAAAAAAAGAAATCTTTCTGAGACTGGCATGAGCGTATATTAACGGACTCACTTTTTAAGTTTCACAACAAACGCAGAAACACAGCAGAAACACCGCTTTAACGGAAAAAAGCAAGACCGGTGTTATGCGCTAAAATGCCCCCCTGCCACAGATTGCCCCCCTATATAATCTCCGTCGAATATTATATTAGAACAGAAATTTATAGGTTTATGATTTAGAAATTACAAATTAGACCAAATGGATTTGATTATAAAATAAGCATTATAAAAATTACATGTTATATAGGGAAAAAATATAAATTATTAATTTTTAAAAAAATATACAACATGTATTTTTGATATTGATTATTTAATAATAAAAAGAATTTCGTTAAATTTTTCATCATAAATATTTATTTAGTGCAAGCATTTTTGTATTACATGAAAAATCCCTGTAAAATAAATGTGCCACAAAATAAACATTATATGAAAATTTGTATTCATGGTCTCGACACCTGTCACGTGCCTAGGGTTAATTCTAATAGTTATATCATATTTTATAACAATAAACCTATGAATTTATGTTTTAATATAATATTTGATAGAGATTATATGGGGGGGCAATCTGTGGCAGGGGGGCATTTTAGCGCATAACACCGGCATGAGCGCATACTAAAGGAATCACTTAAGTTTTACAATAAACGGACACACACAAACACGGAAAAACCGTTTTAACAGGGAAAAAAATAAATCTCTCTGACCTGGCGTGAGCGCATACTAAGGGAATCACTGCTGTAAAGTAAAAAAAAAAAAAAAGAACAAAAAACAAATGAACCAGCACCTTACCTTTGAAAAGAATCGCGAACGAACAGAGTTTGTGTGTGTTTATGAAGCCGGGAGGGGTGAAAAGGGGAGAGAGCGTCTGTGCGTGTGTGTGTTTCAGTGTCAAATTGCGGGCACACGAGCAGAGTTTCTGTGTGTTTGCGAAGCCGTGGGGGGAAGGGGGGGGGGGAGGTGAGAGAGTGACGCTCGGTGTCAAAATAAGAGTCGCATGTGTGAAGCATGATATTCGGCGCTCGTAAACTAATACTTGCTCGTTTTCCGAATAAAAAATTATTAAAAATTTTTGCTAGGTTTGCGGAACACTCGTTAACCACGTTACTCGCAATCCGAGGTTCCACTGTAATTCAAACAGTATTGGAGGAGAGCATCTAGTATATATTGTGATTATTGATTCCTAGTTTTTATTTTAAGCTCATGTAGATAACATTACCAGGATAGTCTTCTTTCATCTCAGAGATATTGCAAAGATAAAAAATTAATATATTTTTACTACATGATGCAGAAAAGATCATGTTTTGTTATGTCAAGGTCAGACTACTGTGATGCCTTACTATCTAGATGTTCAACTTGGTGCATGAACAAGCTCCAGTTAGTCCAGAATGCAGCAGCCAGAGTCCTTACTAGAGCCAGAAGATATGAGAACATCACCCCTAGCTTATCCACTCTGCATTAGCTCCCAGTAATGTTTTGCATTGATTTTAAAAATACTTCCACACCTATTTTGGTCAAAGGTTTTGGTCAAAGGGTGCAGGCTGTTTGTTGATACCTTGTATTATAACAGATACCGCAGATGGCAGAGCCTTTCTTACAAAGCTTCAGTTAAGGAATAGCCTTTCGTTCAATGTTCCGGACTCTTACATTGTCTCAGTTTCTATGTCTAGGCTGAACACTAATTTATTTAGCCAAGCCTTTTGTGAATAGATTTGTCATGTAGTATTTGTCATGATATTTTTGCGATCACATATACTGATTAGCAACCACCCTAACACCACTGCATGGTGAGTTGAATATAATTGACTATCGATTGTATGCCATTCAGCTGGTAACAGGATCATAGGCAATCAAGGCTCATTTTTGACCGAGGCTATCCAAAGGTCTGATCCCACACAAAAGACAATACAGCACAAATTGCAGAACAAAGTACTCTAAATCCTGTCGATGATAATATTATATCAGAACACCCAATGCATCGCAGCCTGGTGCATATGGGGTTTAACAGGTAAGGAGTTCAAGATTGTTAATCCAGCCTCCAAATTCCCCAGATACCAATCTGACTGCACATCCTTGGAATGTGGAATTTAAGCAAGTCCTATTCATGGAGGTCCCACCCTGCAACCAAAAGCACCCAAAAGTATCTACCGCTAATGTCTTGGTATCAGAACCCCAGGTGCACCCATAGAGGTCTTGTAAAGTCATAAAGCCACAGCTGCCCTGGCAGCACAAGGGGAACTTACAAAGTATCAGCCTTAATGTTTTGTGTTTCAATGTTAAGGCTGATCGGCATAAATGCAGGTCATGACTCATCCTTAAATTTATTGATATAAAAATAATTCTCCTCATTTTTTATGATGTTAAACTTAGAGAAAGTTTTAGTCATAAGCACAAAGGCATTTCAGTCACAAGCATATTGTGATGCTGAGGAGCTCTTGTGTGGAAATTCATATTCAGCAGAGCCTCAGCGCTGCCTTTCCAGTCTCGAAGATGGCAATAATTCAGCTATCAATCTGTCCATATTTGTCACCTAATTTAAAGTGAATGGCCTATTACAAGTTTATGATTTAGGCTGCTTTATGCTGACACACACACGCACACACATGCAAAGACACATTTCAACTGCTTTTATGTCTCTAAGGCCAATCATCAATTCCCAGAATGCAGGAGTGCACGATATCAAGGAAATATGCCTGCTATTTTTCATTTGCTCAAAACTCCTGTCTTATATGTGTGTGCATTTCCCTGTGTTTGTGCATGCGTGTGTGTGTGAGTGTGTTTTCTGTCCTTGAGCAGTTGTTTTGAATGTGTAGTTGCAGGTAGCCTTGGGCTGATTCAGAGCAGCAGATGCTGCAGTACAGCTACGAGAATCTTCGTCTGCTCGCTTTTTTCTAAAAATTATTATTTTTTTGTTACAAACTCCAATTAGCATTAGATGGAATTGATGCTATGATGTCCTCCTTGGCTCAATATGTTTGATTACACTTCTTAAAAAGCCTTACTCTGCATCAAAGGCAGCAAACCACAGTACTGTTTGAATGTAATTTCAATTGGATGAATGGAATGATGTAAACCTTTGATAATCCATTTAATAGGTACTGTAAATATTACCCATCTAAACACTTGATCTAATGATTTCTTTCTAATTAGGAAAAAGTAGATATTTTTTCTGTGTATGTTTGCCCTACGTGGGGTTTTAACGTTAATTAATGTGTCATTTTCAAGAAATGTTCCTGATCGGTAAACTCCTTTACATCTTTAAGTGGGACTTTCATCCACAGGGTCTCAGGCTGAGAAGGGGGCACTGATTAGTTTGCCATTTCATGGGTAGTAAAACATCTAACCGATGATAGATGAAGCTGAATTCTTCAAATTCAAATTTGAAAAATCTGGTTTCATGCGAATTCATCTTCAAGATGCCTGCAAGATTCTTGTAACCAGTCAAAATGTATTGGGTTACTACTTCAAATATCCGTACCTGTACCTAGTGTATAACCTAGAGGACTTAAAAGTTAGTTTTTCTTACTTTCTTTTAAAACAGATGAATTCACATGCGTGTGTTTAAATCTCCTTCACATAGTTACTATTTATAGCAAATTAGCCTTCTTAAAGAATATAGAAATTATTAGGATAATTTAATGCACCCTGACCAGGTGATTGTTCAGGATGCTGGACCGAGTTCTGTTAAAGCAACGTTGTACCGGCCTTATTCACGTTAATGCATGTGGTCTTTCTTTCATCCTGCAAGAATAATATCTGACCTTTTCCCACAAGAAAGTGAAAATCCTCTCGACAGAGGAGCGCACCTCTAGTCTCAACCAGGTGCCGAGCGATGTGGGAAAGATTCCTACAGTATTTCTATTTGAATTTGTACATTTTTATCTTTTTTAGTCTGAACACACACACACTGTCTAAATCAAAATGCAAAATAACCCAAATGGGACATTTAACAGAACTATAGATTTCATTGTTTAGAGTGTTTGAAAATTTGATCATTGTTGGTATTTGAAGGAAATGTGGCATGAACTCAGTAGTTTGTGGACAAATGCAGCTGCATATCTGAGTTTCTGTGTATGTCTGATAGATTTTGTGCATCATTCTTATTTTTTTTTTTTCTATTAAAAATATCTTTTTATATTATGCATTGCTCAGCAGTAATAATTTTACTGTTGAACAATAAATATACTGTATATTAAGCTTTTATATCAAGACCAGCTGTCCCTGACTGTTAATAATCAGGATATTATTAGATATTAGAATATATTTTATAGTATTCTTGGTCTTTCTCTACCTGTCTCTCTGTCTCTCTTATCCTGTGTCCTCACTGTGACTCAGGGTTTTATTGTATTTTTACTTTTCATGTTTCTTTCCTAGCATGTATAAGTGTGTGTGTGTGTGTGTGTGTGTGTGTGTGTGTGTGCGTGCGTGCGTGCGTGCGTGCGTGCGTGCGTGCGTGTGTGTGTGTATTCTTTGACCTCAACACCTTTTAACACAACAATATCAATTCACTCCAGCACATTCTGACACGTTTTTCTGCACTGAATCACACCAGAGAATGAGATGTATCTATGCTGCAGGGAATAAATCTGTGGCATTCTGACACTGACCACAACACTTTGCAGCATTACAAAACAATGTCACGCACTGTCAAGATCAGCCAATCAATCGTGACGTCTCAGATATGAGAGGTTAGAGGTTATGAGGGATGTCAACAAGTCTGTCAGAGCTTGGGGGTAAAACATGTGGGTGTTTATATGTGGGCGTTTGTGTCAGAGTGAGTGAGGGAGTGAGAGAGAGAGAGAGAGAGAGAGAGAGAGACTGAAGATTGAAAATCTTCCAAACTAGCAAGCTATATCAGTCTGTGTGGCATGGCGAGATCTCATATGTTTGGCATGGTGTGCGTAGATGGTGATGAACATTTTGTGTGTGTGTGAATAAGACAGTGACAGCTGAGAGTTTGAAGTGAAATTCGTTTCTCCTTCAGAGAATAGTGGCACATGCTGCCTAACAGATTATTGCCTAGTTGTCAGAGGAGGAAATAGTTGAAAGCGAGTACAGATACGGGCAGAAAATCTGGAAAACAGGATATGTAGTCTAACATGATAGACAAATTCTTTGTGTTAGGGAGTAATTGGTCGAAGTGCACTCAGTCACAGTCAGTCTTAGACTGGAGGAATAACGGGTCTGAAGCATTGAATTCAGACATACATCACTTTTTAGAAGAATTTTACTGAAACTCAACTCTCTGAACGGTCAATTTATAATATGTTTTTTTTGGATGGGTTGGGGCTGGGTGGGGGTGGGGATTTCACGTTGAATAAAAAGTGCTCTGCCCTGCTAATATAAACTAGATAACATAAAGCTGATTTTGAAGAGCTAAGCTACAGTAGCTTGTGAAACTTGATAAGACGAGGTAAACTGACACGAGATTTCACGAGAGGATTTAAAAAGTCTTTGTTTCTCACACCATTCTGCGTAATCACATTTAAAACAGAGTCAGAGTTTAGTTATGATATTACTTGCATGATTTTATGCTTTGTGCTGATGCCAAATGGTTGGGTGACTGGACACTAAGTGTGTATGAACAGCAAGTCAAGTCAATTTATTTGTCTAGCACATTTAATACAACAGCAGTTGATATAAAGTACTTCCCTGTAGAACATTAGATAGATAGATAGATAGATAGATAGATAGATAGATAGATAGATAGATTGATTGATTGATTGATTGATTGATTGATTAATTGATTTGATTCTGCAAAATGCCTAGGATAAAACAAAATACAGTAAGAAAAGAAGCAAAACATAAAAAACAGAACACTATCAAAAGTTAGTAACCAGTAGAAATAGAAACATAAATTCTGAAACAAAAAACCCTCAGTGCAGGTGCAAAATGTTCCTGTGTGCATATTGTCATTTTTACAAAGTAACACTAAGCAACACATTTAATGAAGAGGTTTAATTTTAAAAACACTTAAAAAAAAAAAAAAAACAGTGCAGTGTCTCAAAATAGCATGGTCAGTATTATCATTGAAATCTATATTTTTATAATATTACAGGAACAAATACAAAAAAAAAATGAGCAGGAGAAAAACCATGCTACCAGTCCATTCTTGCAACCTTCCTATGTAAAATACAGTTTTTCATAAATAGTGTTTTAATATACACATATTTAATATACACTGTATATTTGGGATCTATTATATGAGACAGTACAACATGGCTTGGCACCTGCATTAGATGTTATCTACATGATGATATCTATAGTATATTAATATCTGTAAAGATCAGCCATAACATAAATACCATCAGGTGAACGGAACAAAATTGATCAGCAACTATACATCAGCAAACTGATGACAGGATCATGGGCACTCATGGGGACCAAAGACCAGCTTGAGAAATTGAGGATGGGTTCCCTGTTGAGTCTGGTTCCATTGCCATCTCAGGGAGTTTTTCCTTGCCACAGTCAGACTTAGCTTACTGGTTAAGGACAGTCTTATCATTTTGTTTTATACATATTTCCTCACACATTTCAAACTTATTTACCATTTCTTTCACTTTGTTCTGTTACGCTGCTTTGCAACAATAAGCATGGTTAAAAGGGCTACATAAATAAAGCCGAATTGAGTTGAAAATCCAACGCAGTACAAATTGCTGAAAAGAGTCAATGGATCCACGGAGACCCCATCCCTTAATCTTCAGCACCTACAGGATCTGCTTCCAATGTGCCAGTGCCAGACATCACGGCCCTGCAGAGCCACACCCCAAGGGGCACCAAAAGCCTAGAATTATTGTTATGACTAACCATTGTGTATCTGTATCCAGATTTAAACCCAAAGTAGGCGCAGTCAAAACATAGCTTGTTTTTTAAACTTTGTTTTTATTAGTATTTTTATGTTGGTTTAAATAAATAGTACTAAATAAATCAATAAATCAATCAATTTCAAACTCATGATGTGCTGTAATAGTGTTATAGTAATAATAGTGATAATGATAATGAATGATAATGAATAATGAAACACAAGTTAATAATTGTCCTTAACTACACATGTACAGTACATGGGGGTGATATTATATTTTCTATAAAATATCCTTAATTCTATTTGACCACATTTAATAAGCTGTGTTTGTTACATTGTAGCACCATAGAGGCCCTGGACTTCATCTCCCATCAGCCCTGGTATGTTATATGTTTCTCATCACCTTAGACATCTCATATAGAGTAGATTGATGTATCCGACATAACTGCCAGCAGATGCCAGCACCATATTGAATAGTGCTAAATCCATAGTGAAATAATACCAGTAGATTCCATTTGAAATGTGACATAAAAAATGTAAAGTTCAAGCAGTTAAAATCTGCATTCCTTTTGATTTTGATACTGACTCACTTGCAGCGAAAGTATCACAATGTGACTAAAATGTGCTACGCTTAGTTTATTTCAGGTAGTGTCTGCTCAATTCCTGGTTATTTAAGTTCCAGTTCCAGTTTAGTCTTTGTGTTTCATTTCCCGTAGAATAGTTCATGTGTATTATTGTGTTCCCATATGCTGTATGTTTGATTATACAGGTCTGCACCTGCATTTTCCTTCATCTCAAATCCCTAACTGTGTTCAGTTACATCCCTAATGCACATATACAGTAATACATCCTGATTATTCAGTCAGCAGAAGACAACCATTACATCACTTTCTATATGAAGTTGCTTGTCTGACAAAGCCATTAGCATACAGATCATCGTATTTGCCGCAGATTTCGAACACATTTAAGTTGCCATTATCGATCGATGAGTATTCAGACAAGTGTTTGAGCTAGCTTCGCCAAACAATCAATCAGAAGTCAAGCTGGAATATGTGCTGTTACAGTGAAGGAGAATGCCTATGCACATCCCGGGTATTTACCCAGTGCTGCTCCAGATAACACACAACTCATTAGCCACAGCATTCACCAAGGGCCGTTCAGTGAAGTGAGTGCTATTTTCATTTCCTCACTCTTTAACTACATAATGAAGAGTCATCTACACACAAGAATGCACACACACACACACACACACACACACACACACACACACACACACACACACACACACACACACACACACACACACACATCCTTTGCTACACTTGCAGTAACTAAAGCAGATTTGATTGAAAGTAGCTGGGTTGAAACTAGATGAAAGTGTTGATTGAAAGTAGCTGGGTGTGATAGGCTTTGAAGTAGGGCACCATTAGAGTGCGGTGAGATTTGCGTTATGATCCATGCTGAGCAAGGCCAAGGAGTTCTTCTGCTCCTGATCGCTCCTTCAGCCTTCATGTGCCCTGCTATTTACATGTTGCTGAGTAAGACGCAGTGCTGCGTTTGTGCCAGGACGACTTCAAAAGGCCCGTAGATTTACCGCCGGTCCAGAAATATAATCTTTAAATCCCGTTAGTGTGGCCAGATTTGGCTTTGAAGCTGCAGGCAATGCAATAGAGAAGCCATCATTATTAAGCCTCCTTAAACCAACGTGCAAATCTGTTTGATACCACCGCAAGAACACAGCAAATAATTTGAGGCGAAAAGTCTTAAGTAGGCTTTTACAAATGCAAAGGCTTTGTCTATTGGTATATTATACAAAAAAAGATGCTTTACATTTACATTGCTGTAATAAACTGCCATCCCAGTCAAAGTGTAAACTAGGAAAGATGCGAAATCTCTAAAGTTGCTAAATATATAAAGAATATCCGTGTACAATTGCAAGCTTACCAGATCACCAGTGGAAAAATCCTACTACAATGTCTATTAAATTAATTCTCATTTTTCATCATCTTTATCTTGAGGTCGCCCGCGAGAGCCTTGTTTACCCTTACGTCAGTTACAGATGGAGCGTTTCTTCTTCGCAAGCTTCCTTCTTCACTTCCCCACAAATCAGATTTCATCTGATTCACACTTCTGTAAACTAGCCCAGTGCTCAGAGAGCTGCGTGAATAGCTAGTGAGGGGAGGCTTGTGGGTGTTTGGCGAGGTATGTAGAACCACATCTCCCTTAGAGACTCTTGTCTTTCCATAATATGTGCCTTTCTCCACTTCTGCATCACTGGACTCCTATTTATCTCAATTAGAGATATTCTTTTCAATGGTGAGACGATTATGCTTTAAGATGCGTAACGTATCTTGCACTAAAACTTGAATTTAATTTGTTGGACATCATCCGAACCGTGGTATGTGGGTTTTGATCCTGATCGTACTGCCTCCGGTTTCATTCTCTCAGGCTGGTGATCGTGTTGGCACAATATTCCTTCCGTGTCCTCTCTGTTCAGCAAGAATACACAGAGGCTGTGAAAAGTTTTTTAAATCAGAAATTGTCTTACGGCTGTTTAGTCAAAATCGTTACCATGGTTAGGTTATAACTGAAAGCTACTAGTATTGATCGGAAAGATCGGCCATGATATGTGACATGATAACCACCTAGGATTTAGGTTTTCGTGTTCTTCCTCAATCAGACTGGAATCTGGGACGTTTGCAGGCCGGGTTGGTGGACTTGAGGGGATCAGCCTTGGGTGCCCATGATCCTGTCACAAGTTTACTGGTATATAATTCATAATAGTGTTCCATTATCAATCAGAAGTAAAGCTGGAATATGTGCTGTTACAGATAAGTAGAATGCCTATGCATGTGTGTCAGTGTGTGTGTGCTTGAACACCCTTCATGTTTATGGAAACTGTATATTTAATTGTGCAGAATAACTGAACACACGCACGCTGGTGGAGTGGTTAGCACTTTTGTCTTGCACCTCCAGGGTCTGCTTGATTTCCTGGCCAGGCTTGATTCCCATCTCTGTGTGCATGGAGTTTGCATGTTCTCCCTGTGCTTGGTGGGTTTCCTCCTAAAGACCTACAGATTAGGCTAATTAGCATTCCCAAATTGCTGTAGTGTGTGAATGAGTGTGTGTGTGTGCCCTGCGATGGATTGGTACCCTGAAGATTTTTATTTAATACCGTAGCTAAATTAACTAAAAACAAGACCACTGCAGAAATCTCCACAACAACATCATGCAGTAGTGAGGATTTCATGAACTTTTTCAATAACAAAATCATAAATATTAGGCAAAAAATTCAGGCATTGAAACCAGACAATTTAAATAATTCAGATGATCTAACCACATCACATCAGAACTTAGAACACTTTACTCCCCTTGAAAACTAATTTCACTCATCTCTTCTTCAAAATCGTCAACCTGTATATTAGATCCTGTACCGACACATTTTCTCAAACAGATAACAATAATAGAACCCCTGTTGAAAGTAATTAACTGTTCACTCAGTAGTGGGTATGTCCCCAAATCCTTTAAATTAGCCGTTATTAAACCGCTAATCAAGAAACCTGACCTTGACCCCTGTCTGCTTTCTAATTACAGGCCGATATCAAACCTTCCCTTTATCTCCAAGATTCTGGAAAAGGTAGTATCACACCAGCTATGTTCACATCTACACAGAAATAGCATAAATGCACTGTATCAGTCAGGATTTAGTCCTCATCACAGCACAGAGACAGCACTTGTTAAAGTAGTAAACGACCTCCTTTGCGCCTCTGATCAGGGTTGCGTCACTATACTTGTGTTACTGGACCTCAGTGCAGCTTTTGACACCATTGATCACAGTATTCTCCTTCACAGATTAGAAAAGGTAGTAGGAATTAAGGGAACTGCCCTCTTGTGGCTCAGATCCTATTTGACTGATCGTCATCAGTTTGTAGATTTAGATGGTGACCATTCCTCATGTTCTCAAGTGGAGTTTGGTGTTCCACGGGGCCGTTTCTATCCCCACTGCTTTTTTCCCTTTACATGCTTCCTCTGGGCAACATTATTCGTAAACATGGTATTAGTTTTCATTGTTATGCTGATGACACAATTATATGTCTCAGCAAAACCAGATGAGAAAAACCAGTTTGCTAAAATTGAGCAGTGTGTGCAGGACATAAGAGATTGGATGTTAACTAATTTTCTTCTGCTTAATCCTGATAAGACAGAAGTTCTGGTCATAGGACCACAAGTAGCTAGAAGTAAGCTTTCTGATCACACTGTGACTTTAGATGGCCTTTCTGTTCCATCAAATGCAACAGTAAAAGACCTTGGTGTGATCATAGATTCCAGCCTTTCGTTTGAAGCACATGTAGATAATATCACCAGGATAGCTTTCTTTCACCTTAGAAATATTGCCAAGATTAGAAACATATTGTCACTAAATGATGCAGAAAAACTAGTTCATGCCTTTATCACCTCTAGGTTGGACTATTGTAACGCCTTACTGTCTGGTTGTTCAACTAGGTGTATAAACAAGCTTCAGTTAGTACAGAATGCAGCAGCGAGAGTCCTCACTAGAACCAGAAAATACGAGCACATCACCCCTATCTTATCTACACTGCATTGGCTCCCTGTGAAATTTCGCATCGATTTTAAGATACTACTTCTGACATTTAAAGCACTAAATGGTCTCACGCCACAGTATTTGAGTGAACTGTTAGTGTCTTACGATCCGCCACGCCTACTTCGATCAAAGAATGCAGGCTGCCTGTCAGTATCACGTATTATTAAAACTACAGCAGGGGGCAGAGCTTTTTCTTACAAAGCCCCACAGATATGGAATAGTCTTCCTATTAATGTTCGGGACTCAGACACAGTCTCAGTGTTTAAGTCTAGGCTAAAAACCTATTTATTTAGCCAAGCATTTTTGTAAATAGATTAACCTTAGGTAAAGGAGCAGATCTGGGGGACTCATGGACGTAGAGTATTCTGGTGAACTGGTATGTTTAGATGCTGTCCTCCCCACTCTCATTGATCACTCAGGTTTGTTGACGGTGAGGTGATTGGTTGCTTTACATCTCAGGGAGCCCTCATGTCTGTGTTTCCTTCTGGCTCTCCCTTTTAGTTATGCTGTTATAGTTAGTCCTGCCGGAGTCCCTGCTTGCACTTTGCACTGAATACATTCACCTTATACATGTTGACTGTGACCATACCTAACTGCCATCTCTCCTTATTTTCTGTTCTCTCCTTTTCTGCTCTCTCCTCTCTCTCTCTCCCTCTCTCCTTTCCCTCTCTCTGTCTCTCTGTCGAGCTATACATGTTCGCTCCTGAGTTGCCAGTGATCCAGACCCCTCTGCCCTCTGGACCCGTCTAACCCGTCCTGGAGTCCTGCTTCTGGTTGGAGATCTCGTCGCATGGATGCTCCGTGTGGTCTGCCTGGATTTGTATGGTGGCTGGGGATGGTTTCCATTAAGACTGTCCTATCATCGATTGATGCTCTGGGGACCTGTGACTTCAGTTGTTCGATAGCTCAGGACTGGAATCTCCTACAGTCTACCTGAGCCTTCAGGAACAAACTGGACTCCTTTTAATTTTAATTTTAACACATCTCCTGTTACACTGAACTTCCAGTACACATTATTATGCTGATCAATCCCTGCTATCCGTTATCACCCAGATGAGGATGGGTTCCCTCTCAAGGTTTTTTCCTATTACCATCTCAGGGAGTTTTTCCTTGCCACCGTCGCCCTCGGCTTGCTCATCAGGGACAATCTTATCATTTTGATTCATACACATTGCATACAAACTTACTTCTTTTTATTGTGTAAAGCTGCTTTGCGACAATGTCAATTGTTAAAAGCGCTATATAAATAAAATTGACTTGACTTGACTTGAACAGGGTGTGCTCCGCCTCATGCCCTAAGTCTCCTGGGATAGGCTCTAAGCCCCTGCAACCCTGAATACAGGATAAAGCTGTATAGATGATGAGTGAGTGAACTTATTCCATCATTTCATTATTTCCCAACATTTCATTAAGATGCCATCAATTTTAAAGTTTTCACTTCTGAAACACTGGCCTCCCAGGAACTCCTTTAATGCCCCACATATATTGAAATGGCGTGGAGCAAGGTCAGGACTGTAAGAGAATGGCGTGATAACTCCAAGCTGAGTTCCTGTAATGTTCAAGTGGTGATCGTGAATTATTGTCTGTACAGTTCCCTTAGACAAATGCATCTCTCTCACAAGTTTGTGACAAGATATATGCTGATTTTCAAGGATCAGGCGTTCCACTCACTTGAATGTTCATAGCAACGATTTTAGTGGGATCTGAGCCGGGATCCTCATTCACAGATGTCCAGCCTTCTTTAAACTATCTGCATTAATGTTTTACTGCAACTAAAAGTCTCATGATTGTGCTGTGCTTGAAGTAAATGTGCTTCATTCATGAGAAATTTCATCGCAAGTCCTGGTTTGACTTGAACGCCCCTCGTAAATTGCCAGTCCATTCACTTCATGTCAAAAGTGATGGATTAATGAGTCAGGCTGCATTTTCTGGCAGGACTTGACTGATGTTTCACACATAGCTAACAAATGAGAAATGTAAATGGACAGTGAAAGGCAATGTTTGTCCTGAAGCACTTAAAGCTGGAGGAGTTGTTCCATTTCCCATATAAAGTGAACATGTTTTGATTTTGTCAGTCAAGCTACACAGTGGTGTGAATAATGATCTCATTTGTTAAGGACTTCTAGACATAAAAGCTTTGTAAAAGGAATTGTCTTTCATATTATAGTACATTTGTTATTGTAGTTGAACATCACTCTTAGTTTTTTTTTATTATTATTATTATTTTTTTTACTATCCTAATGCTAAGAAGAACATTTTGTGCAGTACAGATTACTTCTATCATCCTGCCATATTCAGGCTTGCTATTGTAGTGCTGGATTTCTGGAAACAAATGTAATAATAAAACCTCAAGATAATGCACTCATTACAATGGAATAGACTTTATGTTACCTTGAGCTATAGAAGTTGCAGAGAACAGACTTCCATGTACTGTCTTGTTCATTCCCCCTGATTGGCTTGGCGTGTACCAGGATGATCATAGTGATTGGATTACTGTAGGTAAATGCCCGGAGTGAGGTTTTGTATTTCACTGAAATGCACTAATCTGGCCAGCGGTTCTGACCCATTTTTTTGTCTCATTTAGAGACTTTAGAAACACGTCAAATGGAAACACGCTTATTGACACATGCTCTATCATGCATATGATAACATTCCCACGCTCTCAGTGTGAGTAAAGAACAGGAGGATGCAGCTGTGTTGCCTCCAAGTGTGCCAAAAATGGGTCAGAACACCCGGCCAGACCAGTGCAACTCAGCGAAACACAAACCCTTCCCTCATGAGCCTAATCCAATCATTACAATCATTCCAACCTGACAATACCTGACGAATCAATTGGAGTGATTTTCTGGGTCATCAACCCGGAAACACCAACAGATCATGGAACAACAAGGCATCCATTGCATCCATTGCTGTTCCGTGCTGTTTCTACATTTAGCCTGCTACTAATTTCTGACAGACAGTTTGAAAAAACAAAAAAAAGATAAAAGGACCTCAGACTGTGATCGTTTTATCTGATGGATTCTTTTAAAAACAGTAAAAGATACATAATTTCTTCTGGAGAGTTCTTGTAAAAAAAGAAAAAGAAAAAAAAAAAGCTTAGTTTTAAAGGCAGAAATAGTCAGTTCCTGCGTCACTACCCACAAAAGAGTGGTTTTAGTGACCAAAAAAATGTAAAAAAAAAAACAAAAAAAAAACAGGGTAGTTGAAAATTTTACATAATGTACTTTTTTCACACTTGTTTGAGAACAGACAAAAGAAAAGGGAGGCGCAAAACGTCTAAGGAAGCATTAGGCTGGGACTCCGCTGATGCATTTCTAATTTGTATATAGATGAGAAGACAGGATTTTTAAATGTGGCATTTACACACGTGGCATTTACACATTTCGATCCGAAAGCAAACAAAACTCAGTTTAGCTTACAGAAAATGACAAACAGGTGCATATACCAGCCAGGGAGGGAGGGAGAGAGAGAGAGAGAGACGAAGAGAACATTCAAAAAGCGCAAACCTTGCTTCACTCAACATTTATGAACTGATAAAAAGAGAAAGTAGCAATCCTTGGCCGTTTTTAATGGCTCTTCATGACGAGAGGGTGAGACAGAAAGGTTGTGACTAAGAACAAGTGAGAGGCAGAATGACAGCATTCCAAGTAAAAACACGCTTTCCAGTCTACAGAATGCTGGAGCATTTTCACAGCTGATTCATCACCAGCACACTTTGCCATCCTCGGCGTAGGCAGTGTCTAACACCACCTGTGGCTGAGGTGTTTGTGTGGCTCATAAAGCATCGGATTCATCATTAGCCCTGTGAATTCCCTCCTGATGTGCCTGACTTTTTTTGTAAGATATCAGCATTCCACTTGTAAGAGTCAGTCACTGCAGTATACGGTACATCATTCTCACACACACACACACACACGCACACGCACACGCACACACACACACACACACACACACACACACACACATGCATAACAAAAAAGTGTGCAGTGCCTGTCAGCCTTGTTGATGAGGAGATTCTCAAGACTTGCCGAGCTGACAGGAAGGAAACGGTAACTTAAATAACCGCCCTTTACAAGCACGGTGTGCAGAAAAGCATCCCAGAATGCACAGTGTGTCGAATCTTGAGGCAGACACCAGTTCAGCTCCCATTCCTTTCAGCCAAGAATGGGAATCTGAGGTCACAGTGAGGAGCAATGGACGGTTGAATATTATAAAAGTCTTGATATATTGATATATTGCATAAATGAGCAGGTGAACAAAGGCACAAAGTACACTGATGCTGTGGTGTGTCCACTAGGTTCAAGCATCAAATGCTTCCTCTTCCTGAATAAACTGGCAGGATTAGGATTAGAAAGAGTTGTCAAAAACTTGCCAGTTTGTGATTAAACAGTCACCTTGCTTTCACTTTCACGCACATGCAGTACGGCTCATATCTGAAATGTTAATCAAGACTTTTTTGGTGAAAAACAAAAAAACAAAAAACTCATTCTCACTTCAATTATTTGCTTCATTTGCATAGTCTTTGCTAGAGTAATGTATCCTAAATTATAAAAGATTGACAGACTTATGAAATGTGCTATAAAGTGTACCTTGCTTTTTACAATGACTTTTAAATATCATACCTAAAATCAGATCAGAAGTTTTCAAATAAGATGGGGGGAGAGGGGGGGTGGGGGGTGTGATCTGCGCTGTAGATAAGAGACAGTAAAATCTGCAGATCTGCATCGAAAAGACGAGCTGTGTATCAGCATGTATCACGACTTTCCAAAAGACAGAAGATTCAGCCTGCAGCTGTTACTGTTGGATCCTATCTGTTCTCATTTTCAAGCAGTCCTGGGAAACGAAGCATTATTCAAATTACATTACATTTTCTATAAGAAACTATAGAAGTGATGTGAAAAACCAACACCTATAATTTGGTGTATACTGTGGTATTTATGATGTTTTTGTTACTTCGGGGTGTTTTAATGCAGACTATGCAATGGTATATATATTTTTTAAAAAGAACAGAAAAGTGGGGTTAAATGTGACTTTATCGGGGATTTGAACTGAAACCACTTCATCTCCTGTGACTCATCTTGTCTGGCTCAGGATGTCACTCAGAATACATTTGATCAATAGCACCAGAGAGGATGTAATTCCGAAGTAACAAATAATCTAGTCCATGTAGACTGCAATTGAGAATTCAGGAGCATCAAGTACACTGTAATCGAGGTAAACATGTCAGTTCATCAGTATATATATATATATACGGTAAGCATCCAATTAGACTGGATTGTCAGAAAAGAGCATCTGTTTCTGGGAACAGAATGTGGAACAGAAAGGTAGAATAGAGAAAATATATTTTCTTTGGGAGGTGTGACTTAAATATTCTGGAATAAGATTTTGTTTCACTGTAGGGTTTTTGCTATACTGCACTGTTGTTGTTATTTCAGCTGCTCCCATCAAGCGGTCGGCACAGCAGACCATCCAGTGCGCACACACGCTTGCCACAGGTTTTATGCTGGATGCCCTTCCAGGCGCAACCCTCCCATTTTATCCGGACTTGCTATTCTGCACATTATGGGGTAAAAGAAATATTTTAGATAACATTGTGGTAATGTTGCAGAAGTGTTTGACATAGGTCTTCCTACAGTACCAAACCCAAAGTCCAAATTCCTCCAGTAAGCCTATCTCTGAATTTTAACAAGGTGCAAGCGACTTAACAACAAGGTTATCCACTCTGAAACACTGCAAACCCTATTTGACCAGGAGTGGCCAACCCTAGTCCTCAAAAGCAGCAGCCATGCATGTTTTCCAAATCCCACTGCTGATTACCTGGATCATGTGTTCAGTCAATCAGAAGCTGGAAGATATAAATTCACTTTGTCTTCCCTCACTCTATCCTCATCTACGATGGTGTATTCCAGCTTCTGATCGATTGAACTTGAGCCAGGTAAATAGCAGTAGTGCAAGGCTGTGGCTCTCGAGGACCATGGTTGGTCAACCCTGTCCTTGACATTCTTTTGAACTCCGCCCAGACACAAGGAGCTGGGTCGTATCTGACTCCACCAGCCAATGATACTTTAAATTTTCCCCTCCCTTATGACATCTGATTTAAACAAGATTAATTAGCATGTTATCAACTGGATCAGGTGTGGAGCATTAGAGGAAATCAAAAACTAGGCAGGAAAGTAAATAATCTCCAATGCATTGCCAGTGCTGTATTTTCCCATCCCTCTTATTATACACTTACTGAGACCTCTTGATGTGATACATTGCTCAACCCTGATAGTGTAATTTCTTCAGCTATTGAGATCTATCACATTATAGCCCGCATGCCAATATCACCAGCAGATATCACTGCCTAGGATAAAGGTGGACTTTTAGCTAGTTAAATACATTAATGCAGACTAAGGGAAATGAATCAATATGAATTCCTGTGGACATTGCAAGGAAAAATGTCATTTGTGTCTCTGATCAGCCATCCAACGTCTTTACTATGAGTGCTTGCAGTCATGGGATCCACAATCAAAACACTAACCATTTTGTCTTTCAATCATCCCTGTTAAAGCCAAATAAGGATGAACCGTTGGCAAAATTCACCCCCATGGATTTTACTAACTATTTGAAACAAAATCAGATAACGATGTATGTTAAGAAAACGTACGTCATTGCATATTACCTAGTTTTATTAGGCACCACGTGTTCTTTAAAACACTTTTGAGGACAGTGCACTGGCAGCTTTACGATATGTTGATCTTTATACCTTCTCATCAGGTAAGTTTTAATTTAGTCAAATCGAAAGGTTGTTTAAGCAGAATGTCAGCATAGTTTACATCCTGTTATTAACACATCAGTTTCTGACCTATTTTTGTCCCAACCTTGCTCTTGACCTGTCACTATAATGTCTGAGGTTGCTGCGCATTTACTCAAACTGGTGTATTTTGCCATTTTGTGCACAGGATAAAACCGGACTAATTAAAATAATTTTAAAAAATAGGTTGGGGAAAAAAATCTAATTTAAGTATTGAGAAAACAAAGATTAAGCAATAAAAATTTAATAAATTATAACTGAATACTATTAATATTCACTTATGTATTCACATATACAGAGGTGGAAAGTAACAAATGACATTTACTCGCGTTACTGTAATTGAGTAGTTTTGTGTGTGTGTGTGTGTGTACTTCTACTTTTTAAAGTAGTTTTTAAAATCTGTACTTTTACTCTTACTTAAGTATGTTTTGTTTGAAGTATTGTAATTCGCTACGTTTTAAGTCATATTCGCTACTGAGTAAAACAAATGAATGGAAGTGCAAAAATAATAAATAAAAAAATATATTATGCTTTGTATAAATGCTTCGTTGCGCTCGCGTGTGTGTATCGCGTCCCGGTCGCGCGCCGCTCCAGACTCCACTCCAGGTTTTCTGACTCTCCCCACATCGGCATCTACCTGACCTTCCACACGGTCGCTTCCGCCCTGAGAGTGACGTCATCAACCGGCGCGACCATATATAAACCGGAGAGAGACGCGGGAAAGAGATTGTGATTCTGGCGTTTTGATATTTTGTTGTGTTTTCTGGTTTTTACTTTTTGCCTCCCATTGTCTTTGATTATTGTTTTGCTCCTTTGGTTTGGTTGGTCTTTGTATATATTTGTAGATAATTTCACTGTATGTTTGTGCACTCAACAGTAGTACGGGGGTGGCTGCCATTTATTTTGGGAAGAGGTTATTTATTCACTGTTTTTGGTTTAGGGAGTCAGGGAAGGTACATTTATTTTTGTTTGTGTTTTTTTTTTTTTTGCAGGTAATCTAGCTCCTAAATATAAATACCATCTGATCCTCCTCCTGTTGTGTGTGTGTGTGTGTGTATTTTTGTAAAGCAATACAAACCTCATTATTTCATCAGTTAATGACTGGGTCTAGTTCTTTCTGACATATACCACCATTTCCATACAGTTTAAAACAGAACCCTGAACCATTCTTTTGCTGTACGGCCCGACACCAGACTGGGACCTAACGCCATATGTAAGTGACCACTTTGATTTTCAAGCACAAGAAAGACAACTGCTTTATTATGCAAAGGTGTTCCTTCAGTTAAAACAACTAGTTTGAGATTGATATCTGCTCATCTTTTTTGAACTGCGCTAGAATACCTCATCCCACCCCCGCTGTTAAAAAAAAAAAAAAGGAACTCGGTAACTGAGAATTTTTTATGAATTACTTTTTACTTTTACTTGTAGATTTTTATAACGGTAACTTTACTTGTACTTCAGTACAATTTCACTGAAGTAACAGTACTTTTACTTGAGTACAAAATTTTAGTACTCTTTCCAACTCTGCACATATACACACGTGGATAAAATTGTTGGTACCCTTCGGTCAATGAAAGAAAAACTCACAATGGTCACATAAATAACTTTAATCTGATAAAAGTAATAATAAATAAGTATTCTATGAATGCTAACCAATGAAAGTCAGACATTGCTTTTCAACCATCCTTCAACGGAATTATAAAAAAAAGATGAACTCATGGAACAGGCCTGGACAAAAATGATTGTACCCCTACCTTAATAGTTTGTTGCACAACCTTTTGAGGCAATCACTGCAATCAAACGATTCCTGTAAATGTCAATGAGACTTCTGCACCTCTCTGCAGGTATTTTGGCCCACTCCTCATGAGCAAGCTGCTCCAGTTGTTTCCGGTTTGAAGGGTGCCTTTTCCAGACAGCATGTTTCAGCTCCTTCCAAAGATGCTCAATAGGATTGAGGTCAGGGCTCATAGAAGGCCACTTTAGAATAGTCCAATGTTTTCCTCTTAGCCATTCTTGGGTGTTTTTAGCTGTGTGTTTTGGGTCATTGTCCTGTTGCAATACCCATAACCTGCGACTGAGACCCAGCTTTCTGACACTGGCCAGCACATTTCTCTCTAGAATCCCTTGATAGTCTTGAGATTTCATTGTACCCTGCACAGATTCAAGACACCCTGTGCCAGATGCAGCAAAGCAGCCCCAGAACATAACAGAGCCTCCTCCATGTTTCACAGTAGGGACAGTGTTCTTTTCTTGATATGCTTCATTTTTCCGTCTGTGAACATAGAGCAGATGTGCCTTGGCAAAAAGTTCCATTTTTGTCTCATCTGTCCATAGGACATTCTCCCAGAAGCTTTGTGGCTTGTCAACATGTAGTTTGGCATATTCCAGTCTGGCTTTTTTATGATTTGTTTTCAACAATGGTGTCCTCCTTGGTCATCTCCCATGTAGTCCACTTTGGCTCAAACAACGACGGATGGTGCGATCTGACACTGATGTTCCTTGAGCATGACGTTCATCTTGGATCTCTTCAGAAGTCTTTCTGGGCTCTTTTGTTACCATTCGAATTATCCATCTCTTTGATTTGTCATCAATTTTCCTCCTGCGGCCACATCCAGAGAGGTTGGCTACAGTCCCGTGGATCTTACATTTCTGAATAATATGTGCAACTGTAGTCACAGGAACATCTAGCTGCTTGGAAATGGTCTTATAGCCTTTACCTTTAACATGCTTGTCTATAATTTTCTTTCGAATCTCCTGAGACAACTCTTTCCTTCGCTTCCTCTGGTCCATGTTGAGAGTGGTACATACCATGTCACCAAACAACACAGTGACTACCTGGAGCCTTATATATAGGCCCACTGACTGATTACAAGATTGTAGACACCTGTGATGCTAATTAGTGGACACACCTTGAATTAACATGTCCCTTTGGTCACATTATTTTCAGTATTTTCTAGGGGTACCATTTTTGTCCAGGCCTGTTCCATGAGTTTATTTTTTAAAATAATTCTGTTGAAGCATGGTTGAAAAGCAATGTCTCACTTTCTTTGGTTAACATTCATAGTATTTTTTTAAATTATTACTTTTGTCATGATTAAAGTTATTTCTGTGACCATTGTGAGTTTTTCTTTCATTGACCGAAGGGTACCAACAATTTTGTCCACGTGTGTATATATATATACTATATTGCAAAAAGTTGGTCACCACACTCGGCTGCCTTCACATTCATATGAACTTGAGTAACATCCAATTCTTAATCCATAGGGTTTAGTATGAAGTTGGCCCACCCTTTGCAGCTGAAACAGCTTCAACGCTTCTGGCTTTCCACAAGGTTTATGGGAAAAATTATTTGTGAGGTCAGACACTGATGTTGGACGAGAAGGCCTGGCTCACAGTCTCTACTCTTATTCTAGAGTAAGGACTCAGTTCAGGCCAGTCAAGTTCAATCGCTCATCCATGTCTTTGGACCTGGCTTTTGCACTGGTGAGCAGTCATATTGGAACAGAAAGGGACCGTCCCCAAACTGTTCCCACAAAATTGGGTCCATGAAATTGTCCAAAATGTCTTGGTATGCTGAAACATTAAGAGTTCCTTTCACTGGAAGTAAGGGGGCGAGCCCAACTCCTGAGAAACAACCCCACACCAGATGACTGGGGGAGGCGAGCTGTCAGAGGAGCAAATATGCAGTAGAACAGCATGTATATCAAATATATATTGTTAAATTTACCAATTTATTTATTCTATTTCATGATTATGGTCACCACACAAGCATCAGCTATCGCCAGCAGGGTTTCATCTTTGACCACAAGGCTCTCTGATTACAACAAATTTCTGTATATTGTCCAGATTCTCTTTGTTTTTATGCCCAGTTTTGCTTGTGTTTTTACGACCTCTTGTACATTATCTACTCACAGTAATTAATCTACTTAGTAAAAATTGTTCTATAGTCATTCGATGCATGTAGTCCAGCGAGCAATGTGCACACGCTATAATTACTTTATCGAGGTGCTATGTAGTGTAGGACCATAATGTGCATTAAACTGAAATATGTATACAATATTAAAACTTTGCAAACGCTGATAGGAAGTAAGGTTTATTGTCTTCCTCTGGTTGTTAAAGCTTCCCCACAGCTATGAATAAAAAATGAATAGCCTGGACAAAAATTCTGCTTGTTCTCGATATCCAGGGATCCAGTTAGATTTGTCCATCTAACTAAATAATCCACACTTCACTGCAGTTTTGTTGCAGTGCCATTGAATGTCCTCCTTTTCGAAAATATGAAGCGAAAATCAGACAACGTACTGAAAAATGATGATGCTAGCTCAATGGTGAATATTTCGTACAGCTTTGTTCTCATTAAGTCATTTGCAGTCGTGACAGCCTGAGGATTTTTGGTCGGCGCTATGTTGCTCTCAGGTGAATCCACGTGCCATGTTAGATCTATAACATATGTGCTAGTCTGAGCACGTGATAGGTGATTAGTTAAATCTAGATGAGATGCGTACCAGGACAGAGCCATCCATTACAGCCACAGCTTAGGAAGGCTTTGATTAATGTTTTACATGACTATCACTAATTTATGCAGCTCCGCTGCGGAAAAATCAAACGCGCAAAATCGTTACCGCGCCAAAAGACAGTGGCTGGAGGGAGAGCTGATCCATGTTTTAAGCTTCTGGTGACCTTCAGGGGGTTAGCGTGTTGCTTTTGTTTGTTTCCCAGCTTGTTGTGCGGAGTCATTATTTGCAGAAGAGATTGCCGTGAACACACAAGAACGCACAAACAACAGCACACCTTGTACAGGTTCATCCACCGGCTGATAAATGTGGACACCAGCATTGCACTTTATACTTCTACCCTTCTTCTACACTTATACAAAATCACAGACAACTTCTACAAAATCTCCGCTGATTTTAAAGCTTAATATCAATTGCAATCTCATAATCACTTGACCCCTCTGCTGTCTGTTTAACTTCTCAGTGGATTAGTGGTTTGGATTTTCTATTTAGTTAAAAGTAATAAAATGAAAGAAAAACATGGGAGCACACTTTAAGGCAAGCCATTCTGGCCTTACAATACCTTAAGTGATATTAAGTGCAGATGGGCCAGTTCACTACAGTACTGTATATACTTATAATAATTGTTATAATATTCATTAAAGGATGGAAAAAATAAACCAACGTAACATGAGTATATTCCTAATCTCATTCACTTACGGTATATCACTCACTCTCTCATCATCTATACCACTTTATCGTGTATTCAGGGGCGTGGGGGGGGGGCCTGGAGCCTAACCCATGAGACTTAGGGCATGCGACGGGATACACCCTAGATGGGGTGCCTATAAGTTGCAGAGCAAACTCACACACACACACACACACAGACACTATGGCCGATTTGAAGAAGTCAGTTAGCCTAATCTGCCTGTCTTTGAACTGTGGGAGGAAACCGGAGTACCCGGAGGAAACCCACCATGCACAGGAAGAATATGCAAACTCCATGCACACAGACCCCAAGGTGGGAATCAAATCCAGATCCTGGAGGTGCACTGTCCTACTATATGGTATATATATATCCTTGAGCAAAGCATTTTAGCTCATGTTTATCCCAATGTGGGATTAGACTGCTTAATCAAAACTGCAAGGTTAACAGAAATACCATTAAAGCAATAATAAATAAATAAAATGGCAGAAATATTATAAGAGCATCTTGGAAAGAAGAGGTGTCCTCTGCCCATTTGAAGGTCTTCACATTCCGATCATGTTCAAACAAATGTAATCCTGACAGATGTCTTCGGGAGGATTTACGAATAACAGACACAAAATGTCACGCATATGGTTTCATGGAATGTAGCTGAATTGAACATCGCATCCAAACAAGCAATGAAAAATGAAACCCTTGTGTCGCCCTAATCCTGAGAGAGGACAGGAGAATAACAGACTATAACACACACACACATGCACCTAAAGGCATCTGCAGTGAAATGTGTTGTTTTTCTGAAAGGAAAGGAAGCAGACATACGGTGCACACAGGGTCATAAACATTTCAAGATTCAAGCCTTACGCTTTGTTAAACTTTGGGTTGTGCTATAAATATTGTAATGCAACAATTTTTTGTTGGCGCTTCATTAGGGTGGCATTGGCAGGATTAAGAAAATGTAATTGCAGTGATGTCATTTCCCATAATTAATGCTTGTTACTGAAGATGAATGAATGAATGAATCTGGCAGAAAGTACAATGTAAGGATAAATAAATAACAAAAGTAAATAAATAAATAAATAAATCAATCAATCAATAGATTTAATTTTAGGCAAACTGATCTCAAAGAAAGTCTCAAACCTAAAAAATATATATTCATTATTGATGAAATCTTATAAATCTTATATATCTATTCAAATCTAAAATTTCTTAATATTAATATTATTCTCAGTATTTTTAAGCCTGAATATCCTGTTTTTAGCCCTAAAAACAAACTTTAACTTTGTAAAATGTGTTTAGAAAAAGGCGAAATAATTTTTACCGTATAATTTTACAGTTTACAGTATGATATCACTTTTTGCAGTGTAGGTGTATACTTATTTAAAAAAAATAAATAAATAAATAAATAACTTCCACTATTAAAACACTAATTTAGTCCACAAGCTTTAGGGAATACTCGTGTATGGGGGAAGAATCTTTTAATGAAAGGTACTCTCGGAATAGGCAAAAAAAAAAAAAAGGTTCATTTGCAGCAATTGTACCACACATTCCTACTGTATCTAAAGACTGAGCTGAAGTGCCTTCCTCATCTAAGCTGATTTAGTTGATGCAAGAATCATGTCTCCTGTCCATCTCCTGCATATTTTATCAGTTCTGTGGCCAAAATAGTGTTCTCCATGAGGTAAGGAAAAGAGGAAGGGACAGACACAGACGATGAGGAGTTGAGTAGAGAAGAGCAGACAGGAGAAGCACTGGGATTGTAATACAGCTTCTATCGTTCTTAGACTTTATCTAGATATTTATGAACATGTTTCATACCAAGAACAAGATTACAATAAAAACATTCTAATAGGCTTTAGGGCAGAAATAGCATCACAGCACTTAATTATATACAATAATAATATACTGTACAGTAAACACAACATATTTTAACCACTGAAAGCCTGCGATTTCCAGAGAGGCATAAAATATCATGTCTTACAAATACTGTACATAACATTTTCTTGTGGTATCCAATGAAATCCATGGCTTAACTAAAAAAAAAAAAGTTTAGCAGTAAAAGTGTCATTTCTTTAGATTATAAACCACAATTATGCAAACACTTTGTAATTTAATTTATCCATTATATACAGTGATTTTCACTGCAAAGGTTAATTGTAATATATATATATATATATGCCAAGTTATTCAGGCCTGAAGTGCGGCTTTTTAGCAACAGGTTTTGGTCCTTGTTTTGATTTTTGGAGATACATGTCATGTAAATTACCTTTTTAAAATTGGTGCCTTTCTCTGGACTATGTATCCCAAATTAAAAAGCATACACCTTTTCTGAAAGCCAGAAACTATGCAATACATTTGGATTGAGTTCATCAACAAGCGCTGTTATGTCTGTTAATCGAGGAGATTTGCATGTCAATATCGTAACTGTCTACGCCAAAAGATCCAGAATCCAGTACTGAAAGCCACCACCCAACCAGAACATCGCATAAAATCAGCTAGTACCACAATCACTCACCAAAGCCAAATGGAAGAATGCATGCTTACCACACTAAAGTCATTTGCCGAGCAGTTTTGTCCGCTAAAGTTGCAGCTTTTGAGCATCTCGTCGAGCTGGTGGCCCGTGCGCTGGAAGATGTCCAGCATGTCCGGCGGTGGGTACTGCAGCTCACCTGGTCGGTGGCCACCACGGCTTTTCGGAGGCAACCCGGTCATGTTAGCCAGGTGGTAAATGTCAGCATCAGTAAGTGCAGAGAAACGGAAGCGGTTGACGTTGCACAGGGTGATGGCAGGGAAAATGAGCTCACGTCGGTTTTCCTCGTTCAACGCGGCCACATGAGGGTGCTCCAGGTAAGTACCTGTGCTCCGTGATGCTTGATATAGGAAGAGCACCAGTGATGCCAACAGGGCCAGTGCCCACACTGTCCGCCTCATGCTTGCCCGGCCTGATGTCGATGACCCCATCACCTGGGCCAAGCCATGCAGGGAGGAAGAGCTGGCGAATGCAGCCAGGTCAGCCATGCCTGTTCCTTTGTCCATGGTGAGGCTGCCACCTCCTTTGGATGGGGTCGCTTTGGCCTCATCTCCCTCTGCAAACTTGATTTTGCACACAAACTCGATGGGCATGTGGGCCGCCAGGGCTTTTCCTCTTCCAGTGTCCCTTAGAAATGCTTGTCAGTCTTAATCTTCAAGTGTTTCACTTGCTAGAGAACACTTCCTACTACTTTTCTGCCCTTGCACACTTTTTCTCGTCTATTTTTTTTTTTTCCAACTGGCTGCCCCCGCTTCCTTACACAACTCCTGTCTGTTTTAACACTTTCTTCTTTTCTGTGCTCTCTTTTCCTCCATCCTTCGTGTTTATTCCGGTCTTCGCTGTTTTCAAAAGTCAAACTGAAGCAGTGGTCCTTCAAACTCCAGCAAATGAGAAGCACAAGAGTCCTCCAGTGGTGAAGAAAAGCGGAGCAGGGAGAGCGAAGAGAAGGGAAAGAGGAGAGGCTCGGTGCTGTATGCTCCAGAGTGTGAGTGAGTCGCTGCTTTGCTTGTCAACTCAGCTCCACATCTCTCCCTCTCTCTCTCTCTCTCTCTCTCTTCGACTCCTCTCTGCCTCTGACGTAGCTGCTGCCCAAAGTCCTCTCACGCGCATTTTCACCAAGCGAGAGTGAGAGAGTGGAAAAGAGAGAAAGAAACACACACATAGTTGGGAGAGATAGACAGTCTGTTGACTAGCCACACAGTCTAAGCCAAGCAAACCAGTGCAAAGTGATGAAAAAAAAAAACTCCTCGCAACGACCTGATGCAGGAGAGAGGAGGGAGGGAAGAAAGGTACAGAGAAGAAAGCAAGAAAGTAAAGAAAAGAAAAGACGATAAGAGAAGTATGTGATTTATTTTTCCTTCAGCAGAAAATACCTCATTCATATCCACTGGGGTTTGCATTTCCCAAGCAGTGACAGGTTATTCCATCCACTTAAAGAGATTTCTTAATCCCTTTTCATACATACACATCCGCCTCGCTCTTTCCATCATCCTCATTGTAATGATGCTTTCCGGGTGTTGGTTAAGCAGGTGCAGGCGTGTTTGTCACGTGTGAATAAATACCTGAATATGTACAGTATATGCATGCACCTGAACCTGCTCATGCATGTGCCTGTGTGTTTAATGCAATTTCCTCTGCTACATTTGTGCACATAATTGTGGCATATCCGTACGGTATAGTGAACATGAGTGTGTGCATGTGTGCATGAATCCGTGTGTGTGTGTGTGTGTGTGTGTGTGTGTGTGTGTGTGTGTGTGTGTGTGTGTGTGTGTCTAGTAACACAAAGACAGGTTATGAGTTATGCTCTATGTATTTGTGTGTGTGTGTGTGTGTGTATGTGTGTGTGAAGGAGAGAGGGGCTGAGAGAGAGACTAATGGTCTACGTAATGAAGACTGAGAGAAGTGTAACGAGCAAGGGGCGACTGCTGATGATCAATCTCCCTCTCAGGCGGAGACCGACAGTCTATTGATCAGACAGACGGGTGAACGAGTGATTATAGAGGAGTGTGACCCTCCAGCTCTGTCTGTATAAACACACATGCACTCAGCACACACCTATCATACCGCAAATCAGCAACTCAGCGTGCTTACGTCCAGCTAAACATACTCATCATATGCACATTTATGCCTGTTGATAGATTATAAGGTTTCCAATTGAATTTAAATGTCTTATTTTATTTTATTTTTTTTTGTCTGTCGAATCGACGAATATTCAGCGTACGGAAATTTATTCACTATGACAGCCATCTGACAGGAAAATAATGTAATGCATCTTTTTTTGGGTGGTGGGGCGGGGGGGAATGGGGTGTGGGGGGGGGGCAAAAAGATTATGTATAAAAATATATTTTTTTAAAACACTATGACATGCTTAGTCATTTTATGTTGCTATCTGTATAGTTCCAAAATCTCATTGGCAGGTGAGAGAGAGAGAGAGAGAGAGAGAGAGAGAGAGAGAGATGTCAAGTCATGTTACTTTGTCACATGCCTGAAAATAACATGTTGAGTTACAAGAAAATCACAGCAGGTCCTAAGTGCCTGTAGGTGACTCAGTTTTAACATTAGACAAAAACTCCCCTGGGAAACAAAATGAGCACTTGAGGCATGAGTGGCTCTGTCTTTTTTTTTTCAATACAATGCAGCAATATAGAGCACTTTTGACCATACAACCACTTTGGCGCCAAAATGTTGACCCTTTTTCTGTTCTTAAAAAAAAATCATAAAAAAGAAAGAAAGAAAACTCCTACACTCTTATTTTTTTCTACACTCTTTCACCTTTTAGCCACCAGGCTACTCAAAGGGTTCGAGCGTGTTCTCAGTCACTCTCCTGACAGACCAAAGACATTTTTAATATTTATAAAGACATCCAAGAGCTCAAGAAGCGAAGTCTGTCTTCTGCCTTTACTGCAGGGTGTGTAACGTCGCGTACCACGGTGAAGTAGAGCGCGTTAGCATGCAACAAAAGGCCTGCCATGCAGAGGGAATCTTTGAGTCTCACCGACATTCTCATGAATTATTAAACTCCCCTCAGGTAATGACACTGCCAGATACACACACACACACACACACACACACACCCCAAGCTTGAGAAAGATTTGATATGAAACTAAGTGCTGCGTGACTTCTCCTCCTCCACCGAGTCGCCCCAATGCCGTTTCCCCTCACGGCTCTGGAGTGACAGGCTAATTGGGTTGCTCTTGCCCGAGAGCTTTGGGGCCTCAGATGCCATGTTGAACTGCAGCTACTCTCTGATGACAACTATTATGATTTCAAAATGGCCCCCTTTTGAATACTACATAGGTTTTACATGGGTATGGCGCACTGCATGGGGTGGCATTAGCCAACATAGTGTGTGGAAATATACACTTATCTACTATTTTATTAGGAATGTCTGTACGCCATGCAATTACCGAATCGACTCACATACTGGACACGTCTACAGTGAATATCAGAATGAAGGATATGTCATAACGGTGGCATGGTTGTTGGTGTCAGACAGGATAGTTTGAGGATTTTAGAAACTGCTAATCTCCAGGGACTTCCAGTCACTAAAAAAAACAACATCAGTGAGCAACAGTTCTGTGTATAGAAATGCCTTGGCTAGAGAATGTTAAAACTAATTCAAGCTGGCAGGAATTCTACAGTAACCCGAATACTCTCCATACAACTGTGGTGAGCAGAAAAGCATTTCATCCCTGTTGATGTAGCCGCCCTGTCCGCGCCAACCAGCCTGACATTTCTTTATCAATGAGACAAAGAGCCAACAATTCTTTTATCCCTGCAAACGATTAAATAAATAAATAAAGCTCTTTATTTGACCCATGCATATCTTACAGTATTTCATAAACACATTAGCATACACTGATCAGCCATAACTTTATGATCACCTGCCTAATATTGAGTACAGGTCCTCCCTTTTGCCACCAAAACTGTAATGCACAGTGTGTTCTATGAACACAGAGGTCACCACTGTTTTGGTCCTCAATATTAGGCAGGTGGTCATAATGTTATGGCTGATCAGTGTATAAGTAGGATATACTTTGAACTACGTGGTACACAAAATGCATTATTTCATATCTACAGTATACTGTATAGGTAGAGATTATGGAGCTACATGTTGTTGGGTTGATTATTATTATTATTATTATTATTATTATTAAGAACTCAGTTACTATCCAATAAGAACTATCGATCTCAAATATAAATTATCTAAATGATATAAATTGACTTCCAAATGGATCATAGGCACTGCATAGGTTGTGATTAGAATACACTGGTACTAGGGCAGAGAAACGTTCTAGCACCTGCCATATTATTTATAATATATAATAGCTAAGATGTTTGTAATTTTCTAAAGCCATTATGTGTACAAAAAAAAAAAAAGTCAAACACCAGCTATAGCACCTATACGTAAAAGCAGATAAAATGTCCAAGATACAAAAATGGTCATTTAAAGCAGAGTAATGTTGAAAGCTGGATTCAAATTGGTTGGAAGCTTTTATACATATATATATATCACATATATAATTTTTTATACTGTTATTTTTATAATAACACGTTAGACAAGAACTTGGATTTAAAAATATGTTTGTACGTGAGATATGCTGATGTTTACTGTGGCTGTGTTTACTTTTCAGGCAAAATCAGCACATATCCAATTTACTAACCAAATTTTTGTAGGGCTGTTCATATATATATATATTTTTTTTTTCAATGTGACGTATTTCTGGCATTAGTCTAAACAGGTCATGCTCCTAATTTTGCCTGCATGTGCAAGATAACAGTAAGTTATGTGATGCATTCATGATTGCTGCAAAATGGCTTGGGTATTTAGACACGTCTTTTTTTTTCTACTAGACTTTTCCTTGGTTTCTTTAACAAATTGCTATTAAACTTTTATTTTTTCTTTGGCACTGCAATCAGCCTTTCCTTTGGCCGCTTTCACCATTTCTTTTGGGATCTCTTAAAATACAGAGGGACTCCAATATGTGCCTTATAATTTGCCTCTTGCAGAAACATCAGCTGAAATATTTGATATCTGTTACCTCACTTCCCTGCCAGTGAAATCCTCATTCACTGTCATCCTTTGTTGATCTTAGTGGGAAATTACGACAAAAGTCAGGTTAGATTGACATAAAATGCCACAAATTCTGATTCGACTGTTCAGTCTGAGGTCACATTGCAAAAATCGAACCTGTTTCTGATTTAGGGCCAAATATTGAGGTGGTAGAAATGTGAATTGAAAAGATCAGATTCTGGTATGTGGGCTGTTCACACTTATGTGGAAAAAAACTGATCATAAAAATAAAAAAAAACATATTCTAATTAGGAACACTTTTACCTGAAGTGTGTGAAGAGATGTTTACATGGTATTCTTTGAAGAAGACTCCAGGGCCACTGCTTTGTAGCAGTCAAAAGTAAAGCTGCAACTTTTAAAAGTCTTCAGACATATTTTCAGATTCTGATGAATTGCACTTTTTGTCTTATTATCTTAAAGCGAGAGACAAAAAAAAGAGACAGTGGTGAGTGCTCCACTCTTTATCATTGCCATAAACTAAGTGATAACAGGAACAACCTTTCTCTATACAGACCTTCCACGACATTACGTGTAAATGTATACAAAAAGTAAATATACAAAATAAAACAATAAACTGTTTCATGTATTTCATTCATGAATAAAAAAATATATTGTTGATTATTTTTTGACGACAGCATGCCTCACTGTGTTTGAATGGTCTTCGAATGGTGTGTGTAGCTCCTGTCAAGGAAGTGATCTTGCTTTAGTTCAGATGCCTTGTTTTTTTGCCGACTGCAGGATTGTGACACTGAAGGTTTTTTATCTAACTCAGTTCATCAAGTCAGTACGCATTTTAAAACAGCTTTTCACTGTTTTTGTGCCCTGCAGTGATATTCATGAATGCTTTTGGATCATAACCCTTACTACAGTGAGTTGTTCGGAAAACTCTTTCATCATTTGACATGCAAAGATGAGGGTGAGATGGAGAGCAAGACGAGGTGCCGAGCAGGGGGAAATCTGGGTGACGAGAAACAGAGAGCACAGTAGTGTCTTCTCCTGCAGGGATACTGATTATTTATGTGAGTGAAAGACACACACTCACACACACACACACACACACACACACACACACACACACACATTCAGTCAGTCAGACAGAAACTGTTTGGTTTAGATTTTTTTTTTTCATGTGATCTAAATAAAAAAGGTAAAAGCAATATGAAACCAAGAGAACACTACTATTAGCAAAAGATGGTGTTTCTGTGACCCGTGCTGTTGGTGGCATATCTAATAGAGGCTGCGCTACATTAACACAGGCAGCAAAAATATACTGATATAACAGACAGAATGAATATAAAATGTTTCAATTGAGTATGAGAGAGAAAAAAAAAACTCACTAATTGGATCTGAGCAAAATAAATTAATATGTAATTGGGGAGACTTAATATAGTAAGTGTTTATTATCAACAAAAAAAGACTCATTCAGACTTGTATAATAGGAGACAATTTCCTGTTTCATCCTTTTCTATTCCTCTGGTCTTTAAGGTGTCCTGATTTGCAAGGTGAGATATTTCATCCAGAAGCTCATAATGGAGATATTTTGTAATTAAGCACTAGGCTTTGTTTTGTGTCCAGAACCCTGTAGTAATCTGTTTTTTTTTTGGGACACATACTGTAGTAAGACCTCTGACTTGGTAAAATGGACTGAACAAACCCAATTTATAAAGTTACGCACGCTTATACATTTGGAGCTGTAATGAGCCTCCCAATTAACTGAACAGCGAGGGAAAAAAGCTAATCATTACAAATCAACAAGTGTTCCTTCTCAACAAATAGCTTTAACACATCAGACTGCCCGGTGGAAGCAGTCCATCTGTCTCCAACAGGATCAAACGCCAGTCAATCCGCTTTCATGCCTAAGCTAGGTGCATGAGGTTTATTAGCCCCGCGCCTCTCCGAAATAGAGGTGTTTCATATTTATGCAAATGGTTTCTGTTTATCGGCCCGCCTCAGGCGCCGAGGTCTTTAATGAGATGGTGAATGCCATTGTTGATGCTCGCAATGAGGGAAAAAAATAATAAAAAGGGAGGGGTGTGGGGGGGGGAAATATATGAATACATTAACTCAGAAATCAACAATCACCATGCAGCCCAATTTAGCTGCAGGCATGCTGTTCGTCTTTCATGCCAAAGAGTGAAAACTCTGTCTGAAGTATGATAGTGTTTTTGATGCTTAAATTGAGACATTTTTTTTTTGTTCTTCGCTGCCAAATCAATCGAATTTTGTAGCTTTGCAGGCAGACCAACAACAATTTGTAATATCAGTGAATTGCAATTAAACATGCCTTTGTCCTTCAGTCAATGTTTAACAAGGAAATTGTTATATACATATGAATCATTTTGCTTCACTCGGTTACTTCCCCGGCTTTCAAGACATTGAAATGACACACAGTACAACAACACATTTTGCTTAGACACCGTATAAGCCATATTCAAACCGTATTCAAAATGTCCAAAAAGGCAGCCTCATGTATATCCACTCATTCTCTCAGTCTCTCATTCTCTATACTGCTTATCCTGTCCAGGGTCACAGGAAGCCTGGAGCCTATCCTTGGGGACTCGGGGCACTAGGAGTCAATCTATTGCAGGGCACACATGTACTACAGTCCAATTAGCCTAATCTGCACGAGTAGAAAATACATGAGTAAAACTATCCGCGCACATACTCAAGCTGTCCATCGAACCTCAACCCTTAAGGTGCACAGCCACAGTGCTGACCACTAGTCAAAGCTAGGAATATGAGATTCCTCTGATTTCCTTTTCAAGCCAATCACAAGTCTCAACTCAAACTACATATCATCTGAGAACAGTCAGTGGTGCTACGCTGAAAAATGGAAAAAAAGAAAAAAAAGAAGAAAAAAAAAACCATCTAGGAAGCAGCTGTCCTATGGGAGGAAACGCCCTGTCAATGATTAAGGTAAAATAAAATGGCTGAGATCATGCCAGGAAGAAGCCTTGAGAGGAACCAGACTCAAAAGAGAACCCATCCTCATTTTGGGTGATACCAGAAAGTGATAAATAAATCCCTTTTGGAACTGTGTGCCATGAGGATGACAGAGCAAGTGTAAAACAGAAAACCTGCTTTAGCTGATTGCAGTCCACTTTGTTGAGGTTACCAATTGTTCACCAATGGAGCTTTGGGTAAAAAACTATTTGTGAAAATGTTTGTCTTTACTGAAGTCATAGGCCATAATAGTGAAACTGATCATGTCAGTGCAATTCAAGCCATCATAATGGTTATTGAGTGGAAACTGTCCTCAGTTATTACATTAACCTTTCAGCAGACCACATATGGGTCATCCTCAGCATCAGTTACTAGTCTCCATGTGAAGAGAACTGCAACCAGAGGTGGGCACGAGACAGGTTTGGAGGGTAACATGGGTTGGAATCACTGATAGCTCAGGAGTGCTATGTGTAGCTTGACAGAAAGACAGATGGAACATGCAGAAAGACAGATAGATAGAGAGAGAAAGTAGATCGGTATACTCACTCATTAAATAAATAAGGCCAATGAATGTTCTGTGCAGAGTGCAAGCAGGTACTCTGGCAGGACTAGCTTTGACAGCATAACTAGAAAGGAACGCCAGAAGCTAACACAAACATAAGGACTCCCTGAGAAGTAAGGCAACCAGCCACTTCACTGTCAACCAACAGGAGTGAGATCATGATAGAAGGGGAAATGCAGCATCCAAACATACTGTACGACATGGTACATACATGGAGAAAAACGCTAAGGCTAAGGTATGTAAGCTAATTTCTTTGAGCTTGTGCAAACTGTAGACTTGTTGTAGATTCCTGTTCTTCACCCCACCTCCCCACCCCATCCTCCCAAACGCTCCAGCCCCAAAATCATGAGCAGGCATTGCCAAAGCCATCAAAGCTGTAATTCAGGGTCTAGTGTGTCTACTTCATTTAGAAATTCAGGGAGCACTAAATTGAGATTTGCATGATTAAAACCTCCGTCAATAATATTCTTAGCATCGGGGCCTGTAGTTTGTAGTTTGGATTTTTCACACCTCCTTAGCGTTAGCACTGGGGGGGAATTAACACGATGACAATAAGGACACTAGGGGATTTCCATGGTAAAAAAAAAAAAAAAAAGGGTTTACATCTAACAGTTAACTTCGCAGATGATAATTTCTAGTTACTAGTTACTAGTGCAGAGTTTTTGTATCATTCCATGTTGATATGGCCCATATATCTGAATGGTCAGTGTCCAGAAATTTATCGCTAAGCCATAGAAAACAAAGACCACTGGATTTGGATGTAGTCCAGTTTATTTTCCAAAGATTATTGGCAGGCAAGATGGATTGCAGAACTCAACGCTTTTAGTCTAGCATGGACCTCACCCACTTGACATGCGTCCGCTTTCTTGCACACAGATTGCAATGTAACCTCCCCGGTACCAGGCACTTTGGAATCGCCAAGGTCTGGAGGTCTGGGTCTCACAGCAAGCCGATTTCTCCAAAAGTTTATCAGCTAGGTTTGTTTGTGTGTCATTTCTATATTGTGGATCAATCCAAATAATCCCATTGTGCTAGCATGGCACCAACTTGTATTTGGCGGTCTTCTTTTCTGTAAAGCCCATCACAAACCATATACAGAACAATAGCATGATCTATCTAACCTTAGACTGGACAACGGCATGACACGTTCTGTGAGAAATGTTGCAGGTTCGAAACGGCTGCTACTATGAAGCTATAATATTGGTTATGTAATAAAACAAAACAAGAAACAAAAATGTTATTATCACCTGGCAAGCAGGAAGAGAGCATACTCTTCATCGATTTTCACGACTTTAAGCTCACAGAGGTCTCTCCACGATTGAAATGTGAACTGTGGGAAAAGAGGGCGATCTCTGGGGTCAGTCAGCTGAATCGGCTCACGCACTGGACTCATTGGTATATAGTTCATCCTATATTGATGTGGCTCTTTGCCCTTGTCTTTGCTAATAAATTCTTCCTCATTTTTGCTTTTCTGATCTTCTCCTCTGTTTCTTGGACTGAAGCTAGCGGAACAAGAGGAGAATTATTCCTCATTCATTATTAGAATACAAGCACTTAATGCACTTGGACGTGGCAGCTCTGAGTCTGATGTGTGACTTTGTTAAGGTTTTTTTTACTGAAATTAAGACATGTGATATCACTAGTGTCTTTTGTTTTAAAAGAAAAATATTTTCTTTTCTACTTGCCGTCCAGATGAAACTCATAAAGAGATATCTTTTACGATTTTCCCCCACTATGGGGGATTCATATTCCACTCTATGGGAGAACATTTCAACCTCTGGGTGATGCACATCTCAGTTTAGCAAAAAGGTGGGTGCACATTTTTTGTGCGAACCAAGGTAATGGCGAGGAGATGAGAATCATGACATATTCCTCAGGGTTCTCAGCTAGATGAAGTACTTTTGTTTCATGTTGGGTAGGTGGTATTGGTCCTGCATGTTTCCTTCCATCAATTCAGCTGTGAGCAGAGTAGCGCTGGAGAGATGATGTTTTACTTTATCCTGAGTGGAGGATGAAATTGCTCTGCCATTATAGCTGTCAGGAGACTTGTCTGGAAATACACTGTGCTGACCTAAGTTGCACAGCTACCAAGAGAGAGCTGCAGAATATTGTGATTGTGAAAATATTTGCGTATTCAACTATTTGTAAAAGTACTGATGAGGCACTGCCCTATATTCGAGTATATTACATAATAACGACTACGTCTCCGTTTTTGTAAGTATCCCCATGTAAAAGGCATCTCATATGTGTATGTACCACATCTACTTTAAGCAAGGTTTCTATTATTTGATGATAATGAACATTTTATGCTACAAATAATAGATGCTAGCAAGAAAACACCTTTTGAAACCCTAGTTGCACCTGAACGTTTAAGTCAAACCGGTCATCTCATGAGCACAAGAGTGACGCTGTAAAACCGACTGAGATTTTTAAGGAGCGTTTGAGCGGTGATGGGTCTCTTAATCGCAGTAAAATGTGAATGGTGCAAACATTTTAAAGAAAGCCATGCATTCATGAATGACGATCCCAGCTGAGGTGGATTCAATTGTTCGGTGAGTGGAACAACTGGTCAATGAAAAGCAGCAGATAACTTGTTGTCAACTTGCCGAAGAGACGCATCTGTCTGTGGGAGATATACAGTAGCCACTATTATTGACGAACACATGCATTTCTGGAAAGTGTGTTCTGCAGTTCTGGAAAGCAATAGTCAAAAGTTCATCAATGTATGGCTTACATTAAAACATTTGCACTATGGGTACCGAGAGAGCTCTAGTGAAGCAATAGTGAATTATTAGTGTAGCAGGGGTGACATGATGATATGCACAAAACATACTGTACAGTTCAGCAAAATCGGGTCAGGTCCGTAAACATTTGGATAAGGTGTTTTGCGAGGGGCTTACCAAAAACATTAACTTTTCTTTTCTTTTTAATTCTTAACGGTTTTGGAATTACAGCGATTTATTTCCAAGGTCCTAACGTGAGTATACTGTATATATTGACACATATTGATGGCCTCATGAACAGATGGGGCATGTTTCCATAACAACAACTTAAGGAGGTCTGGTGTTGATTCTAAGTGTCAGAACCTTTAAAATAAAGATGTCTGTAGACATCTCTAGAATGTCTCCAGAAGACCCAGGTGGATTCAGTCACATTTCAATTGATTGATGAGGGCAGTGGTGGCTCAGAGGGCTAAGGCACTGAGTTACTGATCGGAAGATCGGCGGTTCGATTCCCAGCTCAGCCATGTTGCCATTGTTGGGCCCTTGAGCAAGGCCCTTAACCCTAACTGCTCCAGGGGCGCTGACCAGGCACTCTGATTACACTGGGATATGCGAAGAAGGAATTTCACTGTGCTGTAATGTATATGTGACAAAATAAAGGCTTTACTTATTTATTTTCAAACCCATTGTAGTGAAACATTTTCATTGTCCAAATATTTCACTGTATTTTTTTAGTTATAAAATTCATAAACCTCCCCATTAATTAATTAAAAAAAAGAAATACTTTTTTTCTTTTATGATTAAATCCATATGGACAGTAAGTAGTGCACTTTAGAGCAGAGAAGAGGCCATGCACCATGGGAGTGAGAAATTTCTGCATGTTATTGAACAGATATAATTTTGAAAATACATAATTCTTAAATCTCATGCAAACATTTCAACTACTGTACTATTGCTTACAGTGGTGGACAATCTCCCATGTTGATTAAAAGTCTGTATGTTCAATTAACTAATTTGGAAGGAAGTGACCCCACCACCCCACCCACCACTCCTCATACCCAGCCTACTACTGTATATGTAATACTTGGTAAAGCCTTCTCAAAAGAGAATAACAGCATTGAGACTTTTTTATATGTGATTCACGACATCAATCTCATGTTCTGTCCTTGCTAACCATTATCACATTATCACCATAATGCACATAAATATAAAAAATTATGTTAATGGTTATCTGTAAATAATAAATCAGACACTCCTAATGAAAACCCTTTTATATTCGACTGTAATCCTGCTGTCCCGGTTACCATCCCTTATTTACCCAGTGTCATACGAAATAAGTCATGTACTGTATTTATTTTACTATAATGCTCTACATCACCAAATAAAGAGAAATGACGGTCAAGCAGTGTGAAAGTCAGAAATGAGCCTCGTATCGTATAATGATTTAAACTGTTATTGCATTTTAAAATGTTCAAGACCTGTTGTACTACAGTACATTGTACAAGTGATTGTAAGCACAGTAAGGACAGGATTAATGAGAGTTGTAGAATATGGGTGACAGCTTGCTTTGCTGCATTGTATGGTAGATACAGTATGTGGTGACACTTCATAGTGCACTGTGATCAATGGCTCTCTTTCAAGACGCATTATGCTATTGTTAGAGCAAACAAGCACCTCAGGTCTGAAGAGGAAGACATGGTTTAGAACAGCGGAAACAAATGAGATGCTTTAGGCTGTTACACTTACATTCACACGGGTGCTATAAAGGAGGGTAAGGTAAGCCAAATCTAAACTAAGGCTGGATTTAGATACTACGTACAGTATATAACAAATACAGCAATGGACCTTGTGTTTTAAAGGATAACTTCATTCAGTGGTAATGTATGTAGAGTAACATAATGCTTAAAGCTTCCAGTGTGGTTGGAGTAAGGAAAGCAAAAATAATTTGGTTTTCAAAATATAGAGAAATTGAAAAAAAAAAAAAAAAACATAAACAAGGAGGGTTCTTATTGATACATAGTTAATTCATAGTTGTTAATCATGACAAAAAGAAATCCCCCCAAGCATGTAGAGAACATGCAATCTCCCTGCATACAGACCCGAAGTGGGAATCGAACCCATACCCTGAAGGTGCAAGGCATCAGTGCTAACCACTAAGCTACCGTTCTGCCTAATGCTTAGCCAATGCTTTTATAACAATGAATCATTCCTCAGCAGTCCGGGAAATCACAAAATGTGTACATTAATATGCAGGTGAGTCATGTCCTCTATAGATAACCTTATATTAATGCTAATCTTAAATATTATATATCTAATTTCATTCTGTTAATTAATGCACCAGCTTGCAGTGCTAATAAAGATCATTTACATTCTCAAGGGCACAACACTGTCACTAATTCCATTCCACAGTGTATTTAATAAGTGTATTGGTGCTCTCTGTTCCCTATGCAGGGAATGTTGGTTAAGGGAATTCCTCTATTCTGAACCCTCTGCAGTGTCACCAATGCACTGGGGGTGATTATCATTTCCTCCGTGCATTAGCCCGGTAATGTAAGCATCTCAGATACCTGATGAAAATTTACACTGCTGAAATAGAATACTGATGACATATTATGACGAAAACAGGTACATTACATAACATATACTGCTGAAATGTACATAATATGCTATAACTTATACATTTGATGTGATTTGATTAGTTTACAAGATGGACGATGTCATTCCTTAATGCTTTTGTCATATAAACAAACTAATGATTCAAAATATATGTAGATTACTTACAAATAATTAGGTAGTATTATGTTGACCTTGATAATTATGAATGATACATTCATTCAATGGTAAATTGTTCGCTTGTTCCCTACACCATCTGCAGTTCAACATTCCCGTCTACATTCACACACGTATACATACATGACAGCAATTAACCTAATCTGCATGTCTTTGGACTGTGGGAGATAATCGGAGGACCTGGAGGAAACCCACCAAGCACGGGGAGAACATGCAAACTCTATGCACACAGACCCGCATGGTGGGAATCGACCCTTTGAGGTGCAAGGGGACAGTGCTAAACGTTAAGCCATTGTGCCACAGGTAGGTTTTGCATTAACTATGCCAAATTGGTGTGAACGAGTACTCTATATGTGTGCATGATCGATGCCCTGAGTGGACTAGTATCTCAGTCATGGTGTTTCTAAGCCTGGGCATTACACCCTTTGTTTCTCCTTTACCTCTCAGCTGAATTGTAACCATAGATGTCGTTCAAAAGAACAATATTAACTAAAGCTTGTCGGCTTCCATTATTCCCGGTGTCCACTAGCCTGACCTGGGGTTTACTTGGGCTACAGAAATCTTTTTGGCTAGAGCTTCTTACAGTTAAAGCCTGGTCCTTTCAGACTTGACCTCACTTAGTACAAGGAAGAAGTCAAATTCATATTCCGCATAAAAAAATAGTAGCGTATTCCACTTTCACCCTCTTCCACTCTCGAAAGGTGAAAGTGCATGCGCAAACAATGGGAAAGGATTTTGTATGGATGTGAGAATACTTTGTTTATATGCTGACGATAAAGGACGAATAGGCGCCTAAACAGCACTTCATGAATACACACTCATCATTCATTTTCAGCTGCTCATCCAGGGTCAGAGTAGGTAATACCGCTGCAAATCCTTTTCCTCCTCCGCCATTTAAAAGCGTGTGGACAGTTTGGAGCTGTTCTGTAACGTAAATGTGAATCTATAGTGATTAACCAGCCAGTGTTTTTTGGTAGTGGGTGAAGTGAACACTCTCTGAGATTCTTGATCAGCCCGTGATTGACCCTGTTCATTATCCCTCTGCGGGGAATAGCACATACATTTATCGAACCTGATTCCAGATCAGTGAGTTCCTCGCAACGCGACCGAGTGTTTCTTTGGCTTCAGGCTCCAGATGAACCTACCATCCTCCACAGTAATGAGTTTGACACTGGGTTCAGACACACAAAATAGGACCTTAGAGGCAATGTTTGTGCAGCTTAGCACTCGTCCACCTCAATACCTCTAGTCCGGCTATGGAGGCAAGCGTACAAGCATTTATTCTAAATCCTAAACCATGCAAGGGAAAAAAAAAAAAAATAATGTTAGGGTTATGGCAACAGGATTTGGCAACACTCGCTTCTATTCATAGCACTATAAAACTTGATAACTGTTATCATCGTGTCATTTTTCAAAATGAAGAGGCCTCAGTTGTTGCTATCTTTCATAAGAAGTGTGGTATGATGGAGGATGTAGAGGTGGGAGTTAGAAATGGAAGGATGGGAGAAAGATGTGAGATGGGCACTGAGGGTGCATTTCCTTTTTTTCCGTGCGATCTTGCTTTAAATTGTCAGCACAAGTTTAACAGTGCTCTAAGCCAGCTTTGCAGCATTGTGAGACATTTGAAAATGGTACCAAGTTCTCAGCAATATTGCGAGCATTAGAAGCTTTGTGTGAACATGATCTTGGCAGAACAGCGCTCTTTGAGGGTTAGAAAGCCTGTACCGAGCTTTCCATGTTACCTTTGTGTGTAAGGCAGAATTTAAAAGAACTTTTCAATTCAGCGTTTGCCGTTTCCAGGAGAGTCAGGACCTGAGCAGTCGGGACAAGGCATACATTTGCTACGGATGTCTAATTCTGTCCTTATCTGCATTACTAGTTTCATGCTCTATGCACCTATAGGGAGAGGGTGTCTGTGTGTTGCCTCATTGACTAATAGAGACCCACACTCTGCACCAAGCCCTGTCCTGACTGCTAAACAGTCACAGCGAACAGGGCCAGTATCGATTTCCTGTCACTGCGACACCCAAACGTTGCCATGTTATCGGTGTGGTGACTGATGGACACCCTCAGGTGCCTAGAAAGGCCAGTGATTCCACTCACCTGCATGCACACAGCCATATGCACCTGCTGCTTGGATCATACTGCATTGTTATTATGACTTGTGTTCTACTACAGTCGAGAAAAGGCTTTTTTTTTTTATTGAATTGTGTCCAGAGGAAAATCTATTTGAAGCCTCGAGAAGGACAAACATATGATAATATGACATTTCTCTCTTGCCCTGTCAACGGAATCATTTCTGGCATTTGCGATGAAATGTTAGGCAAACACATCCCCGGACAAACCTCTCCATATTAATGAAGCTGGATTCAATTAATTAATCTGCTTGTATTACTTCTCCTAGGGGCTAATCGATCTTTACCTGAAATGATAATTTGATGACACATGATTCAAGTCAATTAAAAGGTCATTAAAGTGCCTTTTTTAATCAGTCATAATCACTCCCCTAAACACAGCCTAGGGGTAATCACAATCTGCTGCAGATTGATTTCGCGATCTCAGAAATTAGCTATTGTTTTCATAAGACTCTCTGAAGACGTGATGATTGGCTATAATTACCTGAAGGCAATCTTCGACTTTACCTGCGAATAGGATGCGCTGTATTTTTACGGTGTAATACTTCTGCTATACTTTAGAAAGTGCCCTCCTCAAAAGTGTTATTTTTGTTATTAGATGTTTAGTTGTTACTGCAGTGACTGTACTAAACGCTGATGTGGTAAAGACTGAATTCCATGCTGACATAACCATTAGGATCCCCAAAAACATGAATAGCTTCTCGAAACACATTAATAAATAAATATAACCACCTCTATCCAGTCACACACACACACACACACACACACAGACACAGGCTTGTGACTCGACCTCCAGCTCACATCACAATAAAGGCCTGATTGAGTTAGAGAGAATTACAGGCCAGTTTAAGATGGCCTCCAGGTGTCGTAACGACTAACACAGACTCCAAGAAATTAGGTTTGTGTTCTTGAACACTGTCGCTTACACCCGAACCCCAGATTGTCCCTTCAGGCTATTGCCTCGTCCCGTTTCGCCACCTACGCTTTACTGAACGTTAAAATAAGTAATGATGTGGGAGGAAACAGGATTTACACTCCTAATCTAATCTCTTGTATTTAGAACCTGCAGCAAACACTAAGTGCTCAGTGTCCTGGATTTTTATTTATTTTTATTGGTTTTTTTTTTTTTTTTTTTTAATAGAAAAGCATTCACAAAATTCAAGGAGTTTGATCATACTAATAACTGTCGAAGGACGCCACCTTATCCCCATCACTTTCTACTCCTATGTGTGAAATTACAAACTACCTTCCAGTAACCTCTATCTAACACTGGAACAAAAACACAATCATTACACAGTAAGCAGTGAATAGCACAACAAAAAGGGCTGTTTAATTGGTGATTGTGATTGCAGGGTGATAGAGGCTAAACGCTAGCAGCTAATTATACAGCACGATGGAAGACCCCGCCGTGAAGTGCTGTTCAGCAGGAGGAGTTAACAAGGAAACACAGCGCCCGGGTTTTATGACTGATAAACACAATGCCCATATCAGGGGCAGAGTTAGTTCATTAAACGTTACTTTCTTTCCCATTAATATTGGGGATAGACTTTAGAATTTAGCTATGGAAACACTTCTAAGAAAAAACAATTCTTACTCTTACTCTTACTATTGAGCACAGAATGCCATGTGCACATGGGGAGAATTCAAGAATTCTTTGTCAGTTTTTGATGTAAGCCACTGACCAGTTACGTATCCTTTAACATTAAAGACTAGAGGAGTGTCCACACTGTTCACACACAAACCATGAGTTTTTAGGAATATCATTGATTGGCTAGGCTTACAGAATGCCATGTCAGCAGACGTTGGTGTACCGACAGCAAACAACATGCTGCTATGTGCAGTAATCAGGTGATCGCACAACCCACAGACAGACAATGTGAATCGAACATCTCTTAAACAATTCAACAGCACTGATCCAATACCTTCTCTCCTACCTATGTATAAACTCTCTCTCTCTCTCTCTCTCTAAGCAAAAACTAAAGAGAATAATTAAATGACTAGAATTGTTTTTGTTTTGTTTTTAAACCGTCCAATGCATTATTAAACCCTGGATGGATAATGCTGAATTATCAACTTAACAGAAGAAATTAAGTGCTAAGTTGCATCAATAGTAATTTTCATAATGACTCGCAGGATTGGGACTAAACTGCTGTGTAGCCATAAGAAAACCACTTGTTAGTGAAGCTAATCAAAAAACGGTTCAGTTTGCTAGGGAGCAACAACTTTGGGACTTTGGAACAACGAACAAAGGTCAATTTACTGTATGACGTGGCATAAGGTTATCGAGACAATGCCGTAAAGAATGTGTGCTGAAATAGATGTTAAAGGGATTGCAACAAAATCTATTTTTTTTTGTTTCTAGCTGAGCAGTGTGTATTATTAGAAAAGAGAAACTTTGAGACAGATATGGAATTCATAGAGCTGAATCCAGTGCTGCCGATAAAGAGATAGGAAACCTCGCCAGTGCCACAAATCACTGTCGATATGACAATGAAAGGTAAGTTTGGCTTTGTTAATTGCCAGATGATCGTAAAAACTTTTTTGCGGATGATGTATGGGCAGGTTGCACAGGTTCAGCAGGTACTAAATGATCCCCTCTCCTTGTTAGAAAACATAAACAAATGTCTTCATGATTTTTTATGAGCATACAGGTATTTCTTCTACAAAGTCAGAAAGTTGTCAAAGTTGACGCCTCAGCACAATTCCTCCAGGTTTTGATAATATAATATGTTGGAGGGTTCTTAACCCAGTTCCAGTAATAAGGATACAACAGGATATGCATTTAATAATGGTTCATCAGCTAAGTAGAGTACCATTATTGTGGTTTCCTTGCAGAACTAGTGAAGTGGTACAGCAGGCTACAACTAGGAGTGATTACCCATAGAAATGAGAGTTTTAAAAAATATACTGCAAATACAGAGAAATGTTGTTAAACAGGATAGAGTATGAGCCACTTTGTACAACAATCATGTGTTTAGGTCAGGACAAGACAATCAAAGATTGAGCAAATTACCAATCTGAATAATGCATATTTCCGTATTCCATATTGATTTCTTTACTTCCACATAAGCAGAGTGACATTCCCAATTCAGAGACCCTTCCTTTGCATTTGCTGAAGCAATTCACGGTGTTCGTGAGGTGTGTACTAGTGACCCTAGAGCCCAACCCACGCCAGGGTCTGTTTGTACTTTCCTGTCTAGATGATTTGCTGCTATGCAGATAGTCTCGGCAGCATGTGACAAGACAGATGGAGCTCTTGATTTCACATCTGGAAGCCCTGGAACTAAAAGTCAATCAGAAAAAGGGCCATTTTAGTCCATTTTAGGGCCAGGCAGTTCAGTGGTGGGTATTGAAATAGGCAGATGCACACCTTCTGTCTCGGAAAGCTACCTCCCAATTAGGGTGTTGAGATCAGACAGCTGATGTGCTGGCCCACAGTAAGTCTCTGGACAGAGACGGTTCAGGTAATTTAGAGCACCTGTGGTAGGCAGGAAGTCACTTTAAAAAGACAAATTTCTGTCCAGTATGGCTCAAAGACTTAACAGAGTCAGGGCCTGAGGCCAGGTTGTGCTAATAGATAGATACTTTTTTCCAGACAACAAATGTCCATATCATGACAGACAATATTAGACACACACGCACAAATAAAAAAAAATCTAAGATCGTAAGTTTCCCCCCGCTTTCTTCTAGATGAAAATCTGTCTATTCCAAACTTTTCTCATAGGTAAATAATATCTCTAACAACTCCCCCCCTTGCATATTAATGGGCCTAGAGTAAGACCAGAATGTGGTGTTAGGCACTGGTTTCTGCAATAAACCAAATGAAATATGTACAATATATACTGTAAATTGGCTTTCTCTAAAACTAAAAATCTTTTTTTTTTTTTTTTTTACTAAAAAACTGTAAGAATTTGAGTCACTGAATTGCATTCACTAGAAAAAAGCTTATGTGGTTGACTGTGATTCAAACTTGTCACAAATGTTATCCATCTACTGTATCTGCCCTTGCGGATGCGATCAGGCCCTGGCTCTTAGTGTGCAATGTGGATGAAAACAAATAGGCTTTTCTGTTTGCACACATATATACGCTTGCAGACCAAGAGTTCAAATTTATGTTCAAGCTTAAGCAGGTTTTATTGTCATTGTGTACATCAACACAAGCTATAATTTGTGCAGGAGCATGGTGCAAAACATTGGCACTGTACGCAGGAATACATAAAGTGCAAACCAGTGTGAGAGGAATACAGGACAATAAAAACACTGGACAATGAAGACACAGGACAGTGCACATGGACTACGCAAGAATAGTGTTGTGTTGGAGAACTAGTGCAACAATTGTCTGCAAGCTATTGTGTAGTGTAGCAGGAATAAGAGGTGCCATCTTCCATTATATGATGCTTGACACAAGCTCTGGTTACCTCCTGGGCAGTATTAAAATGTGTGCCACTAACAGACATTGTGAAGAGGTGTCATATCAGAATCTACTGCAAGTCTAGAAACCAAAACAACACTTACAAAATCCAATCTGGTTATTACGTTGCTCCCTCTCACCTGCTTATTGATGGCAACTGTTTCTTTCCGTCCCTTGGATTTGAATTCTGATTCTCCTACATTATTCCGTTTGTGTAATCAGTCGACACATCCCTATTTTTGAACACTAAACCGTCTTACGATTTGTGTACTTTAAATGCATTAAGTCTCCTTCTATTGCAGTTGAAGCAATTCTCGCTTTCAGTTCCCGAATAGCTTCTGAGATATAAAACGATGGTATTTTGATTGATTCTCAGCTTCACTAAGGATCAGTATGAACAGACAGTGATTCTCATCATCACTGAGATCTCCACTTTACCAACTTGAATGTAAGGGACTAGAACTCAAGGATATGCCCTTACAATGTAACTCTTGGCTACGGAATAAACCCATGGGAAAACTTTACTAGCTCTGCAAGGAAACCACCATAATTGTACTGTCTTTAGCTGATGAACCATTGTTAAATAGTGTAAATATCCTGTTGTTTTCTTATCCGTGACAGTTTTATAATTGTCACTATGTCTTTGGAGAAAATACACTAGCCTAGCCTAGCCATTACAGAAGGGCATATTACTGGGCTGCATCAAGCAAAGAAATGACTGGAACTGGTTTAAGAATCCTTCAACACATTATCACCACCTGGAAGAACAGTGGTGAACTGACGACTTTGTAGAAGAAATATGGTCAGAAAAAATCAAGAATGAAGTGAATCACGTAAACACTTGGTGAAGTTGCATGGTAATAATCACTCAAAACCATTGCTATGTTTAATAGTGGAAGTAAGAACATTTCCATACACGCCCAATGTGATGAGAACTGTGTAGCCACTTCCCAAGTGAGACTTAAAGATTGGACTTTTTTTTTAAAAGATTGCACTGCTTAAGATGGTCAGGTCTAGGCTCAGCCACATTATCTGGCAATAAAATGAAGTCAGCTGACGACCTGAGTACTGAATGACCAGGGTTGATTGATGATCAGTTGATTTTTTTTTTTTCCTTCGCTGAACGCACAAGCATATTTTTAGGACTCAAATCATGAAACAGTGGTTCTGGAAGAACGAGGAATCATTTTCACAAATGACCTGGACACCACATTGGTGATTGAATGAAATCTTAGAGTGTGGGACTTTTTGGCTAGGCAGTGTATGAATGGACGTTTGTTGTAGAAATGAATGATTTACACATACCTCTGTGGTACTGTATGATTAAAGATAGTTGGATTGGTGAAAGTATGGATGATGATGATGATGATGATGATGATGATGATGATTAAGAATAAGTACAGTAGGTCAGGTGGCAGGCATGATTAGAGCAGGACGCTTAACAATATATATTTTTATACACATTATACCTCTTCATTTTACATGTTTAAGCTGTTGCCTGTCATGGCTATACAGTTCTTACGGCATTACATATTACATGTCTGGTAATCAATTTTAATAAACATAATCACCAAATAAAACCAGTGTAATGTCATTATCAAATCATAACTCACATCCCAATTGTAAATATGAGAGTATCGTAGTTCAGAGTGATAGAGATTACCATGGTGACCATGAGAAGAGACCAAATAATCCAGAAGTTTAGAAGAACTAGTCTAGAAGAACTCCTCTTTGTATGTCTAGAACTTTGAGGAAAGTTGGATGATATAACAGGATCTTACTAGAGTACTGCTAAGGTGAGAATTTGTAGCAGCATGCAGACCTTTCTGAATAAGTGTGATATAAACTGAGAAGATAGTGGGTGTTTCAGAATAACCTGGCTATTTTTTTGCAAAAAGAAGGAAACACAGAAGAAAAAAAAAACTTTTTAAACATCACGTCGAACATCACCAACCAATACACAATATTTTACTAATGTTTAAAAATAATTCTATTGTGCTTTTTTGTACTAAAGTCTATAAAATGGATGAGACCTTACTTTTGTATTTGATTTGTTTTCTGTGAATTGAACAGACTGTGAGACCTTAGGGAGTTAGACTAGTACAGAACAGCCACTAGAATTCATAATTTTGTATGGCACGCAAAACCGATTGTGAAAAAATAATACAAAAAATTTAGGTCACCCCTTGCCATCGGCTCATGTTCAATTATAGGTGACCATCATTAGAAAGACAGTTTTTGACAGGAAGAAAGGCTTTGGAAATGCTGTGAAATCAGAAACTGTAGGCATAAAATAACAACTGGTTTCGTCATGACCACATGTTAGCTCTTATTGCACATAGCAGGGACCTTTTCTTTACTTTTCCTTGTTTCTAGTGATTTCATCAGCAGCCTCCCTTACCTGCCGATAATCATCAATTTCGGTTAAAAAGGGATGAAAGGCAAGTGTGGTAAAGGGGGAATGAATCAGATTGGACAAGCGGAGAATGTTGAAAGTGTGATAGTGGACAGACATAGAGTTGTAGAGAACATGGTCAGGAGGAAATGTCAGATCATGCACTGTTTGACTCAGATGGGGCAGTCGGACAGGATGGCCCAATAATCACTGACAGCAAAATAAATGTGAATAATTATGTTTCTAAATAAAACGTCTTTTTAAGACATTTCCAATCTTTACAAAAATATGACATGATATTTTTCCCCAACAAGTAATTTATATTAATATGATTTTTTCCCGTTATTCATATGTTTTCAAACAAGCTATATCTATAATCAATTTGTCTGTCTACTGTGTCTATAATTAAATTGCTTTAGACGTTTTTGTCTTGTCTGTCCATCCCACCTTCCAAAAGTAATGTAGGCATGATATTTTAAGAACGAGTGGTTGAATTTTTGTAGGATTTATATAGAAATCCCCTTGAAAACAGCAGATGTACTGATTAGATCTTGGAATTGATCCAAACAGATTCAGGTTCACATGAAGGTCAAATGTCTAAAAACGATTATACTTGTTGATAGCTGAGACATCCCCATTGACATCACTGGAGTGAAATTTTTTAATGGTTGATTTATTTTTTCAAATATGATTTATTTATTTTTACATGCTCTCGATTTATTTTTGACTTTGTCCATTCCATTTTAGTCCTGATTTATTTCTGTTCACTTGATTTTTTACATGATTCACTTTTTTTTCCTTCCCCCCCCCACATTATTACTTATCTACTTATTTTTCTATGTGATTTCTTTTCACAATCAATTTACAGTCGTGGCCAAAAGTTTTGAGAATTACATAAATATTGGAAATTGGCAAAGTTGCTGCTTAAGTTTTTATAATAGTAATTTGCATATACTCCAGAATGTTATGAAGAGTGATCAGATGAATTGCATAGTCCTTCTTTGCCATGAAAATTAACTTAATCCCGAAAAAAACTTTCCACTGTATTTCAGTGCTGTCATTAAAGGACCTGCTGAGATCATTTCAGTAATCGTCTTGTTAACTCAGGTGAGAATGTTGACGAGCACAAGGCTGGAGATCATTATGTCAGGCTGATTGGGTTAGAATGGCAGACTTGACATGTGAAAAGGAGGGTGATGCTTGAAATCATTGTTCTTTCATTGTCAACCATGGTGACCTGCAAAGAAACGCGTGCAGCCATCATTGTGTTGCATAAAAATGTCTTCACAGGCAAGGATATTGTGGCTACTAAGATTGCACCTAAATCAACAATTTATAGGATCATCAAGAACTTCAAGGAAAGAGGTTCAATTCTTGTTAAGAAGGCTTCAGGGCGTCCAAGAAAGTCCAGCAAGCGGCAGGATCGTCTCCTAAAGAGGATTCAGCTGCGGAATCGGACTGCTACCAGTGCAGAGCTTGTCTTCCAACAATCCAACAACAGTTCGGTGAAGAACAATGCATTTTCCAGCACGATGGAGCACCGTGCCATAAGGCAAAAGTGATAACTAAGTGGCTCGGGGACCAAAACGTTGAAATTTTGGGTCCATGGCCTGGAAACTCCCCAGATCTTAATCCCATTGAGAACTTGTGGTCAATCCTCAAGAGGCGGGTGGACAAACAAAAACCCACTAATTCTGACAAACTCCAAGAAGTGATTATGAAAGAATGGGTTGCCATCAGTCAGGATTTGGCCCAGAAGTTGATTGAGAGCAGCCCAGTCGAATTGCAGAGGTCCTGAAAAAGAAGGGCCAACACTGCAAATACTGACTCTTTGCATAAATGTCATGTAATTGTCGATAAAAACCTTTGAAACGTATGAAGTGCTTCTAATTATATTTCAGTACATCACAGAAACAACTGAAACAAAGATCTAAAAGCAGTTTAGCAGCAAACTTTGTGAAAACGAATATTTGTGTCAATCTCAAAACTTTTGGCCACGACTATACTTTCACTTGAGCGCAATTGCATTTGAGCGCAATGCAAATCTTGCTACTGTCTGGAGGGAACCGGAGTCCTCAGAAGAAACCTTCCAAGGAGAAGATGTAAACCAGACACACACAAAGACAAGATTTGAAGCCTCATCACTGAAGGTGCAAGGGAACAGTGCTAATCAATATGATTAGCACAAGTGCTAACCACTCGCAGATTATCAAATCTCAGCTTTTCATATTATTCACATAATGTCTGATGCTTATCTGAAAGCTTTCATGCAAGTAACAAAACTGGATAACTGAACTGATCAGAATGTTGGCATTGACCAGCTTTGTCTCATCCTCAGTGATTACCTCCACATGATCATTTCCCTGCCTATAATCTCTTTCCTCTTTTATTACTCACATTCTGTGCATCAGTATTCTGCTCTTGATGTTTAAAGACCCTAAAGGGAAGAAGATGAGATTTGTAGTAATGGCTTATGGTGATGTTTCACTGAATGTGAAGTACAATCATGAGGTACAGGCACCTGTTCATACTTTTTTATCACTGAGAAGTTCTGAGAATATTTATCAGAAATTATTTTAGTCTTCCCTGTTGGAGAGAGATACAATTAACAATACTGGATGATTCTCTCGCAAATTATTTGATGCGACTGTTTATAATAATTTGCAACACATTTGCTATTTTTGTCCAGCTTTTGGGATTATCAGAGCATAATGTGGAAAGAAGGGATTGGAGGTAAGGTATGTTGAAATCTTAAATGAAATCTTTTTTGGATGCGTCTATGCCTTCCTTAAAAAGCAGCATGCTATTTACAGGGTTTTTTTTCTTTTTTTCTTTTGGTTTATTTTCCTGCCTCTGATATACCAGATGGGTAAAAATCTGTTACTGAAAGCTTACAATTAATTCCTACTCACTGTGAGCCATATGCTTTACTTTAAGTTCAAAAACTAAAATAAAGTATGAAGATTATACTGGCAGTGTAAAATATGTAACTCATTACTGTCTTTGTTTTCAGATTTCCATTAGAAGGAAATCTATTGAATTCACATGAATTAACAGAGCATCTGTTTGAAACAGTTTGAAAGGCAATATTTATTTATTTCCCCTTTCTCATCTGATAAAACAAAGTTCTGTTAATCAGACTTAATTGTTGTTCACACTGTGTCTGTTCATTGTTCCTGGTTCTTATGGGATTTTGTCTGATGCCATAAAGAGTCACATGACAGACCATATTCGAGAAAGCCCAAATTATTCTACATGAGACAAATATTTTCACACAATCATATTCGGCCTTTAAAAAATCCTTGCTATATCAATGTGTAAAGTTAACTGTAACATTAGTACAATCTTTCAGAGAAGTATCAATTCTCTATAAATCTATACAGATAAAATGTTTACACAAGAGATCTAACCAAACAAAAAAGAGACATAAATTATTATTTTTTAATTAATAAAAAATATATATAATATTTATATATATATATATATATATATATATATATATATATATATATAAAACACTGGCTAACACATCTAGCAGACACACAATTTCCTTTGCCGGTGTTCGTAACTGTCATCAAACCTGAAAAGAAAGACCTTCATGGCTGAAGTTGTGTTGCATCAGCGACACTAAAAACATTCATGCGCCGTCTTTTTGGACTCGATATAATTCTTGGTGAGGGCAGCATATTTATTGCATTCTTATGAATGCAATTTTAATGGGTTATGTGCATAAATTTGTAGATACTATTTAATATTTCATACCGCACAGGCCCAGGTCTCAGTGAGTGCTGAAAGATGTCACTAATGGATGAATCGCCTAGGTTTTAGGCATTCGGTGAGATGACGCTTAAGTGTAACAATCTAATGCTATCACAGTTTCCTCACTGCTGAAGACATCTTATCATAGGCTTTCAGACAGCACAAGTCTCACCCTCCACGTATCTTCCTTTTGAAGTGTTCTGAATATGTTAAATGCACATTATTATTCTGTCTAAGGACCGACCAACAGAATCCTAGACCTACTGCGAATGCGAGCCATTACAAGGGCTAGTGAGTGGGCAACGTCTGCACTTAACGCTTCACTTTAAATCTCTCAGCGCATTCTCTTATGCAACACTGAACACAAGGCCTTTTGTTCTTACCTTTTACCGCGAATCCCACCAAGAGTTATTAATTAGGGACTTTATTTGTACTTAACATTTACCTTCATACTTTCAGTAGATGCTGGAGCTGGTTCCGCTAATGGTAATGTTTAGCTGAAATGGTGACTGAATGCCATGCGCTATTAAATATAACAGGGTGCTGCTTAAACAGCCACTAACCTATCAGTACTCTGGCTGAGTAAGGCAGTGGGGTGCCAAAGTGCCACAGCATGGCTCATTAGATTGAATTACACTTTCGTTTTAGCTAATTAAAGCCCCCTTGACTCATCATGATGGCACAAAAATAGCTTTAGGTTAATAGATTTAAGTATTCAACTTACAAGGCAAATCAAGGCTGTGACCCAAATCAAAATGGCACCCTGGGGATGGGACCAGGGGTTTGATGTTCTCATTAATTATAGCCTCATGTTATGCTGATTTTTGGAACTGGTAAAACACACCCTGACAAAAAGGTCGTCTCAGACAGAGGGTTTAACTAATGTGCCTGTGAATGTAAAACATGCCCTCAGATAAGACAAAGTCTTAGTAACAAGGCATGCTGATTAAAGAGGACAACCAAAAGCTACCGAACAAGAAAGCTAATTTCATTCAAACTCTACTTGATCCAACGGGTCTTTATTACCCACAAAGTAAGATGGAATCCGGCTGAAATCGGTTAAATTGTGTTAAATTACTCCGATACTGTATTAACTCGGAGAAAGCAGCTGAGAAGCACAGGTCAGAATACACATTATGCCGGGGTTATCAGCCTGGGGGTGTTTCTGAATATATTAATCATATCAAGTATCACATGCCTGCCTGTATAATGCAGTGAAAATCATGTAATATATTAGCATCTTGTTTCAGTTCAAAGAGTTAAAGATCAAGACCACTGATTGTTTCACCAATTAGGTTGAAGCAATACATGCAGTTCACATGCAGTTCACATGCAGTTCTCTATGATTCTTATATACACTCATCAGCCACCTTAATATGACATACATAATTCAACTGTACAACTGTAAATTCATGAAATTACCAATCGGCCAATCATGTGGCAGCAGCTCAATGAATGCAATCTTGCAGTTACAGTTAAAGAGTTTCAGTTAATATTTGCATTTCACATTGGATGGGGAAAAATGATCATCTCTAAATGTGTAACTTATTCGTCACATTCAAAAACGTTCTGTGAATGGAAACACCTTGTTGATGGGAGAAGTTCAAGAAGAATGGTCGAGCTGTTTCATGCTGACAGGAAGGCTGTGGTAAGTCAAAAACACTCTCAAACAAAAAGTCATCTCATAACACTTAACACATTGAGATAGATGGACTACAACTGCAGAAGACCACGCCAGTGGGCACACAATCACCAAACCTACACCCTAGATCACAGCAGTAGTTTTTCTGTCAGCCCTTGTTTTATCAACACTATATTTCACAACTTTTTTTTAATTCTGTGGAATCTGGCAATATATATGCAATTTATATGTAACTATATAGTATAAAAAATAATAAAGCCCAGGAAACTAACAGGAATTAATGAAGCAAAGTCAGTATTTGATGTGACAGCATTTTGAGGACTCTTTAGTCTTACAGTAGGTACAATTTGCAATTTGTGCAGTTTTAAAAGGAAATTAGCTACTACAGTAAGTTTGACTGAGCATCCTGCAGAACCACACACAGTTATTGTGGAATTTTTTGACTGTTGCACCTGCATGTTTTTTGCTTGCAAAACACAGCAGCTTCCATTGTTTTTTGCATATTACAGTATATACAGTAAATACAGTAGATAACATCCCTAAAATATCAATGTGAAATATTTAATATATAATGTGAAAAGACTTTTAGTACATTTAGATTCAGTCAGGAGTGTAAAGCTGACTCTGTTTCTCCTTCACATGCAAACACAATATTATTTTTAGTGTACTGAATAATATAATCTTTGGTATAGACTCGAAAAAAATATTTGGAAGAAAAAAAATGGTTCTTCCATTGTGCACTCAATGCTTGTTGTTTTTTACAAGTGCAACACTAAGAGGTCTCTGGGACCCCAAATAACAAGGCAGTAAATGCAGTGTCAACAGAACACAGGGGTTAACCAGTCTTACCATTTTTTCTCTGACCTCTCTCTTTAACAAGGCAGTTCTGCCTCCAGAACTGCAGCTTACTGAATAATTTTCTTTCTGACTTTTTTCTTTTTTACACCAATCTGTGTAAACTCTATGCACTGTTGTTTATGAAAATCCCAAGAGATCCAATAATTGGATAATTGCATGATTGTGCACGATCACTGGTGTTCCTTTGAAAGTGGGTGCTGAGTGAACATACATTAAAACTATTCAAATAAAGAAGAAATAAATGTGTCATTATATCCTGCAAAACAAGTTGAATGCAGAACAAATAAATTGGGGATAGCGAAAGGATTTTGAGAAAAACTAAGCAGATCTTAATTACAAAAGAAACAAAATCGTAGAAACAAAACAATGTCCGTTTTCTACTGAGAAATCGATAAAAATGATAGAACATCGACACTGGGCTTTAGTTTCTTGTATCATGTATCAGATGGGTATGTATCATTCTTCTTCCAAAAGGATGCTCCATTGCACTATTCAAGAAAACTGCATCTCACATGCAAACTCTATCAATCATGTCCCAGTGCATCTCAGAGAGGGCAGCTGGGAGATATGAAGCGGTAGTCGTATTAATTTGGTGGAGGTATGCATTGCTTTGACCCAATTACTTCAGGAGTCTGAGCTAAACCGCAGCCATCAATGTTGCCATGGACACGGGGCAGGGATTCATGGGAAATGTTTCCTAAACGTGACAAAGTCTTTCGTTTATGCATTATGATTTTTTCACCAGTAATTCAGACAGCCCATGGTGTCCATCACATTACTCCATCCTGTCTACTGTTGCTTGGAGTTATAAATGACCAGAAATGGTCTCTATTGAAACATTCATGCAAAAGTCATTTGGTGGGACTGTTTCTTTATTTTGTCAGATTTCATTATTATTTCTTTTACTATTTTATATGACTATTTCTAATACTATTTTGCATCACAGCTGTGCAATCTGGTGTGGGCATTACAAAGCTAAAATTTGAAGCAAACTACGGATATATAAAGGCAATTTTAAATTGTCCCAAATGTGAGCACAACTAAAATATGCAAATGCTATGGATTTCCAATTTACTCAAAGTAAATTTAGGTTTCACAGAGATAAGTGTAGGATGCAGGTTCTTTGAATGAATTCTGGAGAAACCCAAATCCAGTCTCAGACAATCTCCTTAAGACTTCTAATAGGCATGAAAGACTTCATTTCACACAAATTAAGTATTAAAACAAGCTGTACAGACCACATCCCGAAGACAAAGATGGGGAAAGAGGGGAGTGGAATGTTTTAGCATGCTAAAATTAGTAAACCTCTTTTAGGCGCTAATACCTGTTTTATGGTAAATAAATGTCTCATATTCTGTGCAGGTTTTTTTTTATTATGCCATATATCTTTGTTTATGTGTCTGCTGTTGCAAAGTTTTATAATGCATTGCTTTGTGTCCAAGCCTGGGTCTCCAACCTTTTGTATCATGAGAAATTTCACCATGGTATAAGTCCTGTGGTACCTGTACAATAGTATATACTGTAGTACCATGGTAGTTTTGACAGTAACATGGTACTTATTTCTTTTTATAGTACATGTACCACACTATGGTACATGGTTCTACCATGGTACATACAGTATTTTGGTACAAATGTACTATAGTATGATACATGGTTCTATCATGTACCGTACTATGGCACTATGGAATTCTACCCACATACTGTCAAAAATATGTTATACATGTTAATCTATCAAAATGGTATATATTTACATAGGGTACAATTGTATTTATGTAACATTATTTAAATACCATAGTGTATGTTGAAACATACTATATTAGCTACCTGCTGAACTTGGGTAGCCAATGTGATACTAAAAAGTAACATGATATTGACCAAAGCATTCATGTATACACCGTAGTCCTACCATGGTACCCACTGTAGTGTCACAGTACCATGCATCCATCCCCCATCCATCCATTCATCCATCTTCAACCGCTTATCTGAGGTCGGGTCGCAGGTGTCACAGTTCCAGTAGGGAATCCCAAACTCCCCTTTCCCAGGTCACCTTAACCCCCTCTGTTTGGAAAAAACCTGAGGCATTCCTATGCCTTGGTCTGCCCCATGACCTCCTTCCAACTGCACGTAACCAGAACACCTCCCTAAGGAGGCATCATGATAGCATCTTTACCAGATTCCCGAAGTTCCCCAGTACCTGCCATTATATTAACCACTCACTCATCATCTATACCACTTAATCCTGTATTCAGGGTCACAGGGGGCCTGGAGCCTATCCCAGGATACTTAGACACAAGGCGGGGTACACCTTGGACAGGGTGCCAATCCATCACAGGGCACACACACACTCACACACACACACACACACACACACACACACACACACACACACACACACACACACACACACACACACACATACACACACATACACACACATACACACACATACACACACACATACACACACACACACACACACACACACACACACACTCTCTCTCACACTCCTTCACACACTATGGCCAATTTGGGAATGCAAATTAATCTAACCTACATGTCTTTGGACTGTGGGAGGAAACCGCAGTATCCGGAGGAAATCCACCAAGCACAGGGAGAACATGCAAACTCCATGCACACAGAGACGGGAATCGAGCCTGGACGTGCAAATGCTAACCACTACGCCACCGTGCCGCCCATTATTTTAATATGGTATTATAAATCTGAGAGAATTGCACCAGTTCCAGGTTAAATAAATAATTTAACCAAATGAATGTATTTTTAATACGCAAGCCAGAGACAGTGGGGGTGAGGAAAAATTCCCTGACAACTGTTTTCAAGAAATCTGCTGTTGTTGACTGTCAAATATTCAAAATGGTCCCCTATCTTATGAGCATCAGCTCCTTATCACATAAGTCAACAAAATCAGTCTCTTACTTTGTGACTGTTCCTAGTAAGATGAATGAAATCCTTTTCACACAATGCCACTCTCATAAGGTCCTTTCTTTTCTCGGTTTTCATCACTCTCTGCTCCTCCTTCCTCCTTTGATCTCTCAGACATCACCTATGGGCTTCTCATTATAGTACTGTAGGTTATCGAGTCTCTTCTACTCCAGAGTGAACTTTTTCGAACCTGTTCCAAATTAGGCTGTCAGATGTGAAGATCTGGCAAGGATCTTGTCTCTTTTCTCACTCTGAAACAACATTATATTCCGGTTGCTATAATAGCCTGTGTAAAACTCCCTTAATTCATTTTGTAGAAACTATGCCTGGACAAATGACATTCAGCCAAGAAGTTGGCTGTGAATGCAGAATTGTACAAGGTTTAGCCCTATCATGAGGAAAACTGGAGATTGAATCTTGATAATACCACAGCCGTCTATAGGACGAGTCGAAGAAAGTGTAACTAAAACTGCTCTTAAGATGGAAAGTATGGGCTTGTTTCCCTTTCCATCTCTCCTCCCAGCACATTATAATACCTTATAATACTGCACAAGTACCAGCAAGAAAAGATGTACTGACTGGCTTAATACTGTGCCTTGCACAAGTATTCACCCTCCCTGAACAATACCACATTTTGTTCGAGAAATTCACATGAACTTGATTTGGAACGAACCTGAATTACAATAAAACATTTGAAGGTGTGAAATCTCCTTTAATTGTGATACTTATTTTTATTTAATCAAATGCAAAAAAATATTGTTTGTATACATGTTCAAGGTAGACCCATGCTTGGCTGAAATTACACCTGCAAGTCTAATGGGATATGTTTTTATCAGCTTCAAATAAAAATGGATTCTGATATTTTGTCCATTGATCTTGGGAACATGGCTCAAGCTCTGTCAGATAGGGAGATAATGAAGAACAAGTTTTAAGTCTTGGCCCAGATTCGCAATTGGACTGAGATCTGGGCTTTGACTGGGCCATTAAAGCGTATGAAGGTTCTTGATTTCGAACCATTCCATCATTCCACTTTTCTACCTCAATCTTGTCGTATAGAACAAGTTTTGTTTAAGCTTGCCTTATATTTGACTTAATCCAACTTTTCAGGAACACTGGCCAATTTCAGTAGTGAAGCAGACCCTCCTTTACAAAAAGCATAATCACAAGAGAATGCTACCACCATCAGGCTTTACTGTGGATGTGGTCAGTGATAGATTCTTACCAACAGAATAAAATATAGATTTTCCAAACAGCAATTTTATATTTATATATTGAATTCATTTTATTTATTCTTCCAGCATCCATGCTATGGTCATCTTGCAAACAGCTTCTCCTATCTCATTTGTGCTTCTCTCCAGCTCTTTCAGAGTTTCTTTTGTGTCCTTGGCCTCCTAGTTATATTGCAGATGCACTCATTACCCAGTCTCTTTTCATATTTAACCCTAAACATTTAAACAGGATAACAATTGGCACACTAAAGGTCTTGCCTTTTGTATTACCATTGTTTCAAAATTCTAGTCTCATTGCATTAAATTTAGATGGACATTTCATTTTTTATCCTACACATAAGAAAACACTCCTCAAGCTTTTTTCTCGCTCCCTAGATGCACTAAGCTCTTCCCCAATCTCAAAAATGGGGCTCCTGAGATAAGCCACAGTGTAATAAGCCCAGGATAATATTAAATCAGGTTAAGGCCATTTCAAATGAGATAATATTTGGTTGCCTGTTTTCTGATCAAATAAAGCCTATTATTAAACATGGAATGACTGATGGATGAGCAGGATTTCTGAAAAGACTTTTAGTCTGTAGGCTATGAACAAAGCCATGCATAAAATTAGAGATCGTTTTCATGGTGATGTTTATTACTTTTACGTTTTATTTGTTATTTGTTAAATTTAATGTGAATGAAATGAATAAATGCATTTTATTTGAGATATTGAATGTGCGGGTGTGTTTCACATCAGGGATCAGCTAACCAGACTCTAAAATAACTTTACTTGTGTTATAGTTGTATGCAAAAGAGAAAATATTTCAGTCCAGGAAAGCATGTGAAGGGTAGAACTTAATGTAGTGTAAAATGTTACATGTGAAGGACTTTGCAATGCTACCACTATTCGATTGTCTTTTCAGGTGTAAAATGAAGAAAGCCACACTAAGTCTCCTAATTCTGTCTCCCAGGGATTTGCCAGGGAAGATTCTACTGCCAAAGCTGAACAACTGTCTTAATGATATTTCTGTTTTTCAAGGCAACGTTGGCAACAAAGAGAAGTGGGATTAGACATTTAATGAATGTAAGGTACCACGATGGAGTGTCGTGAAAACAGACACTTTTATGCATATGCACCAATGAAGGCAAAACAGAGATGAACCTGAGAAGGACTTATAGTATGCATCCAGCTTTCATACAATGTAGGAGATGCAACCTATAACCCTACATTCACACTAGCAAGTGGCAAGTCATTTATATCAGTTTCAGTTTGTCTTTTGTGTGTGATATGCGGTGAATTCCACCATGGTTGTTTATCAGCATGGGTGAGCCATGATAGAGTGGCCCTGTAGATTGTGTTGGTTGTTGCTCTTGTTGCTATGCATACATCAAAATGATCAGATTGTCCCCAATGAGCAAGCCGAGAGCCACGGGGGCAAGGAAATATACTCTGAGACGACAATAGGTAGAAACCTTGAGATGAACCAGGGTCAACGGGGAACCCATCCATGTCGTTTGGGTGACAACGGATGGAAGGGATTGAGCAGCAGTCATACTGAGTGTTAGGCTGCTGCATGTTCAATATAACAGGAGAGCTGTTTAAGTTATAATTGAGTCCACATTCACTACTGAATGCTCAGGTACAAAACTGTTTGTAGGAATTTCAGTCCTGAACTATATTGAGTAACTTCAGTTACAAACCATCAAAGAACAGCTGTCTGCATCAGCCGAGTCCAAGACCGACCATCTTCATGGCCAAGTGGAACCGTTCCCAGTCACCACATGCATCCCAAGCAGACCATACGAGCCTCCATGCAGTAAGATCTCTAACCAGAAGCGGGGCACCAGGATAAATCAGACGGGTCCGGAAGGCAGAGGGGGTCTGGATCACAGGCAGCCTTGGAGTGGCATATGTAGCTTGACAGAGAGAGACAGAGAGAGAGAGAGAGAGAGAGAGAGAGAGAGAGATAACAGTTGGGTATGGTCACAGTCACATGTATAAGATGAGCGTATATTAAGTGCAGGGTGTAATCAGGGTCTCTGGCAGGACTAACTATGACAATATAACTAAAAGGGAATGCCAGAAGGAAAACATGAGGGCTCCCCGGGAAATAAAGCCATCTATACTTATTCCCATAGCTACATTACAAAATCCAGCATAAAGCCTTCTCAGAAGGTTGGTGGCTGTTATAATAGAAAATGTGCCCCTACTAAATATTACCCCATGTGTTATTACCCCACAAAATTGATGCAAAGACTATGTCTAAAACATGGGCCCAAGGCATTTCCCTATATTTGACATTTCCATAAAACAGAACAGTGAACAATGAGGTAATTTTATTGCAAGGCTACTTGAACTATTCATTGCCCTGCAAACAAAAGTTTCTCATCACATTTTCACATTTCATCATGTGGCATGGGGGACAAATGAAAAGCAAAAAAAAAAATATATATATATATATATATAGAACTGGTTTGTGCTGGACTGATGGGTTATACATTACCTTAATGACCTCATGGTCACTCCATGCACTTCCTGTGAGAGAGATACTAGCAACATGTCCTCATTAAGCCTATGGTCCATTCCTTTGATCCCCTTCACATGCTTTAAAGTCCACAAAGCGAAGCGTTGTCTGTTCATGCATCTTTTTTGATGAGTATAGTGTGCAGGCTGGTATACTGATGTATTCGATTAAATTAACAATATCTGGCCATTTGAAAAGGAAAACAAATTTTACACAATATAACGGGAAAGGAATGAGGAAGCTGAGTCAAGTTCTCATGAATGTGTTTTTTCCAGTTCTGCAATTGCCTTCATGGTTTTCTGGTCTCTGATATGACCCATTTGTTTCACTCTATGCTGTCTTTTCAGCTTGCTGTGTCTTTGATCTGAAGTATATCTTGTGTCTAAGCCATTGTTGGTCGATGTTGCATAATTTTTACTTTTTGTAATATATAAATATAGTAGTTAATACGTTTGGCAAGGGCTTTAAAAAAGACTTGAAAACGCACAGTTAAAATATGCTTGTTTAGAAAAAAAATATCCTTCCAATAAATCTAATAAGAAAGCACTGTACTGACACTTTTTTTCTTAGCTTTTATTTACACCCCTACAAACATTGCTGATCTGTATATAGAGTGCCACTCTATGCTGAGTGCTACTGTTATTGTGATTGACAATGGTCCATATATGTTTTTTAACACAAAGGTGACAGATTTTATGGTGTTGTCAGTACCATTGAATAAAAAAAGAAAAAAAAGACTGAATAACTCAAGGACTTCATATTGGTCTATTGGTCTTATATTGGTCTCTTTTTAGGTGTGCATCTGCTGCTTCTGGTTAAAATGCTTTTGAATTGATTTTGAATAAATAACAGTATAAATAGCAAAGTCTAGAAAAAACAGGACGTCACTCATTTGAACACATGTCATCCATAAACAGCACAGACCTCCCCCGCAAAACCCAATGTACAGTCACCAAATAATGGCAAAGTTCATTCATCATTTATTGACCACCTGCTCAGGATCATGGTTGATCCAGAGTCTATCCCAATAACCAGAGGTGGGTAGTAACGAGTTACATTTACTCCGTTACATTTACTTACGTAACTTTTTTGGGGGGAAAATTACTTCTATGAGCATTTTTACTGCACCATACTTTTTATTTTTACTTGAGTAGATTTGTGAAGAAGAAACGCTACTCTTACTCCGCTACATTCGGCTACACTCGACTCGTTAGTTTTCTAACGATTTATTCTACACATGGATCTACAGCTGTTTCTGACTGTTTCACCAATCGGACTCAGCAACAATGATCACATGACTCCGTTCGACCAATCAGGTCTTCAGCCGGTGTTCTATAAATTCACCCTACCTGTGAATCCGTCCTACATAAATTAACTGCGCATGCGCAAACATAAATCCATACGCCCATAAATCCATGCTGCTACTAGTGGGATCTTGCGGTTAGTGTACAATCTTGAGGTGAGTATAGAATGCTTTTTTTCATGTTTGTGTGATTATATGCTAACTTAAATTGTACACATAATGTTGCTTTAACAGTATATGAACATACAAGTATATATCAGTACAGAATTAATCGCCAACACACCATCGCCAGTACATTTTATCCATCCCAAAAAATATGATGCATCTTTGGCATCATATACTAAGCAGTTTCGTACTGCAGCATCTTCTCTATCTGCCAAAACAGACACACACTTTAGCATATATACTGTGTGTATATACATTTATACACTCTATACACTAATATATAATCATTAGAATTTCTTATTAGAAAAAAAAACTAAACTAAATCGGACATTACGATTGAAACAGTTACTCAAATACTCTTTTACTCTTACTTGAGTAATATTTTGGATGCCTACTTTTTACTTCTACTTGAGTAATATTATTTTGAAGTACAGCTTCTCTTACTTGAGAACATTGTATTGCTACTCTACCCACCTCTCCCAATAACACTGGGTGTAAGTCCACTGCAACATACATGCATTTACTCACACCATTATAAACATTAGTTTGAGAAACTCTACACAGGCTGTAGCCTGGGATCAGAGAAAGTCCAAGAACCCTGCAGCAAATCTGCACTCTGACCATGCTATTTTTAACACCAAAGTTGGTCATCTCTATAAGGTTAAAGATAGTAAAATAATGGACTCACTGTGATGAGTGGTTCCACTCTGCATGGAGCTTTAATGAATAATCAAGAGCCCTACTTCAGATCTCTTTAACTAATTTCTTTCACAGGAATAATAACAGAAGTAGAAAGTGAAGATATATGGTGAGAGCTAGGGACAGTAGTGAATGTGGCTGAGTTCATAGGACCATGGTGGAATGAATGGTTCAGATGGCAATGGTAATGGCAAAGCAGTGTATGGCAAAGGGTATTGTCAAATGGGATCTTAAAAGCCAGTCACCAACCAAGTGTCTTTGGAGGGAGCACTGAAATAGTCCCAAAGCAGGCAGGACTAAATGCTGAGGCTTACAAGCACCCAGAGATACAGTACAGGCATAGCCCTGCATTGGCTAGAATACACAACCAACTGGGGAGCATGAGGACCTGATCTGCAGGAGGGTACAGAATTGAGACTTACTACAGCCTCTAAGAGTTTACAGGACAAGTCCCTGCCTTGGTCAAAGAGAGAGTCAAAAAGAACCTATCTCTACCATCTGCCATCTCTACTTTGAGAGAATGAAGTCAAGGAAATCAGAATCATGTTAACAAAAAAACAGCTATACCAACCATGGTAAAATATCAGATATAACACCATAAACCAAAGATTAGGAAAAGCCTAGGGGATTTATAAAATGAATCCAAATCAATATACTCACTGGCTGCTGGATTCACCAAGCTGAACCAAGATCTTTTAATAGTATTACATGTTGCACCGTATGAACTGATTCTAGTAGAATCCTGACCTCATTCTATAATACATAGTGTGATAAAGTGTATTTTTCTTTTGTCAGCATGAAGCTCCTCTGTATTATAGTTTGACAATGTTGGCAACAACATTGCCATTGATTTTTTTTTTTTTTAATTCCTTTTTCCCCCCTTTTTTTTCTTTTGTTGTTGTTGTTATTGTCAAAATTTTGGACACAAGTTTGTCCAGTAATTTTACTGTAATGTAATGTAATCTATTAATTGTTTTAATTTACTGTATATTAAATGATTAAATGTAGTGTGATGAATTAATTAGTGTGGCAAGGTATTTCTGATCCCTCTCTTGTCATTACTCATTTGCTTGTGCATAGCCCTTGCAGGTCACTTATCTAACCTTCAGCTAAATGCATCAAATGTATCCATCTGTTGATGGCTTTTAATGCAACATCAGACCAAGGTTTTATCACCAAAACATGGCCGGATAATTAGAACTCACACACTCACTCACTCACACACACACACACACACACAAACACAAACACACACACACGCACGGACGCGCACACACACACACACACACACACACACACACAAACACAAACACACACACACGCACGGACGCGCACACACACACACACACACACACACACACGCAGCACTGCACTACAAAGCCAGGACTTTTAATTAAATTTCCAACTTGGCTGTGGGAGATAAAGTGTCTTCACAGCCCAGAGGCCTGACAGGTGCTAGCACAGCGAGGGTGGGCTAAGCACTAAGCTAAGTTTTCCCAGAAGAGTGAGGTTCATCTAGTCTGACAGCTTCTAATCTCAAATCAAAGAGAAGACCATTTTAAATATCCTGATGAACAGAGATTCTGCTCCATTATTCAGAAAACCCCAAGACTATAGGACTGATGTGGACATGATGTGGAATTGTATCTGATAGTACATGGGAAAGAGCTAGCTCATCAAAGCAACACATAGAATCTAAATGAGGATCACTTCTCTTAATGGGCTCAAACTCTTTAGATCAGTGTAGTTCGGATAAGAGTGCTGATCCCTCAAAACTCAACTATGGAGATGCAGACTTGCTGATAGAATGTTAATGCTGACAAAATGCTAAAGTGTTTCCAACACACAAATAGATCAGCTCCACTGAATACCAAGGACACAGGTATTGTTGCTAAGTGTTTCTTGTCATTAAAACCAGCGGTTTCATGATATTATACTGTAAATGTCTCATTTATGAGTTTCTCCTAAAGGTCAAAGGCTCATTCATATAACTAATGCTCTATGTGTGATCCTTTTGAACTGTTACCCTAATGAGTTATGCTGAAGTGAACACCACCACGATTATCAACATTAAATGTAATGTTAGCTAGCTAGCCAAGTGCTGTAGAGATTTCAGCAGTTTGCAAGGCTTATTAGCTAGCTACACATACACACACACTTCACGCCCCACGGGAAAGTGGGGTACGCAAATTATCTGAGAAACTAGAGAAACTAGCTTAATACTGTTGAGGAATGAGCAAAGGACTTTAGTCATTTGATGAACAGTTTCGTACCCAAGTCTCCATTATGGAGCAGCTGGTAACCACAATAAAGTGGACTTTTTATCAACTATAACACATTTTCAGCTATACCATTGCACCTTTAAACTCAGAACAGACTGGTTGAGAAAAACTTTTTTCATCATACTATCTTGTATCAACCAATTGAGGATGGGTTCTAAACTGAATTTTAAAACATTAAGTGAAGATAGCTAAAAATAAATAAATAAATAATAATAAAAACCGCTAGGGGTGCTCATCTGTCCTAGATACTCTGCTTAGATTTCTGCTACTGACTAAAACATTTGGAGTCTGAAGTGTAACCCTCCATTGTGATTCAATCATGCTTTATTGTTTAATTAACTCTCAAAATTTTCTATTATTTCAAAGATACACATCCTGGTTTTTTTTTGGGGGGGGGGCTCATTAGGATTGAGTTATTTAGAAATACCAAGGGTTCACACAAAACAAGGGGAGTCTATATATTTAGCTATTATGCTGCCTGCAGTTGGAACCAGCTTCCAAAAGAGATTAGATGTGCTAAAACATTTGTCACATTTATATCTAGACTTAAAACTCACCTGTTTAGATGTGCATTTATTGAATGAGCACTGAGCTACGTCCGAACTGAATGCACTGTATTTTATGTTTATCTTATATTTTTAACTGTTTTATTTTGATTATAAATCAAATTTGAAATAGTTTCCAAAGTTTTGTTGTAAATGGTTTTATTTTTATTTTGAATCAAATTTTAAATAATTTAAAAAGTTTTATTGCTATTAAACTTGCCTTGCCTTACTATAGTTACAGTACTTATAAAAAAGTACTTAAGGTTCTTATTACCATGTATTTAAATTTTAAGCATTTGCAATCCTAGTTATCCCCAAAAGTAGTAAGTGATAAATTTATAAGCTAAATTAAGGCATTTCATGTAATTTTAGTTGAAAAAAAAAAAAAAATTCTTTGTCCACACAGCAAAATCCAGAAACTGTTTCCAGACCCCCTCACATGTAACTGTTATTCTATTTATTCTATATAAATAGTGTTATGATTTTATAAGGTTCTATTTGATTGTGTGTCATTAAGGAACTAAAGCAAAACTTTCTATTTGTCATTGTCAATGTTGTGGCTATGTTAATTAGGCCTCGTTATGGATTTTGGACACTGTTGCTATGATGTTGTTTTTGAAAGTTAAAATTAATTTTATGATATTATGCTGGACCAGCATTAACTACAAGCCATAAATAGAACATGGAATGAATAACTAGTGATGAATAAGTCTCCTGAGATAGGCTCCAGATCCCCATGACCCTGTATAGGATAAGAAGTATAGAAGAATGTGTAGACACAATACAATGTTGAAAATACAACTTCAAAGCAATTGAAGAAATTACAACTTCTTTCTGCTTTTTTCTCGCAACCTGGGTCATTAATTTTACATTATCCCAAAGTAATTTTATAAGAGCCATTCAAATCTTTCGAACACAATATTGTCCCAATGTTGTGTTTCGAGTGGGTGACATTGCAACCTTATTACAACTATATAACTACGTCATCCCGCTAACTGACTAACTAATGAAATCTCATGTGCTTTTCAGTGTCATCCCAAGATCATCACACATACGGGGAGGTGAACTGATCTTAACAATTCATATATATATATATATATATATATATATATATATATATATATATATTTATATATATATTTATATATATATATATTGTACAACATGTAATTACTTAGCATTCACTTTGCATCACATGCATCACCAACTCCGGATGCTTTTAGGCAAGATTTCTCCTCACAGATGAAATCTATTTATTGACAATAAACAGATAATAACAATAATCAAGTGCAATATACAGTATTATCATGTATTTTTCCTTTTATTAAAATCCACATTTTTTAAAATCAGGTTTTAATTGGGTAAGCATGTTTATGAACTGCAAAAGATGACTCGGATTTTCTGGTGTTTCAACAACAACAACAAAAAACAATAAAAAATGAACATTGTAAGGCTTTTTCTCACATTTTTACATTTGTAACCAACCTGGGTTTAATTAATCCCTTTTTAAACGTGTGGGTTGACTTTTTTTTTTTTTTTTTGCATGAAATCTCATAAGAGTTTTTCCAAAAGAATGCAAATGGTCCCTTGGCTGAGCCATTATGTATTCATCTATTTCTCTCACTTATGTGTGAGACACACAGACACACAAAAAAATTTATGCATTTTTTTTTTTAACAAATTCAAAAGCCACTGTTTACATCATTTCATTTTTTTCACACTGGGATTGTGAATGGTGTCTAAGGAAGGCAAACTTGCTGTGCGGCCTCACACAAAAGGGGCCATTAAAACCTCTTCGGCTCCAATCTACACGGTGAATAGCGACCATGTTTACAGAGAGCGAGTGGGAGGTTTTCAGCTCACAGAATGACATATTATCTGCCTGGTAAGAACGCATTATTTCCTGTTTAGGAGGTACTCGGCGGGATTAAGAAAAAAAAAACAGAAAATGAGAGTATCCAATCTCCCGTTCTGAGTGACTCTTAGACTGTCTTAATATTAGGATACTGTGTTTTGCTTAAACTACCTGTGTGTTAGAAGAGTCACATGTCTTTGCTGTTAAAAGCCCAATCAAGCTGTCTGGATGCACTCTTCTCAATTTGAACATAACTGCTTTCAGAAACAAGAATATTCACTTATTTTTAAATATTTTATTTTCCTTATTTAGCTCAACAATTTGGCTCTTATCATATAACTTTAAGTCTACAGTAGATTTGCTCATTCAAGCAATTATCTAGTGACCGTAACACAATGCATACAACCAAGAGCCAGATGTGCTGACTGAAGTATTTTTGAAACTGCTGATCTCCACTGATATTCGTGCACAACAGTTGCTACAGTCCACAAATAATTATGCAAAAAACAAACATACTAAAAGAATCCTGTGAATTATAGTTCTAGATCTCTTCTCCTCTTTGGTCCCTATCTGTCAGTTGGTAGAGCAGGTCATCCTCTCAGCCCATATGACGCTATGGGTACCATGGGATTCCGAACATCATTAATGATATGCTTCCACTCGTGCCAGTTTCTGTTCTGGCCCTGCACTTCAGTGCCTCATCAGTGGTTGTCACTGGTTCCACTGTTTGAGGCATGGTTCCTTTGGGGCTGTTTGTTGGACCCTTCAGTGATTCAGCTCTTTGCACATGAATTTGTATGCCAGCCAATTGGTGTTCGTTCTGCAGACCAGAACCAAACTATTCTGTGGCCAAACCATTATAGTCTACGTTTTTGGATTTGTTCAACTGATGGCCCGCACTACATTTGAATTGCCTTGCTTTGATGCAGTCTCACACAGGATCTGTTACAGGCATTTCATTTGAAACACCTCAAGCTTGTTCATGGCTTGTTTTAGCAGAGCCCACCTGTCCAATCCATACTGAAGGATCAGCCAGATCAGTGCACGGTAGAGAAGGACTTTCATTTTGGCTATGATATTGATCTTTATCTACAGGCACCATTTGAGTGACGCAAACAGTGCCGTCGTCTGGGCAGTTGGACGACTGTGGATTTTAGTGGTGGACGCGATCTGAAATATTCAGATGGTTGGACCTGCCCAATTCAGACTTCATTAAGATCAACTTTAGCCTGGGATCCTTACGTACTCGTTACATATCGATTTTAAGATCGTAAGATTAGTTGATGATGATAACACTTTATGTCCATGCTGAGCAGGAAAGCTTCTGAGAAATGAAAACATGTCCAATATTAAGGCAGAACACCACATTAACGTCCACGCTGGTCATCCAAGAACAAGCTACAGTGGGACCAGACTATAATCAAAACTGGATGATGAACATTGGAAAAAGGCCAGGCATTGATGAGCTGCTTATATGCCTTCATAATTCGTCTGGAATGTAATCATTCTTATTATAATACCAATAATACCTCGCGAATTAATACATTGCTCAAATCCCAAAGTGTTGTCAAGTTATTGAAAGATAATAGGTTTGAGCAAGTCTTCAATGACCATATTAATATTTATACCCAATGTAAAATAGTGTTTGTTCAGCTATAGCTAAAAGGTTAATTAATTCATTTCTTTCATGCTGTAAGGTCATGTTACCATAAAGGTTTTTCCTTGGAGACATTTTCTTTAATTCAATATATTTATTTATTTTCAGCAGTCTAATCACAAGTGAACGTAGTATTTGGGGGAAAGTAGCAAACCGTATCTTAATTGCGTTTACAAATCAATAAACGTCCACTAGGTGGTTGGTAAAAAATCTATGCTATCTGCTGAACCATCACCCAGCCCAACTCTGTAAACAACCATCAGGAATGCTCTGTAGATTTGGAATAAGAGCTTCGGCTAATATTTATGTATAAAGAGCACACAAAAGTAAAGGCAGTTGCATCAGAGGGTTTTTGCTAATGAGGTGACTTTTGGAAGCAGTGCTGTGTGTTATTTAGCCCGTGGTGCAAAGTGTACAGAGCTGTAGATGCGGCTGTCGCTTTGACGCATCAAGGCGGAAGAAATCCACTTAATCTCCCCTTCTTCGCTAAACTTTGTGGAGTTTCTTCTTCATTCTGCCACCCACACAAATGGATTCGAGAAGTTAATGTCTTAGGCAGTGTTTTTTTCTCTCTCTCTCTCTCTCTCTCTCTATCTCTCTCTTACACACACACACATACACACATACACAGGCACACATATACAGGCTCTGTCTTTCTGATTTAGATACACAGTGTTTCAGGTTGGTGAGCTTCAGGCTTTACATGATAATTGGATTGTATTAAACCCAAAGAAAACGAAGTTGGCAGAGTTCAGGTTGGTGTAACAGCCGTCAGCTAGTCCAAAGGAAGGATCAATTAGCAATAGCGGCGCAACTCGTTCTGAGATTAGGTCCAACTCGAGACTGCTTAGGAAAAATACCTATTAATGCTTATTCTGAAACATTTTGCCACTTTTTTTTAGTTCATTCAGCCAAAACAGCAGGGCAGCTCTTAACCAGAGACGTCAACACTGTTGACTGCTGCTCGAAAATCGTCTTTAAAATCTGTTCACCCATATGGCTGTGCCATCTTGAATCTGTTACAGAACTTGAATAATGTAAACTTTGAACAAGCCAGCAAGGCGAAGAAGCAGCGGTGCATTCGACTCTGATATGTATTATTTGTTCATTAAAAAGTAAGAGAAAGAGAAAACATCAGGTTCGACAATCTGCTTGTCTCATCGCTGTGGATGCTCGAAAACGCTTCACTCTGTGCTTAGTGTACTTTTTATTCCACAAACTCTTTATACAGTAAGGTACTTGTTTTGCTCCCCTTCAGAACGTAAAAAGAAAAGAAAAAAAATCAGTACAGTATATAATGCAGAGTCTAAACAAAAGCCACTTCAGTTCATGTAAACATGCCGATAAGAATCAAGGACCTTCTGCATCTCTGAAGGCTTCAGCCGTAATTGCTTAGTGTTCTCTCTGTTCTTGGTAAAAATCTTCATGGTCTTGAATTAAAGGCTGATTTCAATAAAACAGCACTGAAATTTACTCTGTAGCCTTTGTTAAAAACACGACACATCACTATTTACAATCATTCATCAAATTAACTTAATATGTGCTTAATATATCCATTAGACTGTAATGTTAAAAAAGGACAATCAAATCATTAAATCCTACACTGTAAACCTACACCAAGGAATAGACCTAAAATACTGCATATACTCTTAAAATAGATTTGTTCTATCACTATATTGTTTCATTTTTGACTGTTTGTAAACCAAAAGGTTCTCTAGAGGATGATCTGGTTCTTGAAGCTCCTGTTCAGATCCTTGTGTGGAAGTACGATCGAGTTTCGAATGATGACTTCTGATGGAATGTTCACATTGCACCCTGAGGAAAAACAGAAAACACTACATCAGAGGTTTAAATTAGTGCCATATAAATGCAGATTGCTGCTGAAATGCCTGACTGGCCTGCTTTTGTACGAGGTTATTTTCTGACTAGAACGTAGATACGGCTGCAGCATCACACCTGGCTGGACGCGGACTGCCTGAAAGCAACAGCTCCATCTACTGGAAACTCCCTCATTAATAATTCAGTAATTCAGTAATATTTCTTCCTTGTCATGGGGTTTTCTCTTCTATTTCACCATTTTCCACATTTTAGAATAAAGGTTGAGGAATTTAATAAGTGTTGCTTACACCACAATTATTTTCTTTTATCACAAGCATCCCTGACACAAGTTCCAGATGCATATCACAGGTTTATGTTTTAAGCCGCACAATTAATTGCATAAAATTCGAAATCATCATATGGACCTGCGCTGTTATTTAATTGCAAAGTTTCGCAATTTGTCACAGGTAGTATACATATAGTGGATGTAATAGTTATGTAGAACTTGCCAATCATTTAAGTGTGTGTGTGTGTGTGTGTGTGCGTGTGCGTGTCTTATCAGCTCAAGGCCGTCTTTCCGTTTCCAAGGCTACTGTCTCCTATATTGGACTCTAAGGAAGGTGAAAGTTTCTTAAAGAGAATCATTACTGGTGACGAGAAATGGATTCATCACTATGAGCCTGAGAGTAAACGGAGTTTATTAAGTATGGAACAGAAACTTTTGAACGACCTAGAAAACGTTTAAAAGACGACCATTAGAGAGAAAATGGATGCTTATATTTTTCTTGGATTCTCAAGAACCCGACGAGGAACATGGCGAGGCACATGCGCACACTCACATCCTCACATCCTCCCTATAGTCATGATCTGACTCCAAGAGACTTTCACCTGTTTGGTCCCCTGAAAACAGTCCTACAAGCATAGAGATTCACTTCTGATGAAGAAGTGAAGACAGCGGTGCATTCTTGGTTCGCAGCTCAGCCTAAAACATTTTCAAGGCGGGAAATGAATGCTTGTTAACAGACGGACAAAATCTATTATGTCGAAAACTTGTGTATTTGTCTTTTCTAAAAGGCAATTAAAATCAATTCTACAGTAAGAGTGTGAATAATGGTAGATTAATAGTTACATATCACAAATCACAATGGCAATACGTGTCAAATTAAATCACAGCTATTAATTTAGTGTTTCTTTCTTTCTTTTATTTAAGTCTCTAGTGTTTCATTTTTGTAACAGCCAACAATAAAGCTTAATATTTTCTAACACAAGAAATTCTCTAGGATGGAGTGATGTGTATTAAAACAAGGTGCTTTTCAAGTAAGCAATACCAGAAACTACCTCCTGCATTAATAATTAGAAACAGCTTTGTAAAAATATAAATAATATACAAGGTGCTTCCACAGAAATGTAAAAATGTCAGTGTTGTGATTTAAGAGGAATAAAACACTACAGGACTTAATGTTATAAGAAAAGAATCATTTTGATTATTTTGCTAGAACAGGATGCCTTCTTGTGGGAATTTTCCATACATAAAGCATAGCGAATTCTGAACAGATACTGTATCTACACCCCATAGAAGAGGGACCGGAACCAGGACTTTTGATGGTGCAGAATAACAGGACACAGTTATGAGAGGGGAAAACTACCTTATTTTCAACAACAGAATCCCCTGTTAGATTAATGGACATGATCGGACTGCCTTCATCACGTCTGAAACACCGGCCTCCCAGGAACTCATTTAATGACCCACAAATGTGGAAATGGCTTGGAGCAAGGTTTTAGTTTTTTTTAAAGGTTCAGGCGTTCCATTAGCAGAATGTCTGCAGTGGGACCCGAACCACCTTGGCCGGGTTCATCATTCCCGCGCATGTGGTCTTCTTGAAAATGTTTGCACCTTTTAAACGTTTTACTGCAGCTGAGAGTCTCATCACCGAAGTGTGCTTGAAGTCTTCTGTACATCTATATGCCTTCATTCATGAGAAATTTCATCATCAAGTCCCAGTTTGACTTGAACACCCCTTGTAAGTATGTACTGTACATGTTTCAAAATGCATACTCCCCAACCCTAGCACTGCTTTATTATTATGTCCTTATATTTTGACCTTATAAAAAAAAGTGTAAAGAAATTATACAGTAACCCAAAATAAAAACATATAACATTGAATGCTATATTTCTGATTACGTAAAACAGCCCTAATGTCATTTTTAGCCATCTTGTTCATTTTTGTAATGTAGCCACATGTGCATGCCTGCAGTAACAAACCAGCTGTTTGGATCTCATTATGAGCTTAAAATCAGAAAACCTCTATGTTCAGCTGATGAGAGGAAGAAATCTTCTGCCTACCCAGTATTGTAATAGATGGAGTCAAACCTCCATCTCTGAACAGAGTCTCGCTGTCGATTTTCGCGAAAGGGTCATTGGGGTTGGGGTCACTCGGCGTCCCCTCCACTCTCGCCCACTTTCCGACTGTACTGTCCCAGCCCACGATGCTGTTAAGCACACAGCAGTGATCCTGAAACGAGAGCCCAGGACGAACCGTTTACACAGATAGTATTCAGCTCACATGTTTCGTCCCTTTTCGGCTTCCACACCGTTTGTTTCTTTCGGGACGTCTAACAATGCAAAATCTGTGGTCGACAAAACAGAACAGCAGGACAACACAAAACTAATCAAACAAATCAAATCGAGTGGGTGCACTCTGCAGCTCGGGGACACTAGACTTCTGTACCTGCAGTGTGGCGCCATGTAAGACGATTGATTCTCTCACTCGAACTCCTGCGCCGATTATTACACCTTTCCCTATTGAGACGTTAGGGCCCAGCTGAAGCGGTATTAAAAACAGTTATACAATAACATAACGCTCCTCTGGTACTCTTTAATATGATGCTTGAAGATTGTTTTGATGTACTTACAACAGCTGTGGAGTCGATATTAGCTGTCTGATGGATGTATACGTTCCCTGTGGGTGGAAAATATCATTCATATTCAGTAAACACAGCCTACTCAGGTTTATGCTCATCTATAATAACAATAATTAGAATAATACCTATTATTTTAGGGCCTCCTTCCTCGTTTTTGGCAAGTCTTTCTGGATGCGTCTCATTATACCGGTTCAGATACAAACGACTGGCGTAAATTGCCGAGCTGTCAATCAAATTAGGTCACGTCAAGTGATTGAAATCATCTAATTCTTAAGATGAAGGAATACACAGAGGGAGAGCGAGAGAGGGCGAGTGCTCATGAGCATACCCTGCTGATTTAATCTGGCTCCAGAAATGTTGCGTTTTGTACACATAAAGTTGTTTCTTTCCAGCCAGCATTGTAAAAATGTCCTGCTCCAAGCGGATCAGTTCTCGCAACTGCCTGCCGCACGGAGGCTCCTCTCTGTAGAAACACAGCAACTCAATTTAAAGTCTATTTCAGGATCATAATTCTCCCACTTTTCTCACTGAATGTAATACTGGAACTTGGTTTAAGGTACATTAAGTCAGTCTGTATGTTGTTAGAATGGTAGGAATCATCACACATCACCATTAAAGCAGCTATATTTATTCTGAGTTATAGAATTATAATTTTTAACCTGTTTGACTGGTCACTTTTGTTTTAGACAATTAGCCCATAAACAATGACAACCAGAATGTAGTGTTTCTTTTAGTGGAAAGTTCAAGAATTACAAAGTTTCATTTTACCCCAAATATCATTGTATACATAAATCATTAGCTTAAAAAAAGAAAACTAATCTGTAATAAAAGGGTGTGTGGAATTCACTCCTTTCATATAGTGCCGTGAAAAAAGTACATAAAATACTGTTTTTTTTTTTTATGATGATTTCATTTATGAAGAGAATTAAGCAGCCCAAACTACCTGACCCTATTAAAGTGAAAAAGTCACTTTGACATCCAAAAAAACATCTTGATTATCCCTGGTCTGGTGAGACAAAAGATAAATTTGTGTCTCATTTAAAGTTGAACGGAAGATGTGCATCCCATCTCACCCGGCTAAAAAATTTATATTTAAATTTATATTTTTTACATCATACCAACATCCTTTGCAACTCCAGGACCTGGCGAACTTGATGGAACCATGAATTCTGCGCTCTACCAGAAAATCCTAAAGGAGAATGTCCGACCATCAGCTTGTGACCTCAAGCTCAAGCGCGCTGGGAATTTGCAGCAGGACAATGATCCGAAACACACGTCCACCTCAAAATGTAGTGGCGTAGTCCAGATTTAAATCCGAATTACAACCTTAAACAAGACATTAATGCTCGAAAACCCTCTAATGTGGCTGAATTAAAATAATTCTGCAAGGAAGACTGGGCCAAAATTCCTCCACAGCAATGTGAAAGACTCATCAGCATTTATTGTAAATGCTTGATGCCAATTGTTGCCAACGAGGGTGGCACAACCAGTCATAAGGTTTAGGGGATAATTACTTTTTCACAGATAATCAGGCAGGTTTGGACAGCTTTTTTTCCCTTATTTAATTATTTTCACTGCACTGTAAATATTTTACCCGTAGTAAATACGTTTTTGAACACATCTGCTTAAATGATACTTACAGCAGCCTGTCCTCCTGATGTCTTTGAAATACTTTTCCAATGTGGACAAAAATCTCTGGAGTGAATATGTAGATGCCACAGTTGATAATATCACTTATAAACGTACTTGGTTTCTCCACAAAATGAAGCACCTGCCCAAGAAGAACAAGAGAAAGACATTAAACAAAAAGAAGAACCAAATGTCTTCTCTAATTCAGTATTTTCTAATTGTGATTTGGTGAGAGTATTATTTATACCTCATTCGTTTCCTGGTTCTCCACAATGCAGCCATAGTTCAAAGACTGTTTCCTGTTAGCCTGGTGAAAAATGCAACAAAAGTGTCAAACAAAACCTCAGCTTCACCATCCCTGCCTCTGTAAAAATCCAGTGACTTCTAGTTTACCGTAGTGCCCAAAATAATTCCACAGTGAGAGTTTCCTTGCTGGTGGTGGAAGTGGAGCATGTCCTGCAGGGGGAACGCAGAGCAAACGTCGGCATTCATGAGGAAGAACGCAGACGGGCCCCCGGACAGGATCTGGTCTCGGAAATGGTAAATTCCTCCACCTGTGCCAAGTGCTGCAAACTCCTGCAGGTATCTACACATTATCCCAGAAGACGACAAAAGGATAGATGTTATGAATGCACCTTTAGTTATGAAAAGGTACTAATAGAAACTATTTGACATGAAGAAGAATGACTGTTTATAGTTGTTATAATGAAAGTCCGGGGTTTTGAAACATTTTTGTACCGCATCAGTATAAACAGCGGCGTTCAAGCCAACCCGGGTCTTGAGGTGAAAGTTCTTGTAAAAGAAGGTACTGTATAAAACTGATTTACAGACGATTTTAAGCATAGTTTGGCGATAAGTCTCTTAGCCGCAGTAAAAACATTTGAAAGGTGTTTTATAGAAGACCATATGTGGCTCTGAGCCCACGACAGACCCTTTACCCTACTTGCAGAGGAGACTCAAGGAGTCCGTGGAAACCGTACTCACAATCATTCACCTGTTCCACTTCATTCACTTCTACATTACAGAATCTCTCCTGGGAGTTACAGTATTCCCACATCCCTGTACATTCCTGACCTTTCTCCAAGCCATTTCCACATGTTTGGCTCATTAACGGAGTTACTGGGAGGCCAGTATTTCAGACAAACATGCAGTCCGATCATGGCTCCAACATATTAAGAAGACTTTCTACCTTGATGGGGTCTAAGCACCAGTGAAACACTGACATAAGTGCATTGATGTTGCAGGAGATTATAAATGGAAAATAAAGGGAGTTTTTAACGCTCATAACTGTGTTCTGTTATTCTGCACAATCAAAAGTCCCGCTTGGACGTGAACGTGTCTTGTAGCTCATCTTAAGTATCGCTTGAGAATTAAATTTGCTAACCTGACATGAAATTATTATCATATCATCACATATTGGCATTTCTATCTTCCATGACCCCCTTGCAACTTTTGCTGGGAAAAGTGAGCCAACATGCCTCTGAGACATTTCTGTTGGCAGAACACTGTAATATAAGATGTTGTTTTTAGAAAATAATCCACTTCAGGGTGGTAAAAGCAACTCTGCCTCGTGTTGGGCCACATCACACAATAATTCTGATGATCATTTTCCTATAACAGCATGTCTGCCAAGTTACATTCCTTACATATAAAGTAACAGGTTTACTCTATTCTCCTACCTTACTGAGACTTTGAACTCTTGCTGGGCAGAAGCTATGAAGCGGTTCAGCTCCTCATTAGGCTGGTAAAACCCAATCAAGATGATTTCCTTCATATTGGGCACCTGTTGAGGAAGAGTCGCCCATCAGATCATAATATTTGATTCAAAAAGTTGCATGTTCTTTCTTGCATCAAGCTTTCAGTGGGTCTGTACTTCCATTCTTTACTACAGAGTATAATAAGATTTAAGATCAATATCTGAATATCAAGATGGAATTATAACATGGTACGCTGCTGTCTGTAAAGGCTATGACAGATTTCTTACCTTGGCACAGGCCTCAATGTGGTGTTGGAGCATTGGCACACCAGCCACAGGAAAGAGAGGCTTGGGCACTTCAAATGACAGCGGGCGGAACCGAGTCCCTGGAAAAAGGCAACAAAATGAGAGTTAAATAATGTGCATGACTAAACTACTATAGGTATGTATAGTCGTGGCCAAAGGTTTTGAGAATTAAATAAATATTGGAAATTGGAAAAGCTGCTGCTTAATTTTTTATAATAGCAATTTGCATATACTCCAGAATGTTATGAAGAGTGATGAGATGAATTGCATAGTCCTTCTTTGAAAAAAAAACCTTCCACTGCATTTCGTTGCTGTCATTAAAGGACCTGCTGAGATCATTTCAGTAATCGTCTTGTTAACTCAGGTGAGAATGTTGACGAGCACAAGGCTGGAGATCATTATGTCAGGCTGATTGGGTTAGAATGGCAGACTTAACATGTGAAAAGGAGGGTGATGCTTGAAATCATTGTTCTTTCATTGTTAACCATGGTGACCTGCAAAGAAACGCGTGCAGCCATCATTGCGTTGCATAAAAATGGCTTCACAGGCAAGGATATTGTGGCTACCAAGATTGCACCTAAATCAACAATGTATAGGATCATCAAGAACTTCAAGGGAAGAGGTTCAATTCTTGTTAAGAAGGCTTCAGGGCGTCCAAGAAAGTCCAGCAAGCGCCAGGATCGTCTCCTAAAGAGGATTCAGCTGTGGGATCAGAGTGCCACCAGTGCAGAGCTTGCTCAGGAATGGCAGCAGGCAGGTGTGAGCGCATCTGTGCACCAGTGAGGCGAAGACTTTTGGAAGATGGCCTGGTGTCAAGAAGGGCAGCAAAGAAGCCACTTCTCTCCAAAAAAAAAACATCAGGGACAGATTGATCTTCTGCAAAAAGTATGGCGAATGGACTGCTGAGGACTGGGGCAAAGTCATATTCTCGGATGAAGCCTCTTTCCAATTGTTTGGGGCATTTGGAAAAAGGCTTGCCCGGAGAAGAAAAGGTGAGCGCTACCATCAGTCCTGTGTCATGCCAACAGTAAAGCATCCTGAGACCATTCATGTGTGGGGTTGCTTCTCATCCAAGGGAGTGGGCTCACTCACAATTTTTCCCCAAAACACAGCCATGAATAAAGAATGGTACCAAAACACCCTCCAACAGCAACTTCTTCCAACAATCCAACAACAGTTTGGTGAAGAACAATGCATTTTCCAGCACGATGGAGCACCGTGCCATAAGGCAAAAGAGATAACTAAGTGGCTCGGGGACCAAAACGTTGAAATTTTGGGTCCATGGCCTGGAAACTCCTCAGATCTTAATCCCATTGAGAATTTGTGGTCAATCCTCAAGAGGCGGGTGGACAAACAAAAACCCACTAATTCTGACAAACTCCAAGAAGTGATTATGAAAGAATGGGTTGCCATCAGTCAGGATTTGGCCCAGAAGTTGATTGAGAGCAGCCCAGTCGAATTGCAGAGGTCCTGAAAAAGAAGGGCCCACACTGCAAATATTGACTCTTTGCATAAATGTCATGTAATTGTCGATAAAAGTCTTTGAAACATACACACGTGGACAAAATTGTTGGTACCCTTCGGTCAATGAAAGAAAAACTCACAATGGTCACAGAAATAACTTTAATCTGACAAAGTCATAATAAATAAGAATTCTATGAATGTTAACCAATGAAAGTCAGAATTTGCTTTTCAACCATGCTTCAACCTAATTATTTAAAAAAAATGAACTCATGGAACAGGCCTGGACAAAAATGATGGTACCCCTAATTTAATAGTTTGTTGCGCAACCTTTTGAGGCAATCACTGCAATCAAACGATTCCTGTAACTGTCAATGAGACTTCTGCACCTCTCTGCAGGTATTTTGGGCCACTCCTCATGAGCAAGCTGCTCCAGTTGTTTCCGGTTTGAAGGGTGTCTTTTCCAGACGGCATGTTTCAGCTCCTTCCAAAGATGCTCAATAGGATTGAGGTCAGGGCTCATAGAAGGCCACTTTAGAATAGTCCAATGTTTTCCTCTTAGCCATTCTTGGGTGTTTTTAGCTGTGTGTTTTGGGTCATTGTCCTGTTGCAAGACCCATGACCTGCGACTGAGACCCAGCTTTCTGACACTGGCCAGCACATTTCTCTCTAGAATCCCTTGATAGTCTTGAGATTTCATTGTACCCTGCACAGATTCAAGACACCCTGTGCCAGATGCAGCAAAGCAGCCCCAGAACATAACAGAGCCTCCTCCATGTTTCACAGTAGGGACAGTGTTCTTTTCTTGATATGCTTCATTTTTCCGTCTGTGAACATAGAGCTGATGTGCCTTGGTAAAAAGTTCCATTTTTGTCTCATCTGTCCATAGGACATTCTCCCAGAAGCTTTATGGCTTGTCAACATGTAGTTTGGCATATTCCAGTCTGGCTTTTTTATGATTTGTTTTCAACAATGGTGTCCTCCTTGGTCGTCTCCCATGTAGTCCACTTTGGCTCAAACAACGACGGATGGTGCGATCTGACACTGATGTTCCTTGAGCATGAAGTTCACCTTGGATCTCTTTAGAAGTCTTTCTGGGCTCTTTTGTTACCATTCGGATTATCCGTCTCTTTGATTTGTCATCAATTTTCCTCCTGCGGCCACGTCCAGGGAGGTTGGCTACAGTCCCATGGATCTTAAATTTCTGAATAATATGTGCAACTGTAGTCACAGGAACATCTAGCTGCTTGGAAATGGTCTTATAGCCTTTACCTTTAACATGCTTGTCTATAATTTTCTTTTGAATCTCCTGAGACAACTCTTTCCTTCGCTTCCGCTGGTCCATGTTGAGTGTGGTACATACCATGTCACCAAACAACACAGTGACTACCTGGAGCCCTATATATAGGCCCACTGACTGATTACAAGATTGTAGACACCTGTGATGCTAATTAGTGGACACACCTTGAATTAACATGTCCCTTTGGTCACATTATTTTCAGTATTTTCTAGGGGTACCATCATTTTTGTCCAAGCCTGTTCCATGAGTTTATTTTTTAAAATAATTCTGTTGAAGCATGGTTGAAAAGCAATGTCTGACTTTCATTGGTTAACATTCAGATAATTTTTTTAAATTATTACTTTTGTCAGATTAAAGTTATTTATGTGACCATTGTGAGTTTTTCTTTCATTGACCGAAGGGTACCAACAATTTTGTCCACGTGTGTATGAAGTGCTTGTAATTATATTTCAGTACATCACAAACAACAGAAACAAAGATCTAAAAGCAGTTTAGCAGCAAACTTTGTGAAAACTAATATTTGTGTCATTCTCAAAACTTTTGACCATGACTGTATATCAAGATTACAGGATTACTTTTTCTATGTTAAAATCTGTAATTATATTTTTTATGGGGACCATTAAATAATATGCCATAAATGTCCATTTTAATGTTGTTAAATGATCTTTAGATTTATAATTAACATGTAATTATTAGTGGCATCCAAAAATTGTTTTGTTATAACATTACAAGTCAATTTTTTTCAATTTTTTTTTTTTTTACTTTTAATTGAACTTTCATCAGCACCATGGACAGGTTTCATCTTTCCTCTAATAGCAGTGTCATTGTGATTCAGTCCTCACTTCATGTCTTTCAAGCTCAACTACAATCTACTCAAACCGTTCAGCTTCCTAAGCTTCAAGTTTCATGCCAATACCACCTTCAGTCCTGTTGTGCTTGTCATCTTGTACAGTATATCACTAGATTAATGGGCTTTTAGAAACTTCGTGTCCACATTTCCCATCTCAACCACTTCTGTATTGGATTTCTTATTAATATGAGCATCACTAGAAAATACTGATGAAGAAAAGATTCAGGAGCTAACACCACCACCTTACTGATATGGCTTAATTAAGTTTTTTTTTCTTCTATCTGCTTGTTAAGTAGTGCTATACCTCCCTGTGATAACACCATCTCCAATTCCAAACCTTGGTTCATTATTCTCTTTTTCATTGTTTTAATCAATCAGAATTTAAAATCACAGTTGTCATTCTATTGTTTTTCTGGTGATGAAAAGGAGAACAAGCAATGGCTACACTTGAAAAACCTGTAGCCATCTAATCGCTTTTCTTTTTGCACGTTTGCCCCACCGTAACATTAGGAGTTTATACTTTGGACCTTCATCCAATGGGTTTTTAGCTGAGGAAGGGGAATTTCCTGGCTCGACATCTCATCCTACCAGCAGGCACCATTTTGCGGAAGTCATAAAAAAAGTTATATTTTGATTAACCGAATGTGCATGATTGAAGAAATACTGTGCAAGCAAATACAGATAATGTTGCACATTTTGTCCTTTACTCACTTTCATTGATTCTTTTAAAAAATTAAATTAATATATGTCACATCACACTTGTCAAGAGAATTAACCTCCATTGTAATGGTGCTAGTAACATCCTTCTGTGATGTCAGCACTGCAGCCTTCTCAGAGGAGTAATACAGCAGCATGAGGCTTATTAATACCAGTATCAACAAGTCAATCACAAATATTATAATATAAATATGTTTCATGTGTTTTCGGGGGGTCCCTGTTGTTAGAAACAGACTTTCCGAGAAGTCTTACAAAGCATGTGAGTTACCTCACTTTTTCCTACTTCACACCTGGGGGGACAGATGACAAGTCGCTTTCACTTAAGTGGTAATTACTTTTTAAATGGACATTTTGTTTTCTTAAAGACAAACACCTGCGCTAATAAGCTTTAAAGCTTCTTTCGCATATTGGTTTTCTTCTTCCTTGTTGTACAACGACGGTTGGAATTCAGTACCTACAACTTTAGCTCTCATTCTTCCGCATCTTCCTGGCCTCTACAAGCGATTTTTCAGTCCAGACTTTATTCCCTGATCTTGTCTTGTCTTGATCCGTGTCTCTAACTCTTCATTCACTTTATCTGGCACTTTCACTCAATCTTCTCCATATGTTCCCTTTTAGTACCACTCAGCAACTAGTTGGGGTTCTGTAGGTTGCATCACCATCACCTATAGATCTCACACTCCCTCAACTACCCGGGCCTTTAAAATCTTTTCAGTCCAGTCTTCCTCAAATAAAAAAATTTAAAAACACATTAAATGCCTCACTTGGTTCATTATCCCACTTCTGTTGCCACTGTTGTTTTGTTTTTCTCCCAACTTTACCTTTAGCCTCTGACTTAAAAAAAAATGTATATTGATCTCAAAAATTACTTTTGTGATTGCTTCTTTTTCCAGCTTGTCCGCTCTTTCATTTCCCGAGATACCTGAATAGACTTGTAGCCACAAGAAGAGACATTTTTCCCTTGTCTAACTATTCTTGCGATGGTTGGCTTCTGGTTGTACCTGTACCAGTGTTTGTAAGTGCTGCTGCTGAGTCACTACAAATCACTTTAGCCAATTCTAGTGCCATCAGTAATACATACAGCTCCAAAGCATATAATAAGACATTTTCTTGCTACTCTCCAATTTGTAACTTTTTTTTTTTTGGTATATTGGTCTGTCCAAATGCCATCCAGCACATCGGGTACCCACCCTGGAGATATATGCATCGCTTCTGTGGCGGTTACTTAAGGGGTCAGGTTGCCAGCTTGAAGCCTGGAATGCCATTTAGCCTAACCTAGCCTAATCTGTTGACTGTGGAAGGAAACCGGAGTACACGGAGGAAACCCACCAAGCATGCGGAGCAATGCAAACTCCATGTTCCCAGACCCTGAGGTGGGAATCGAACCCCAGACCATTGAGGTGCAAGGCAACAGCGCTAACCACTACATCACCGTGCCGCCCATTCTGTAACTAGGCGCAGTAAATGTAGCTCGTTTTTTTCATAAGCTAACTGATATACAGTACACTATATGGACAAAAGTATTTGCATAAGTATTTGCGTTGTATAGGTCACACGGTCTTGTGCCCACTGCAAACGTTCACGGCGGTGTCTAGGTGTCAGTGGAGTCACCTGCAATGGTCATCTGGCATTCAAGCCAAAGCGGTGGAGTCGGTTGAAAAGGGTTTGTCTAGAAACCCTAGTACAACCCACATCTCATAAACGTGCCTGCAGCTTTGCGGCTGTTGCATAACGATGTCCGAGTGCATAGGTCCTTAGGTACTGGTCATCATTGCGGTCTGTCACTCGTCGGGCTCTGTCATGAACTCTGCCAGTAGTTCTGTGTCTTGATGCAAGTCTGCTGATGACACTTTGAGACACACCAAGTTCACGAGCAACATCTGACTTCCTGCCACCGACCCGAAGGCGCGCCATGGTCAGGTGGCGCTGCTCGTCCGTTAAGTGACCTCGTGTGTTCATGGCTGTTTGAATGATGAACTTGGAATGACTTACTGACAATACCAGCTTTTTATACCCACAGAATGTTGAAACTGATGCCACATTGAAAAGGGTTGTCTTTTGGTCTTGGCCACAATATAAAGCACACCTGTACACAATGAGACCATTACATGGAAAACAAAATGAGGTGTGTGTATCACCCCAATACAATTGCCTCCCTATCCCAAATATATCTGTAGTGAAACAAACACCGCATGTATGACATCCACGGAGTCTCTCACAATATCCCTAACTTATTGTGAATAGTGTATTTCAATATGGAGCCTGTCCCCATTTTGCAGCTATAACAGCTTCCACTCTTAGAAGGCTTTGCACAAGATTTTGGCGTGTTCCTGTGGGAATTCATGCCCATTTATTCTGTGGAGCATTTATGAGGTCAGATGAGAAGGTCTGGTCTCAATCCCCGTTACAGTTCATTCCCAAAGGTGCTCGATGGGGTTGAGGTCAGGGTTTGGTGTTAGGGCCAGTCAAGTTCTTCCACACCGATCTCATCAAACCATGTCTTTATAGTCCTTGCTTTGACACAGTCGTGTTGGAATACAAAAGAGTCTTCCCCAAACTGTTTACATAGCATTGTCCAAGATGTCTTGGTATGCTGAAGCATTAGGATTCCCTTTTTTCACTTGGGATAAATAGGACAGATTGAAACACCCAAATTCAATAATTAACGGGTTTGGGCAAATACTTTGGTCCATATAGTGTACAAGTCTTCATATGTCGCACAGAAGACAGTTCTGTATCCTAAACAGCAGCTGTCTTACACACTTCACCTAAAGCATCATTCTCCTCAGGGTTTCCCAGTATTATTCTGCAGCGTCATCGTTAACCTTAATCCGCAGTGTTAACAAATCACGTGACGTCACTTGTCATTCTGGGTTCTCAGCGCCACGTCATCGTAAACTCAACAATGTCTTAAAGCCCCTGTTACATATCCTCACACGACAGGTGCACAATGTAATCCAGATCTAACACACACCACTCACCTTTCTGAGGACCGCCGATCAGAATCACTGCCTTTAACATCTTCAGACTGCACACACTGTCAAACAAATAAAAACAAACTGGATCTCAAAAGATGCCACGATCATTCACAATATATTTCTTATCTCCCCGTTTTTAATCTACGAAATAAACGATTTAATAAGCTGTATAAATATTTATTTTCGTTTTAAAAGACACGGGTTTTAAACCGTCATAAACGAAGACTTTTCGAAACGCAGGACAGAATTCGCTTATTTCATTCAATCCAGTAAACCCACAAATGCGGAAGTTAGGATACTACAATAGTTAAATCCACGCCCATTTGTCCCGCCCAGGCTCACCTACTAAACCAATCATAAGAGTAGTGGTCGGTTAACTCCTCCCACCCTGTTTTTATGGTTCGATGTCGCCCTCTTATGGTACACACAAACACACAAAAACGTGCATACATACTGAGTTGGAAAGTGGAATATGTAACGTGTGTATATGACTGTTGTCACACACACACACACACACACACACACACACACACGCAATTTCTGTACAATTTTATATACATATATACAGTATATACTAGGGGACACGGTGGCTCCACTTGGGATATACACTATGTGCAATTTATATTTTTTCATATAATTCTATTTTAATTCTAATTTATTGTACTTTTGTTCATCTGTTAATTCGTAGATTTGTACATTGAATCTCGATTTTTTTTATTTGCATTCCAATTATTTTTATTAGATTTTTTTTTTACCGGATATACTGTATAACTTTAGTTTAATTATAGGATAAAATATTCAACTCCATCTATTTAACTATATCTATCTATCTTTCTATGTTATCCTATATTTACTTTTTAGGCCACACAGTCATACATGCATTTCATTGCACATCATACGTTGTATAGTTACATGACAAAAAAAAAAAAGGAAATATAGTCAGGTAGACTAAAAATGCCTTCAGAACAACTGCTGTTGTTATTATTGTTGTTGTTGTTGTTGATTATATTAATGTTAATTATAGATCACTGTTCATATACATAGCAGCTGAAAGTTGTGTACAATGTAGTTTAAAAAAATAAAATAATAAAAAGTAATGTAGGAGCAAGTCACACAGACCCCACTTGAGATCAGATTTTAAGGTGTTAAGTAGTGTGTTTTTTCTTCTATCTGAAATGCAGGACATGGATTTTATTGATCATATAATTCTATATAACACTACATAATTCATGGCAATATAAGCGATTAGGATTTTGTTAGATAAAGTAGGGAGTACTAACTAGTATGGTCTTTCACAAGATTTGGACTATACCATGTAATAAAAATATCTATAGGACTAAATTTGTATTTATAAATATTTTTGACTGAACAATAAGAAAGTAGCAAGTAATCATAGTATTTTAGTTATAATATCAATATTAAGTTCATAGCTGTATTCAGCAACAGGTTCCCAGTGTTCAGTGTACATGATTAATGCCCAACAGGGATATAGGATGCAGACAGAAAGCGGTCTGAACCATCCACCAAATCGTTAAAGTTCAAGTTCCAAGCCCATTTAAATCTTAGACTTAGGTTTTGATTTAGGTTTATGGGAAAATTTGTGGGGTTTTTTTTAGAGTTATCTTTTCATCACAGAATGTAGTGTGGATTTATAGTTTCCCAGTCGTTGCATTCTCTTATCCAGCTCCAACTAAAACCACTTATGAAATTATTAAGTGCTCTTTGGTTGAATAATTAGACCAAATAACATTCTTAGAATTTTACTGAAGACTTCTGGACTTTACAATCATTGTCTCATGTTTCATGTATCGTGTTGTGCGTGACAGCGTAATGGGCTGTTCAGTCTGTTTAGTTCTGTGCTTACTGAAATCTCTCTAGTGGCCAGAGTGGCTGGGAATTCCCTGTAGGCCTGGTCGGTAATCTGTCCCTGCTCACGCTCTGCGAATAAATAAATAAATGAGTGAGAGAGAGAAAGAGGGAGAGAGAGAAAAAAGATAGATAGATAGATAGAAAGAAATTAATGCAATTCTAAAGCATTGATCAAAAAAAAAAAATATATATATATATATATATATATTTTTTTTTTTTTATTTATTTTTTTTTTTTATCTATAATACATTTCTGTTTTATTTTGTTTCTATATTGCAATTGCAAATTTGCAATTGCTGGATTCACACACAACGTTTCACCCAAGGAAGAAAACCTTTTGTGGACTAGAACTTTATATTTCATCTCTGAGATGGAAAAATGCAGGGCTGTCTCTACACATAGCAGCCTACTTAATCCTGATTGATCAGGAGGTACAGGTCTGTCTATGGACATATATGGTACTGGTGTCAACAGTGAATGGACCACACATGAGGTTGTTTAAACACTGTTCCCCCACACCAGTCTCTCCCAGGCTAGAATCTCTCCTATCTTTTCCTCATTCTATCTGTTCATTTTCCTCACTGCACTCCTGACTCACGTTATGCGCTGTGAGTTATGGTACATATTTGGGCATTTCCCTGTTATCTTTATCTCCATCTGCTTCATGCAGCACCGAAGAGGTTTGGAACAATTCCTCCTAACAATATACTTTACTTTGTGAAAATACAGTTTCATGTCTCTCCTTTGGCTACATTTTGCTTCTTAGTATATATTCTATAAATTAATACAAAATAAATTCAACATAAATGTCTACAGTGTTGGTAGTTTTATTTTCAATTTGATTCAATTAAATTGTATTTGTATAGCACTTTTAACAATCGTCACTGTCGCGAAGCAGCTTTACACAATCAAAAGAAAATTATGGAAATGTATATGAAATCATGTATGAAAATATGTATGAATTAAAATGATTAGATAGATTATGTCAGGAGGTGGCACAGTGGCTCATTGTGTGTGTGTGTGTGTGTGTGTGTGTGTGTGTGTGTGTGTGTGTGTGTGTGTGTGTGTGTGTGTGTGTGTGTGTGTGTGTGTGTGTGTGTGTGTGTGTGTGTCTGTGTTTCTGTGTGTTTGTGGAGTTTCTGTGTGTTGGTGGTTCCCCCAGGTATTTTACGTTTCCCTACAAAATGAACTCAACTTGTGCAATGCTAAATGGCATTCTACATTGCTAACAGTGTGTGAGTGTGTGTGTGCACCTGTGCACAAGGTATCTTCCCCATACAGTAATGAGTGTTGGTGTAAAGTCATAGGTCATTGATACCAAGCATTTTTCAACTGTGACAGTTTGCATGAATGATGATAATGAGATGCTGATTGTTTAAGCGTTCCTCTCTTGCTATACCACTGATACACTCACTTTCACTAAGTTTGCAAAGATACTGTAGCTGTGCTTGGAGTTGTGCTTCCCTGCATTCCCACTTAAAAGACTGGCTAATGTGGTTAAGTGTGGTCTAAATAGTGGGACTCACTGCCCACTGTTGAGCTTGGTGCCTCAGCTGGGCTACAACTCTCTCCCAGTGTTTCTACTTAATCTTGTACAAACTTTACCAGGTTCCCTCCAATAACCTCTTTTTCTCTTCTTCAGGCACAACAGGCATGGTGTTCCGTGGCAGAAATATCTTTGCAATATAACACTAACGGTGGAAAATTATCTGCCTTTTTTTTTTTTGTACTGTACAAAATCCTGCAATTTTAACAGGAGTGTGCAGACATTCTATAGTTCATGTACATACTGTATGTAACTGAGTTTCAAGAAGACTAGGTAACTGCCATGATTATTCAGAACCAGCAACCCACTGGTGAAAACCCAACAAAAATGTTAAAGAGAAACAATGGCCATTTATTTATAACACATACTACTATGTTCTACACTGACTTTGTGACATTGCTGATGGTCTTGGCTTGCATATGGACACACACAATTTTTTTTTCTAGCTTTCATTTAAAGCAGGACAGATGCTCTCCTCCAGAGTGACTTCCATTTGTTTTTTTTATCTCATTAGATATAGATTAGATTTGAGCATTTGAAGGTTAAGGGCCTTGGTTAAAGGCCCAAAAGTGGGCACTTGGTTGTGGTGGGGTTTGAACTTGGGATCTTCCAACCAGCAGTCCAATGCCTTAACTACTGAGCTGCACTTGCCCCCATGTCATGCTCTCAATTTATGTACTCTAAAATCATAGATATTTCTATTCATCATGGACAGTTAGCAAATTACTTGACTTGGTGGTTAGCACTGTGACCTTGCACCTTCAGGGTCTGGGATCCATTCCCATCTTGGGTCTGTGTGCATGGAGTTTTCATGTTCTCCCCATGCTTGGACATGCAGGTTAGGCTAATTGGTGTTTCTGAATGAGCTTGTGAGTGTATAATGTGTGCCAGCGATGGATTGGCACCGCATCCAGAGTGTACACCGTATCATACCCTAAGACTGCTGGGATAGGCTTCAGGCCCCCCTTGGCCCTGTGTACAGGATTAGGCGGTATAGATGATGAGTGGGGTGGTCAGGATTTTCTTCGTGTCTTAATGTTTCCTACCAGGACTATGATCGGATTGCTGGTTTCAAGGTGAAAATCAGACCGATAAAGATGAGATGAGTCAAACATCTGATGTTCAGAATACAAACATTAGTAAAATATGTGGGATGCACCGAAGGCTGCAATCAAAGTGTCTAGAACAAACATTCTAGTATTCATAAACACACTCAATGATCATTCCTGCAGGCTACTCTAATCACATTAACCACTTATAAACTGCTTGCCCTTTCATCTGGAACATTCCTGACATACTTTCTGCATGTTTTTTTTTTCCACGTTTTTTTTTTTTTTTTTCTACTTCCACTTGTCCAGGGAACGGTCAGAGAACAACATCATGTACTCGAATATCAGAGAGGATTTTGTCCTGCAGGTCGTGAGTTTCCTCCCACTGAAAGCAATTGGAACAATTGTTCAATATAGCTGTTACTATAATATGTCAAGGAGGTCCATGAGATGGAGAGCATGAGTGAGAGAAGAATGAACTGCAACCTGTCATGGCTAATATGCCATCCTTTCCAAAGCTTTGCTTTTTGCTTTTAAATCAAAGTATGAGTCTGTTTAAAACAGGGTTATATACTGAACACTGCGTGGGAATAAAAAGTGCACTTGTGTGCTTAGATCACTGGCCAAGAGGGATGCGAATGGTAGAGTGGCTGCGCATAAAAGCGGAGGAAAAGGTGTATTGTCTGACAGAGAAAAATGAGACACGCACTGTCTGTTTACTCCTTTATGTCTGGTTAATGTTCTGCACTACAGCACTGATATTCTCTCCTAACTGAGAGATTTTAACAGTGGAAACTTTATGGATAGGAGCTTTAAGGAGTGCAGTGTCTGGTTAATTCAGGCCATGCTTTTATACCTGCATGATAATTTATTGCAGCTAACAGCAACCAGCTGGCTAATGAACTCAGATTTTTGGATAAGCTCATGGTGCCATAAATTTGATTGAGGAGACCTGGAGATGATGAACCCAGTGTCTATAAACCGAATCGGTAATATAATATAAATAGTAATAAGTTTTATTAATTTTAATGTTAATGACATTAATTTATTTTAATAAAAGGTAAAAAAAAATTTTTATCCATTTATACTCATACACACCTTTGAAATAGTCTGGACTTATAGTTAACCTAATAAACACTAAGACACCAGTTAATCTAATCTAGATGTCTTTGGACTGTGGGAGGAAACCGGAGTACCCGGAGAAAACCCACCAAACAGAGGGAGAACATGTACGTACACAAGACGGGAATCAAACCCGGGCCCCGGAGGTGGAAAAGCTGGAACAGTGTTTTTTATTTAATAAATTTATCTGTTTTAGAGTATCATTTTGAAAATGACTTCCTTTTTTTAACTGTTACAACATGGGCCTCCATATCACATCCATGCCATGACGCATTGCTGCAATAACTCATGCAAATGGAGCCCCGACCAAGTAGTGAATGCTGAGTGTGTTAACTTTTTCAGTAAACCTTTTTTCTTTGTCTTTAGTAATATTCAAATTTTCTGAGATACTGAATTTTGTTTCTGAGTTTCACTTTACTGAAATTAATAAACTTTTTTAAGATATTCTAATTTATTGAGATGGACCTGTATATGATTACCACATTGTGTTTTTTTTATAATTAAAAAAACATTAAAGGCAAAAGATTTATTTTGATTTTATTTTTGTTTTTTTGTCACACTTCACCATAGGGCATGTTAAATCTGACCTGGGCTTTTTGTTCTCCATGTGTTTAATGACTGACTTTTTAGATAGCTTTGTAAATGTTTCTCTCTAAAAACTATTTTTAAAAAATCTATCTATCTATCTATATTATTTGTCAGAAAATAAACGAAAAGTCATGCCAGGTTTGTGTACATTAGGGTTACTTCATAATAAGACTACAAAAGAAATGAGGCAAGATTATGGTGTATATAATAAAAGCTATAAACTATAAAAGAGAGCTTTAACTTAGTGCTGGATAGCTTTACATCCCTGACATTTGCTGGTGAGTAATGAGGCATTCCTTTTCTTTTCTGCAATCATGGAAATTTACTAAGAGCTTGTCAAAGTAATAGCATAGCTGACCTGAGATTGTAACTCTAGCAAATTATTTTTTAGTGTTCCCCCTTAACCACTTTTGCACACACACACACAGACACAGACACACACATACACACAAACATGCACACACACATACACACATATGTACAGACGCATGCACAAATGCACTCTCTCTCTCTCTCTCACACACACACACACACACACACACACACACACACACACACACACACACACACACACGTGCGCGCACACATCAAGCAGTGTAACAGATGTTTATGACCATTTAAGGCAGCCGATGCAACGTTTTAACATAAACTGTGGGAGGCATGTGACGCAGTTCTGATTGGTGGAATGCCTCGGTGACTAGTCCAATAAGGCTCCCGTTTATGGACAGGTCAACAGGTTAGGCACATCCAAACAAATACCCGTGGAAGGTCCAGAACACGTCTCTTCTGGTTTCTGTCCAAGTTTAAAGAGAACAGGGAATCACATCATTCCATATTTCTTATCTCTCTCCTTCTTACCAGTGCCAATGATATGTTCTTTCAATAATGCTCCAGTCTCTAGTCGCTTTCCTCCTGATCTGTTTCTCCCTTTTTTGACGTTTTGCTGCTATGCTCTCAGTGTTCGGGCTTGCACAAGAATGTTCATATCAGTGTCCATATCTCAGCCTCTTCTGAAGGACTATGTTGATTCTCATCTCTGTCATAAACATTGCCCACTCATTCTCCTTGTGCCTTAGAGGTTCCTCAGGCTCCGCCTTTAACCCTTCCGAAGTTCACATCTGATCTCTGGTCAATCCGAGAAACTATTCCCCAAACCCACGTCACGTCCCATCATCTCAGAGATGCTGATCCTGAATCAGTAGCTTATCCACTTCCATGGACTGTTTAGCTTCCATTGCTGTACTACTGCATGGGTGCCTTCGCACTGGAAGTGTTTTCCTAATATGGCAGCAGAGGTCCCCACTGATGCCATGCTGGCATAAAAACATGTCCCCGTCTCAATTAACCTATTATAGAATGGAGACTAAGTTTTCAAACAGCCCATAACCCCCCCCCCCCCCCAACACCCCCCCCCCCCTTCCATCCCTCCCTCCCACCCTCTGTATATCCCCCTTGCTCAATAGCATTCTCTCTCTTTTTTGTTCTCTCTCCTCCTTCACTCTATTCCAGGGCATCTGAGCCAGCGGTGGCTCAAACAGAGCAGCAGGGAGCCACGGACGGAGCAGGACGTCCACCTAGTTCTTGAAGACCCAGGATCTCCCCAGACCGCATTTCAGAGGAGGATACGTCTCTGGGCGTTCCTGAAACTCTAGGTCTAAAATAAAAGAAAGCAAGAAACTTCCAGAAGTACCCTGGGGAGTAGTGTGAGTAGTGGCTAAGGAGAACAGATGGACTTCAGGGCAGCCCTTAAGCCCCGAGCGGGACCTAAACTGGGGTCAGAGATCAAGACAAACACCCCAGCCAAAGTAGACTTTAGGTCAGTGCTGGGAAAGAAAGAGGGAGGCTCACCGAAACCATCTCCAGCAGTGCCGGATAACAGCGGTGCACCTGCAGACTTCAGGGCCGTCCTCAACAAGAAAAAAAACCCAGAGCCAGAGAAGCCGAGCACGAAAGATCCAGCTCCTACACCAGCGATTTCTAAGGACAAACAGACAAATATTAACGGCGTGAATGTAGACACAGATAACAAAAAGAACAATTTAGTAGAAAACAAAGAGACTGACAATAAGAAAGACACAGGGACAACAAAAAAGGAGAGCATTCCTTGCACAGAAAAGAAAAGTGATGTTGAGGTAGTGGAGCCAGAGAGCAAAAGTGGACGTGTCGATCAGAAGAAGGGCAATGATGTGGACGGGAGTTCAGATGAAAAGAAGATTGTGTCCAATTCCGTGGATGGTGAGGATGGAAAGAAGAAAAGCTTGGGCAAAGCACCAGTGTTCACGCAGCCTCTGAGTGATTTGACGGTTCTCGATGGGGAGCGGCTGAGGTTAGAGTGCACGGTGACCTCTGACCCTCAGGCTGTCATCACCTGGACACTTGATGGGAAAGTCGTGAAGCCGTCAAAGTTTATTATCTTATCAAATGAAGGTATGACACAAATCATTATGCCGTCTTTCTTAATACTGTTCTTATGGTTATAGATTGAATTGTAGTTAATTATACTGACTAATTCGGGGTTTTTCCCTTTCTATTATGCCTGTATGTGGTTCTACATCTACAGCTCACTCACATGTCAGGAGACACATGTGTTCCTGTAGCTTTAAGCTTCTGATCTGATGAGACTTTCTCTGATACTCTCCACTCCTAATAGGCTGTAGACCACTATGCTCATAAATCAGGAATTGGGCTTCACATGAGTGATGCCAAGTTAGTGTTGTTATTTTAGCTTCTTTAGCTCATCCCCATTGAGCCATCTGATATGGGGGGTTTAAAAGGGACAGACCTTCTGTACAAACACAACGTGGCCAATGTTCTCAGTCACTCTGGCACAATTAGAATGTTCAGAAATAGTAGTGCAGGATTTCCCATGTCTGGGACACACCAAGAGAAGAGAGATATTCAGCGCTGTTGCTTTATCCTGGAGTTAGGATAGACCTTTCAGCGTAAAACTATAAGTTCTATTATTGTTCCTAGTATTTTTTCTTTTTTGTCTCAACAAGCAATAACCTCCTGGAAGGATTCTAGTAAACATGTACAGTACTACTGCCAGCTAAGATAAAGTTCATAAAACACACATCTGGCAAAGTTGAGTATTTCCTTAATTTACCATACCAGTGCTCATGCGTCATGTTAATTTCTTTGAGTTTTTTTTGCTTGTTTGTTTGTTTGTTTTTACATTAGGAGGTAGGTGTTCTCTTACCATAGACAAAGCCCTTCCTGAGGATGAGGGGCGTTATTTGTGCAAAGCAGAGAATCCAGAAGGGAAAGCTGAATGCTCCTGTGTGGTCCAAGTGGATGGTCAGTGTCTCCAAAATATTATTATTATTATTATTATTATTATTATTATTATTATTAGATCCTATTTTGCAAAAATTTGACATTTAGCCAAACTTTAGTCTAGACAAAAATTTACAGATGTTGGACCACCAGTGGCAGAAATATTAACATGCATTGATTGTACATGGGTTTTTTATTTATTTATTTATTTATTTATTGTGGTTGTTTTTTTTTTACAGATCCTTCAGATCCATCAGCAGATAAGAAAAACAAGAAAAGCTCATCTTCAACACCTACAACAGAGAGTAGGTCAAAACATCCTGTTGTTTTTGTTTGTGTGTCAAATCTTTCAGTGTGGGACTTACAGTACAGTATATCTCATATAGATCAGCTTCTGACATTAAAATGAATTCCATGTTCCTCCACGCTCCAGGGTCTCTTATCTAGAAAATCCCACGTACACGTGATACTCCCATGTTCTAGGACTTCTCATGAAGCAGGATGTACATAAACGAATATTTCCTGTTTAAATGTCATTTGATGCTTTGAACCCGGGGAATAACAATGCCATGGCACGTCAACATGGCTGTACTGTACGTTGGCATCAGGATGACATTTGGGATTTTGTCCGCTTCACCTGTTGGCAAATGGAACAGCATTGGAAGTCTTTTGGTTTTACCTTCTGAGCTAATTCACTGTATGAGTTTCAGATTAAAGAGAGACCACATTTATCCAGTACCCAGTTATTATAGTGCTGATCTAATAATAATGATTAATAACAGTTGTATTAGTTGTTAATTACCTATAAATGAGGATAAAACCACTAGAGTAATCTAGCACTGGAAATACAAGAAACCTATTTTATTGTAAAGTTTGCCCAGGAGTTACAGTATATACTGTAGATACAGGCGTCTAGGATTTCACAAACACAGTTCGCGGTGCATGTCACAACAAAGTAACCTGATTATATCAAAAATCAATTAGGAGGATGTGAGGAATGCTCGAAAACAGAAAAGGAGCATCTATGATGGAAGCGGAAAAGAATGATCCAAAATGGATTAGAGCAGTTTTCTCTCGCACTCGCTGTCTCCATGTCTTTACGCTAAGCATTAGTTAGGTTTACATGTTGCATTGTTTCTTGACGGCTATCAAAGCTAGAATAAATATTGGGGAGAGAGCCAACACCATTTCCTGGATCCTGGCGCCACTATTTTTAGCGTGCCCATAAAAGGAGAATTCCAGCAGGCCGCATCCGTAAGGCAAGCCTTCGCTGTGGGATGCTAAGAGACAGAACCAGGCCTTCTGTGGAACTCCCGCACATTCTCCCAGGCACTCCAGAATAAATGCTGACCAGTACATTTGCAGTTTAAGTGCACATACTTCAGTCTGACCTCCAGAATGACAAGATTCTTCCATTAGTCCACCATGTTTGGAAGCAGGGACTGCACTCGTAAAAAAAAAAAAAAAAAAAAAAGGTTTCTATGAGATTTTTCCTGTTGCTGTAAACTTGCTTTAAACAAATTGACTGGCTACATGCTTAATGTGATACCCTTATATAAATCAAACCAAAGTGGTTATTAATCACCTAACATGGCATTGTGTGCATTATCCAGATGAAGCCAGGATAAAAAAGAAACCAGCACCAAAGTCTCCCACCAAACAAGGTAAAACCTTTCTCCGCTTCTCGTGACCTACACATACTAGCACTTTACCCTGAACAATATTTTTTTAAAAAACATACAGTATAGATACACATGAGTATGAACAGCCCTGATTATACTGTATGTTAGCATGTCGTTTGTTCAGATATGCTAGGGTGGAATTTAACGCAACGCCATATTCCTCCTCGGCCACACAGGTTCTCCCCCACAGGTTCTCCAGTTCTCTGGGGATCTCAAGATCAGAGCAGGAGAAAAGGTGGTGCTATTGTGTAACTTTGGAGGGACTGCACCCATTACCTGCAACTGGCTCAAGTTCAAGAAACCGGTAAGAAGAACTAGATGAAGTCATGAAGAAAGCTACTGTATGAGAGAGGAATGAATATAAAGATAAATATAAAAATGGGTGCTGTGGCTTGTACAGTGAGTAGTTTTAACAAGAAATATGAGCTCTTTTTACCCAGTATTCTTGATCTATATATATATATATTTTTTTTAATGTGATACATAATATTGCTGTTGCCTATTAAATATGTAGGAACCCCGTTGTAATGGATCATTATTCACCGTAGTGACTTTGTACAGACTTTAAAACAAATGGCAGTTTGAAAATAATCAACCCAACATTGATTCGTCTGTTGAGGTTATGAATTATTTATTATCTACCCTCTTTTGTCCTGCTCTAGATCCAGACAGGTAGTGGCGGCATCACTATAGAGAACTCAGAGATCAGCAGTCAGCTGACTATCGCAGCGAGCGACCAGGACCACTGTGGCTGCTACACGCTGGAGTTGCAGAACAAATACGGCACCAAGCAAGCCTCGCTTAACCTTACTGTCGTAGGTATGAACCTCAACTGTGTTTGAGGGTGCAGGATGGCAGAGAGCTGAGAGTAGTAATCTGACTCCTTACACCATACAGGATGGAAACATGAAAAGAAATGATACATAATACTGACCCATACACAGTAGTTAAAGCTCCATGGTACACTGTGGCTATAGGGTAGGGTGCTACGGATGGAGCCAGGTAGAATTCAGAGGCCTCCATGTTCTCTCTAAGAAATACCCTAGATGTACATTAATGAGTGTGTACAGTATGTGCATGTAATGTGCTATGATAGTTTGGTATCCCTTTCAGTGTGCATTCCCGCATCACGCCAAGTGTTCCCATAACAGGAGGGAAAACACACACTTAATGAAATCAGTATCAGTACCTAGAAACCCGATATAGATTTCATGATTTCAGATTGTAGGTTAAGAGCACAATTGGTCATCATTAAGTCTTTAAGTTGTCATTAAATTGAAAGCAAGACACATAGCATTTAAAATGACAGTCCCTTTCCTGTAATTTGGTTTGTGCAACAAAAATAACCAATGTGTGGCCCAGAATAAGTATCCCATGCAAAATCCATAATTTAATGTCTGTGTGTTTTTTTTTCCATGGTTCCGAGCTGGAAGAATCTTGCTAACATTGCCCAGGGCCCTACAGAGTTCAAGAAGGCAAATTATTAGCCAAAATAGTTCACTGCTGAGAGCATTTGAGATTTAAAAAAATAATAATAAGTTAATCAAGGACAAGTGCAAGGAGATCTGAGATCAGTAACACTGCAAGATAAAAACCTAGGATAAAGGTAACCATCATGACTACATAAGACTAAGATTAAAGACTCAATCTCAATGCCATTTACTAAAAAGAGATTCAAGTCACAAAGCTGTGTTATTTCCAGCTCAATGCTACTCAGTTTTGTGTTTGTCCCTGCTGATTGTTCTTCCAGAAAACACGAATTACATTATGGATTTGGCATGAAATCCTTCTTTAACTCTACAGCATTTAATGATGTCCCATCTCTCCTTCACTTCTCATTGCATATCTCTGTTAGACAAGCCTGATCCACCAGCTGGTGTCCCAGCCGCATCAGATGTCCGCCGTTCCTCGCTCACCCTCTCCTGGTATGGACCCACATATGATGGTGGAAGTATTGTCAAGTCGTACAACTTGGAGATCTGGAACTCCCTGGACAACACGTGGAGTGATCTTACCTCCTGCAACAGCACCTCCTATCATGTCCAGCAGCTGCTCCCAGATCGGCAGTACAAGTTCCGTGTACGTGCGGTTAACATGTATGGCGTTGGTGAACCCAGCGCCGAGTCAGAACCTGTCACTGTGGGAGAACCAGAGGTGCCAGGTGAGAGAGAGAGAGAGAGAGAGAGAGAGAGAGAGAGAGAGAGAGAGAGAGAGAGACTGCTTATGAGCCTTGATTTATAACACTTGGTAAGTGCACTAAAAATTTTTTCTCCTCCCTAGAAAAAAAAGAAGAAGAAGCAGAAGCTGCTGATGATGGTATGTAAGCCAGTCCGTCTGCCAGACCTTCATTATTTTTTCTTTTCTTTTTAGGAAAACTTTCAACCCTTTCACTGACCCATCCATTTCATTTTTCATATTTATTTCCTACCCATACAGTTTCTGAACCCTACAATTTAACGATATATCTGTCTCTCTCGGACAGTAAATCTCAGTTGTTTCTTCTTGTCCCAATTGCTCAGATTCAGACAAAGAGCCTGAGTATAGGGATGTGGCCATAAAGAAAGACAACACTGTTAAAGATTTCTATGATGTGGAGGACCGCTTGGGCACGTAAGGCATAATTGCACTCTCCAAAAAACGACCTCCAAAAAACATTTTCTCCATCCTTGGGACTTCTTTCACCTCTTTCTCTCTCTCTGCCTTTTCTCTGGTAGTGGCAAATTTGGCCAGGTCTTTAAACTGGTGGAGAAGTCAACCAAAAAGGTGTGGGCCGGGAAGTTCATCAAAGCCTTCTCGCAGAAAGAGAAGGAGAACGTGCGACAAGAGATTGGCATCATGAACAGCCTCCACCATCCTAAACTTGTGCAGTGTGTGGACGCCTTCGAAGGCAAATCAGACATCGTGATGGTTTTGGAAATGTAAGTCCAGTACACTTTCCAAAAACGGAACTTGTTGGGTTGTATAAAGCTTATACTATATGCATTATAAAGTTTAGTAGGTGGGTGGTGATCTTTATTGTTGAAAAATGGGCAGCACGGTGGTGTAATAGTTAGCACTGTGGCCTCACACCTCCAGGTTCAGTTTTCGATTCCTGTGTGTGTGGAGTTTGCATGTTCTTCCTGTGCTTAGTTTCCTCCTGTTTTCCTTAAAAGGTTAAAAAACATATCGATTAGTTTAATTGGTGTTTTTTGTCAAATTGTCTGTAGTGTGTGTGAGTCCAGGGTGTCCCCCGCTTCGTGCCCTGAGTCTCCTGGGATAGGCTTCAGGCCCCCATGTACAATAGATAAGTGGTATAGATGATGAATGAATGTATGAACAAGGCGAACGCTTATAGAGGCCCATTGGGGAGGGAATCGCGCTGCCCCATGCTTACATTTACATTGTAAGGTCATGAGGAGCAGTAAAACTCATTTTCGCAAATGGCCTAGTGTAAATACACTGTAAAAAAAAACGGTAAATTTTACAGTAAAAAACTGGCAGCTGTGGTTATCAGAATTTTACCGTAAAAATACGGTAGCACCGTGATTGCACTGTAAAAAAAACAAACCGTAAATTTTACGACAAAAAAACGTCAGCTGTGGTTGCCAGAAGTTTACTTTTAAAAAAACTCATTATGTGGCATATTTTATGGATTTTAATTGTTCTTTTTTCGAGCCTAGCCGGGAATCAATCCAAGACCCTGGAGGTGCAAGGCGACAGTGCTAACCACTACACTACCATGCTTGCTACACAAGTGTTGTCGTTGCTCGAGTGCAAGTCGTGCGAGGGGACGTGGGGAAACCGAGGAAGTCCAACAACGACAACAGTTGCCTAGCAAGCATGGTAGTGTAGTGGTTAGCTCTGTCGTCTTGTACCTCCAGGGTCTGGGTTTGATTCCCGGTCAGACTTGAAAAAAAGAACAATTACAGTAAACTTCTGGCAACCACAGCTGCCAGTTTTTTACCGTAAAATTTACGGATTTACAACCGTTTTTTTTTTTTTTTTTTTTTACAGTGTATACAGCTAATGTGTCTCTGATGTACAGAACAATTTGTGTTGTGAGATATATTGCAAAGAATAGGAGAATAAAGAAAGATTATGAAGTGGATATGTCTAAACATTAGAAATATGTGTGACCCTCTTTCCCAGAAGAAAAATGTGAACCCATTTCCTGGTCCTCATGCCTTCAGGCTAGTTTAACTTGTTGCTTTTGAGATGAAACCTTAAAACTCACCTGCTGTATTAAACAGTGTTGAGCAAAATGGATGTCTAAAACCACTCAAAACTGACTTATAGACTGTATGCGGGATGACTAAGTGTGATGGTAACTCTCAACTGCCTTTTATGGGAATACTCAAAAAAATGAAAAAATACACTAGATTGTGACCTAAGTAAAGTTGGAAAGAATACAGTCTTAATTTTGTTTGAAGCTCTGTTGCTATTATTGTCACCCTGACTCTCCACAATCCATGATCAAAAGCCACCCCTGGTTCTTATAATCTTCTCATCTCAGACACTTCTGAATGCACTAAGATGTTTGATAGCTTTTTCTTTCCCCAACACCCTTAAATCACCAGTTCGGCTTTTTAAGGAGAGAGCAGCAGAGACTGTAATGTGTGATTGGAGAAGTGCATGTCACTTGTCCTTATATAGTGTTAACAAGCCTGAGTGAGGGAGGAGTGAAAGCACAATATGCACAACCTTAGCTTGGCAGCCATGATGGAAAAAAGGACCAGTTTTGCATTTCGGGTTGAGTGCGGGATTTGTTTACTGTACCATAAGCAGAAATAAGTCCTGCTTGTTTAATGGAACGTGCTGATAAAATGCATTAATGCTGATTACGTCCTGTGCTGTCCCTTCAGTTGTATTTGTGTTCTCTGATTGGTGCCGGCTCTCTCTCTCTCTCTCTCTCGTCCATGTTGGCTGCAGGATTTCTGGGGGCGAGCTGTTTGAGCGAATCGTCGATGAGGACTTTGAGCTGTCCGAACGTGAGGTCATTAAGTATATGCTCCAGATTATCGACGGTGTTCAGTTCATCCACAAACAGGGCATTGTGCACCTGGACCTCAAGCCTGAGAACATCATGTGCGTCAACAAGACAGGCAGCAAGATAAAACTCATCGACTTTGGCCTTGCACGAAGGCTAGGTACTCGTCTGCGTTCTGAACTGTTGAAAATGTGTCAGCTCTGAGATTAAACAGACATAGTGTGGAATGTTATTTCAGTGTTACACTGGGGGACAAATTGTGTGAAATGGCATAGGATAGATTCCTTTTTAAATACATACAATGATCCCATGTGGTGTATAATTTTTTCTCAGTTTTGCATAACCAAAAGTCAAAAGTCCCCTGCCCCCCACCTCCCCCCCCCTTGGCATTTGAGGTAAGCTGATTATGGTGGTTTTCTTCATTCCATAGTGAACTCGGGTTCCCTCAAGGTCCTCTTTGGAACACCTGAGTTTGTAGCTCCTGAGGTCATTAATTATGAAGAAATTGGCTATGCAACGGATATGTGGAGCATTGGGGTGATCTGTTATATCCTGTACGTACTATTTTCAGTTTATATAAACACTGTGTTTAAATGAATTTAAAGGAAAATGTATAATACGTACTAAATGCGAATAGGTGACAACACCAGTCTATTGAAAACAATTACATTTGGCCAGCTAGCAGATTGGCAAATGGCATTTGACCCAACAAAATGATCATTCTAAAGTATAATATGTGTACCCATTCTTTGCTTTCCATGTTTTATTTTTAGCCTCAGTGGTCTCTCGCCATTCATGGGGGACAACGATAATGAAACGCTTGCAAACGTTACCTCAGCGACCTGGGACTTTGAGGACGAGGCTTTTGATGAGATCTCTGAGGAGGCCAAGGACTTCATCAGCAACCTCCTGAAGAAAAATATGAAGTAAAGTCAAAAACTTTGATCTTTAATTAAATTGTAATGGTGACACGAATGTGTTTTTAAGCATCTGGCTTCATAATGCAAAGATCCATTGACTAGTATTTTAACAAAAGGTGCTCTTGGTGTATTTGCATTCACTGAAAGAGAGCAGAAAATGAAAGCATACTGTCCAAACAATCGTTCATCTTGCAGAGCCAGACTGACCTGTGAACAGTGCATGGAGCACAAGTGGCTTAAACAGGACACCAAGAACATGGAGGCCAAGCAGCTCTCCAAAGAACGCATGAAAAAGTATATACTGAGACGCCGATGGCAGGTTAGAAACCCCGTGTTTCTCAAGCGAGAGAGAAAGTGGAGCACCGCCTCTGGTGTTAGAATATTTTATTTGCTTGTGCTCAGGAAATAAGCATATTTGTGCCTCTTGTTTACAGAAAACAGGAAACGCAGTGCGAGCCATTTCCAGATTCAGCTCCATGGGAATGTTAGGAGGGATCGGGCTAAAGAAAAGCTCCCCAACTGAAGGTAATGGACCGGTCTAACATGGTCACCAGTCTTCATCCTGTTTAATATTATAACAATAGCTATGGTAGTGATTGTGTCAAGCATATAACAGGGAGTGTTTTATTATGTGTGTGCACACATGTGCCCACAGAAGCACCACCTGCGCCATTCCTAGAAACTACAGAAGAAGAGAACCACACCCCTGAACCTCCCACCTTCTCCCTCGTTATCCAGGACGTAGAGGTGGTGGAGGGGAGCGCCGCCCGCTTTGACTGCAAGATCGAGGGTAACTAAAACTCAGCACATAAAAGTCTCCAAATGTCCCAGGCTACTAGGAATTGTTTTTATTGAATTTTATGGGTGATTTTACAAATTAGGTGCCATTTAGTCTTCAAATTGTCTAGAAATATAAGATTTCCTCAAAAAATTCCTCTTAAATTAAAATTTATCATATTCATTACTGAATTTAAGAAAACATGCATTTAACAATTTATAAATATATTAACCCATCACACACAATAATATCTCATTTTACAACAACATAATTTTAGTGACATGAACAGCCAGTATAACAATATTACTGAAAAGAAAGGATTAAAAAAAGATGTTTTCTTCTTCTCGTGATCTTCAGGAAGATCGATTGATACAACTTCCTGCTAAATATGTGACTTGAGAAGATCCCTAAGCTATTTTTATTCTTATCTCTTTAAATATAAATGGCCGTTACAGTGGGCTGGGATCTTTACCTTTACTGTCTACCATATAATGAATTGTAAATAGCCCTTGAAGGCACCCAATCATAGAATCACAATTATTGAATCAATTTTTTAGACATAATACAATTTTACACTAACAGTATTTGTCACATATACAGTACATTACAGTACAGTGATTTTTGAGCATATCCCACCTTATTAGAAAGCAGGGGCAGCCATGAAATGTCACCCCAAGAGCCGACAGGGTTAAACATTTTCCTCAAGGGCCTTAGTGGCAGCTGTTCTTATTGACCTTCAGCTGTTCTTATTGTCCTTAGATAATAAGTGCAAACGGCAATGTCTTTTTACATTTTTTTTATTCAGTACTTTGGAGTACATTTCCCATGAGTAAAAAAAAACTGTAACAGTGTATGTAATATATTTTTTATACTCATTAATACTCAATTATTAATATACTCAATAATACTCAATGAGCTGTTATAGATAAATATTTGAAAAAGGGAGAGAACACTTACTGTACCACAGTGTGTTTAAAATGTAAGCCAAAGAAAAGAATGGCATAATTTGATGCGGGTCACTTGGCATTAGGACAGATCATTTTTTAGTTCTATTAGTAACATAATTCACAGGTATTAATAAACTGAATGAATTATTGATTTAGAAATTTTACTTGGAAATAGTTTTTAAAAATTTAATAGTTGTTAACTCTAATGGTTTTTATTAATTATTTGGAAACCAAGAAACCCTCAACTACAAAAGCAGACATAGTCAGTTTGGTAACACTCACTCATCATCTATACCGCTTAGCCTGTATGCAGGGCCATGGGGGGACTGGGTGCCAATCTAAGGACATACACACACACACACACACACACACACACACACACACACACACACACACACACTCATTCACACATTACAGGCAATTTTGGGGAAAGCCAATTAGCCAAATCTGCATGTCTTTAAAAGTGGGATGAAAGCAGAGCAAACCCACCGAGCATGAAGAACATGCCAACTCTATTCACACAGAGGGTGGAATCAAACTTAGGGGGGATTTGAACCTGGATCCTTCAGGTGCAAAGCACCAGTGGTAACCAACAAAATTATGACAATTTTCAAGCTAAAAAAGGCTAGAGAGGAGATAATGTCTGTGTGGTATTATAGTATAACATGCTTTTCCTTAATAGGTAAAATATGATATTTCTGAGGAAAATATTTAGAACAAATATACTTATCATTAAAAGACATGGACTGTACCACGAATCATAAAAATTACTTGTTTACATTATTGCTCAGTGGGAATTATGTAAACCTTCATTCAGGTCTACAACTACATTTTAAGAAATTGTTTATTTCATTTTTCCCTTTTTTCTTCCCTTTTCTTTCTTATTATGAGAGATAACTATTCTTGCGACATTTTGTGACACCTTCTTTGACAGTTACCTGCTACTTCTTGATTCACCAACCTACAGTATAGTACTTTCTAATAAGACTTTAAATTAAAACATTCAACATGAAACCCCTTCTTTGAAAAGTACCTGGAACAAAAAAACAAACAAAAAAAAAACAGTCGCCATTTCAGATCTCAGAGCGATGATCGCATTAAGGTAAGAAGGATAGCGCATGAAGTGAAGAACTCTTCAGGACAGGTCTAGGCTCAGCGACGTTATGTAGCAATAAATAGAAATCAGCTGATGACCTAAATGTACTGAATGACCAGGTTATCACACCTATGGAGTTTTTATTTCCTGATGGCACAGGCATATTCCAGGACTTTATTTTATTTTTTTATTTTTTTTAATGGTTCTAGCTACCACATTGTGTGCTGTAATCAAAGCTAAACTTTTTTTTTTTTTGGCCAGGCAGTGTATATGAGGTTACTTAGCTACTTTGATTTCTGTTAAAATCCTGACATACCAAAACTCACATTAGTGTCATTCTATGTCATAGGTTAAGCAACCCCTTAACCTATGGGGTTTCACACACCACAATTATCTAATTAACCCCATTTATGTCATTAACCCATAGCCCTGCATGTACAGTATGTGGTGCTTCAGCAGAGATTAGCATTCTGGCGCTGATGCCTGTCAGTGTATTTCACCTTTTTAAAAGTACTTTCTATATCTATAAATTTATTTCTAACTGAGCCATTAGAGCTTGTATGTCTGCCCTAATAGGTAGTTATGCAACAATCCTCTGTGGTGAATACCATTTAATATAATATTATTAACAAACAGACATGTATAGCAGTGTGCACTCTCTCAGGCCAGAGAACACACCGGTACAAACTAGTACAAACCGGCTAATCTGGTTCTGGCTCACCTCTTGAACAACAACAACAACAAATATTGTATTTCCTGTACCAGGTTAGGGAAATTGGAATTGTTATATTTGTTCTTCATTTTAATTAGAACAAAATATATATATACTTTTAATTGAGATCTGAAATTAAAAGGTTTTATGCTAATTTAACTAATTTCAAGTTGTTTGAATGACCAGCAGCAATGTTATAGTTTTTCAGTAAATTACTATTTAGTATATTATTTAAACATATGCTGTCAGAAAAAAAAAAATTATACTAAAAGGTAAAAAAGTTTCAAATATATTCACATATTTCAAAATGCAAGAGGTGAGTTCAGACCCTGTCACATGACCTCCATATTTTTATTTTTACTCCATCCACTGAGCAGGATCCTCAAGCATGTAAAGACATTTAATGTTCCCATTCCTAACTATAGTTTATCTATTTTGAATACTCGACATAGCGATGACATATACTAGATATTTACTTTCCTTAAAGTGATACCTAATATTTGAGCTAGAATATAAATGAGACATTGTGGGTTATGAGCAGGGACCCAGTTGTGGTGGATAACATTTATATTTCACTTTTAAAAGATTTCCATTTCCGTTATCCATGTAGTTGGCGGCACAGTGGCATAGTGGTTAGCATTGTGGCCATGTACCTCCAAAGTTGAGGGTTCGATACCTGCTTTCCTCCAGGATTCTGTGCATGCCTTTCGGTTTCTTTCCAAAAACATGCAGATTAGGTTACTTGCGTTTCCCAAATTGCCAGTGTGTGTTTATGTGCCCTGTATTGGCACCCTGTCAAGGGTATACTCAGCCTCATGCCCAGAGACTCCTGGGATAGGCTCCCGTGACCTGGTACAGGATAAGCTGTATAGCAGATGAATGTACTTGTGTCCATGAAAAACATATCCTCATACTAGCACAAATAGGTCAGAATATTAAAGTACTATTATGATAAAGCCCTGTTAGAAATACGTAGTCGTTAGTTATTTAAAAAATACAAATCTGTGCCTTTCCCTTTATTTTTTTAAGCCCACATTTGAACTCAGAAATGAGTCATCAGCAGCATAAAACCTCATCCCCTGGGTCACCACTGCACACACCTACAATATACAAACAAAAACACGAGAACTATGGTTCGAAAAAGAAGTATCAAATTGATCTGTGCATCTTCTTCAGGCTACCCAGATCCTGAGGTGGTATGGTACAAGGATGACCAGCCCATCAAGGAGACACGTCACTTCCAGATCGACTACGAAGAGGATGGCCACTGCAGCCTGGTAATATCTGAGGTGTGTCCTGACGATGACGCCAAATACACCTGCAAAGCGGTGAACAGCCTGGGAGAAGCCAGCTGCACGGCCGAACTGATGGTGGAGTTCATGCAGGAGGAAGAAGGAGAGGGAGAAGAGGAAGAAGAGGAAGAAGAAGAGGAGTAATCCATCTGGATGGATGAGGAAAAGCTGACAAGAAGGGACACAGGTGGAAGTTTGGACACTGTGGGAGCTTTGGATCTCTTAAAGCTTGCATTCTTTTTCTGCTGCTTTTGTTTGTGAACACAGACCGTAAGTCTTACACCAGTGCAGCCATTCGTGCACTCGTTGTCTTTACAGAGCAAACTGATGGTTTGTGTGAGCACTCAGCCACATCAAAGACATTCCAGCCTGTGCTTGGTTTCGGGGAATCATCAGCCGCTGAGATCTGTTTGGCCAAAAATGGACAAGTGTCAGAACTGCATGCCTTGCTGAACAAACCTTTTGGTGCCTACATTTGGACTTTCAAATCACTCCTATTGTTCATTATCCAGAACACCAGCAATTATTTTTAAAAGACGGGTCACACTACTTGGCTTCCTCAGTCAGTTTTTTTTTTTTTTTTTTTTGTGCATGTTTCACAGTTCTGCTTACACACTAGCACACTCAAGTGGTGAAAAAAAATAATTTAATGTATTTCAACTTTAATGCAGCCTAGGTTTTTTTTTTTTTTTTCATTCTAGGCTATCGCTCCTGATACACTTTTTTGAAAACTTGACTGTATGAACATTATTTTTATTTGAAGATCTGAGTCATGCTTGATACATTTGTAGACATCAGAAATAGCAAGTATTTTTACTATTGGGCCGTTTAATTACCCTGATATCACTGTGCTCTGAAAGGTATTAAATCTCTTCACCGAGCTTTAGGAAGTTTGCCTGTGCTATTTCGGCTCTTCACCTTTAGTTTAGGCAACATGCATGACAAAGCATCCTTGTATGTACTGTAGGAGTGAATCTGATTTAGAAGGTCCCGTTGCAATCCTCATCTTTTATTTATGTCTTTGTACAGGCTTTTGTCACCATGCTGGGGGTTTCTGAGTCATCTCAGAGAATGAATTAGTTAAAGCTAAAAGAACCTGAACCTGTTTTTGGCGAGTTTTACACTTTACATAATTCAACAGAAATAGTCACTGAGACAAATACAGAACACACAGAAGAATATTCAGATATATTTATATAAATATATATATATATATATATATATATATTACAGACAAAATCACAAACCAGGTAAACAACTGTATAATTCAAATGTGTTGGTTTCATCAGTGTCAATGGTTTGCATCTGAATTTGAGTGGCCACAAAAATAAAAGTGTTTTCCTCTCTTACACTGTGTTCACTTAATTTCTATGAATTTCTAAAGAAATAAGTATTAACAGAAATAATTTGGGGTGATGTAACCATAAATAGCAGCCAGGATAGCATGGAATAAAGACCTTCATTATCAATATGTTGCAATATTTATTTAAATAAATAAATAAATAATAATAATAATAATAATAATAATAATAATAATAATAATAATAAATCTTCACCATGCCCCCTAATCCATGCTTTTTCTAAACAAACTATAAGTGCATCCAATAGTTTTATTAAAATGTCACTATGATTACAATATCTTTCTTAATTTTTTCTCATTATTTATACTATTTATTTATATTGTCACAAATGAATTAAGTTGACTGCCTAAATAAGTTTTTGTCATGTTTTTGGGTTGTCCTTACACCTTTCCATGTGACCAGGTCAGCTGTACGGACAACCCATCCAGGGCAGAATTTTCAATAGCATTTGGACTACCCCCTTTTTTGGATTTTGGACTTGCCCACAGTGTGTGAATGAGTGTGTGTGTGTGTGTGTGTGTGTGTGTGTGTGTGTGTGTGTGTGTGTGTGTGTGTGTGTGTGTGTGTGTGTGTGTGTGTGGCTATGTGCCCTGCAATGGATTCGCACCCTAGGCTCTAGGCTCCCTGTGAGCCTGTATAGACAATGTGTGAGTGAGTGAGTGAGTGAGTGAGTTATATTTATGCGTATTGGCCTTTGATGGCATTTTGTTTAGTATATAGCCCATAGCTATATAGCCCATATTGTGAATTTCACTATCACAGATTGTAGTTAATACTGCTCCTTGGTAATTTTGCACAAAGCTGAAATGTCTGAATAGTTCATAACTGAAACATGCCTCGGATCAGTTCAGCAAACTCAACCCTCCATCCATAACTCTTGTGTAATTTCTAAAGAATTCTATAGTTATGATGCATGGTGCACAAACACATCGCTCGCATGAATAACAGCTGATGCAGTTGCCTTTTTCTAATTTTGCATTTGTGAAATGTCTTAATACTTACACTGGTAACGCTATTAATACTGATCCCTTACCATCTTTGAATTTGATATGCTTTCTAACCAGCTTAGCATTGTCAAATATCAAACAGCACTCAACTAGGCAGTAATTGCAAATAATGTATTTTGGTTTTATCCAGTACCAAACTTGCTTACAAAAATGAACACATAATTGAAAATGGTCTTTTCACTGAGTCTTTTCACTTAGCAATAAAAAAAAAAATCTGACATTTAGTGATAAATGCTTCCAAGCAGTGATTGAACTGCAGTTCTTTTTAGGGAGACAGAGGATGCTACCGAGCATATGAGTGGCACTGCTGTAATTTGTTTATAATGACCCACTTTTCCCTGACTATATAGAGGTACAGACACAGACCTGCCATCCTTTTCCTATAAAAACCTAAAATAATTTTTTTTTTTAATCATGCCATCTCAATTACCCCAACTCAGACTTATACATACACTAATCATCCAAATCATTAAATTGAGGTGTTCCAATCACTTCCATGGTTACGGATGTATAAAATCAAGCACCTAGGTATGCAGACCACTTCTACAAACATGTGTGAAAGAATAGGTCCATCTCTGGAGCTCAGTGAATTCCAGCGTGGTACCGTGATAAGATGCAATAAGCCCAGTCGTGAAATTTCCTTGCTACTAAATATTCCACAGTCAAGTGTAAAGCAAGTGCAGTGTAGGGGGGTTTATCATGTGGGGTTGTTTTTCAGGAGTTGGGTTCGGCCCCTTGGTTCCAATGAAAGGAATTCTTAATGCTTCAGACAACAAAGAAATTTGGGACAATTTCATGCTCCCGAATTTGTGGGCACATTTTGGGGATGGCCCCTTCCTGCTCCAACATTACTGCACGCCAGAGCAGAACGTAACGTCCATAAAGACATGGATGAGGGAGTTTGGTGTATAACAACTTGACTAACCTTCACAGAATTCTGACCTTAACTTGATAGAACACCATTTTCTCAGAAGAGTTAAAGATGTTGTAGCTGCAAAGGGTGGGCCAACATCATATTAAACTCTATGGATTAAGTACTCAAATTCATGACCAATGCATAGAGTCACATGCGACATTTTAGAAACATCGGCAATGGGTGACATCTTGTGGACGAGTAGGGAACTGCATGTAAACGCACAAATGACTACTTTCACCCACACTCCATCAGTCTTTATTGATCTTATCCTTTACAGAGACACAGAAAGCCTTGAGCCCATCCCAGGGGACTCAGAACACTCACTATGGGGAATTTGTAAACATCAATTAGCTTAATCTGCATGTCTGTTGGAGGAAATCAGATTACATGGAGGAAACCCACCATGCAAGAACATGCAAGCTCCACGCACACAGACCCAAGGCAGGACTTGAACCCTCAACACTAGAATTTGTCTAAGCCACTCCACAAAAAGAGAATAGTTCATTATTTGCTGGTATCAATTGTGAGTAATTACAAACCATTTCATACATTTAAGATCACTACAGATTGATCTGCTGTAAATATTCAATAGAATGATATGTTGTCGATGGAACAATAGTGATGTTTTGATTATTTGAAGACCATACCAACTGACTGAAAAGGATAGAATGTTTTTTGGAGAACATAAAGACTTCTTTGCCAAGCAAGATGACTGGCTAATGAGCCAAATTAGATTTCCAGGAGCCATTCTCTTGGTAAAGTATGCACTGACTTGGGCTCAGGTTTAGAAAAATCTATGTTGTGAAACCATACTAGACTGATATACAAACTTTGTATATCTTTGATGTACAAAGAAATGCACAGCAAGATGGGCTCCCTCACCATACTGTATCTTTCCTAACAAACAAACCATGACTCCATGTTGACTTCAAACAAAATATCTCTTATATAACAAAATATCTCTTACAAAATAAGTTCTTTTATTGCCATTTGATATTTCTGATTTGACATATATATATATATATATATATATATATATATATATATATATATATATATATATATATATATATATATATATATATATATATATATATATATATATATAATTTTATTTAGTTTTCATTAGTAGTCTTGTTTTGTAATACATTATATTTTAGCACAGGGCCAAAATCTGAGGCACATGAGGGTAGGGAGATGCCACAGGAGGGGAGTGAAAATGTAGATGGGGCTGGAACCACTTCAGGACCCCATCACCACTATCCACATCAGTCATCCTGATTTACCCGGGTCTCCTGTGCATGCAAGGCCCTTAATCCTCAAACGTGTTGTATCCTGTCTCAGTTGTAAACCACTTCACTTCACTTTTTCCACATTTTGCTATGTTACAGCCTTATTTCAAAATGGATTAAATTCATTATTTTTCTCAAAATTCTACAAACAATACCCCATAACGAGAATGTGAAAGACGTTTTTTTGCAAATTTATTAAAAATAGAAAAACATAAAATAAAAATAAAAAAGTTTTTTTTAAGTATTCACAGCCTTTGTCATGACACTCAAAACTGAGTTCAGATGCATCCTCTTTCCACTGATTATCCTTGAGATGTTTCTACAATTCGATTGGAGTCCACCTGTGGTAAATTCCTGTAGCATCATAATCAAAACTTGAGGCTGTAATTGGTGCCAAAGGGGCCTCAATAAAAACAAATGTGTTTCTCATCGTCTGAGAGTCCAGACGCCTGTCATGTGCCTTTTACTGAGAGATGGCTTTTGTCTGGCCATTCTACCGTGCAGGCCTGATTGGTGGAGTGCTCCAGAGATGGTCGTTCTTCTGGAAGGTTCTCCTCTCTCCACAGAGAAAAGCTGGACCTGTTTCAGAGTGACTATCGGGTTCTTCTGGACCTCATCTGGACCTTCAATGCTGCAGATTTTCTTTTGTACCCTTCCCCAAATCTGTGCCTCAATACAATCCTGTTTGAGAAGTCTACAGACAATTCCTTAGACTTCATGGCTTGGTTTGTGCTCTGACTTGCATTGTTAACTGTTGGCCATTATATAGACAGGTGTGTGCCTTTCCAAATCATATCCAATCAACTGAATTTACCACAGGTAGACTCCAATCAAGTTGTAGAAACATCTCAAGGATGATCAGTGGAAATCAGTCAAAATGCTTTGCCATTTTGAGAGTCATGGCAAAGGCTGTGAATACTTATGTACATATAAGTATTGTACTTTTTTTTCTTCTTTTTTTTCTTTTATACATTTGCAAATATTTCACTTTGTGTTTATGGGGTATTGTTTGTAGAATTTTGAGGAAAATAATGAATTTATTCCATTTTGGAATAAGGCTATAATATGGCAAAATGGTGAAAAAGTGAAGCGCTGTGACTACTTTCTGACTGCAGGACCCAATAAAGCCCTAAAATGTTATCATCATAGACATCTTCAGTACTCATTTTCTAAAGGTCTCTGATTAAAGTCTGATTAATATTTTTTGCACCTCCATGGAGTACTTAGTAAGATATTATTTTCAGGAAGACAACCTGATAAGGTTTCTTGAGTTTTTAAGACATTCTACAGATGACCTGAGGGCTAGTCTACATGCCCACTGGGTATAGACCTTTGTACAAATTCTGCCCCAACCTCCGTCATTCTGCAGGACTGGTTTCAGTAAATGCTTGTTTCAAGATACATACACTATCAGTCAAATATCTGGACACGCCTTATAATTCCATGGTCTTTTCTGATTTTTAGTTCTTTATTCCATTATTGTAAAACAATTCTACAGGCATACAACATATGCAATAATCTCCTTTGAAGAGTTGATATTTGAGATGTGTCTGCTACTTAATAAGGGTTCTAATCTGAGGTGCTAATTGTTAATTGGTGATTTATGAGGCTGGTAACTTCTCCTCCGCAGCAGATTTATCAGTTAAAAAAAAAAAAGAATCCAGTATTGCTCTAGAATTTGGAAAATTAATTCAAACTTGTGTCTAAACCTTTGATTGTGTTCTCATTCTAATGAAGCGACTATAATTCAGTCGTCTTTCGTGCTTCATTGGATATGTGATAAGAGCCTGTGGTCTAATATTGTTAAGAGATTTACAGACCCTCACTCAGATCAGCCTTGCTTCATGGTCTGTGCGAGAAGCAGCAAGCAGTCTAAGGGAAGGTGCCTACCATATATGGTAATCGTGGGGCGTGTCTTTATGCAAATGAGAGTGACTGTGCAGTGTTAGGTAATTATGCTACACTTTTACATAATCATTGAGTGTTAAAAGGATGTTCAGGGTGAGTGTGAGTCTTACAGATCTTGGAGACAAGGCTGCAGTATGGAGGTGCGATTTTATTCACTGACAGAGATTTTGATTTTCATGAAAGTGTAGGTCATTCATGGCAGGACCAGGATTGTGGAGTCCCCTACCCCCGTCACCATCCCCACCCCCAACCCAAATGCTGGTTGGGATTCTTGGGTGTGAACTACACGTCCCGAAATGCATCACAACAAAACATTGCCGCCCCTGCCCCCACCTCCACCCCCTCAGCTCTCGTCACGCCTCAGCGGGGGTTTCTCGTGCTCAAAGGCTTCATTGTGTCCGTGGCTGATTCCGCTCGGACGTCCGTGTGTTCTCGTGCGCGCGCAGGATTAACGGGACAGCAACTTCTATGGAGGCAGAGCCATGCACGCGGACGCGCGTTTAACGGAGATCGGCGACGTTCGCGGCGCTCGATGCGGATACCGAGATCCCTCTGAGACCAGACCGCGTCTCCGTCTAGGAGCGACGCTTTAAAAAAAATGCGAGAGGATGCGCTGCGAGGGCCGAGCGCTGGAGAGAGAATAGAAAAGCATTAAGGATTAACAATGTAGCAGATGCGGCGCGTTTGATCCATCGCTGGAAACGTGTAGTGACCTGTGAGGGCGGGAGGGGAGGAGGACCTGGGGTTTTGCATATTTGAATACTGTATTGTTCTTCATCAGGATTTAATTTCGATTGAGGAAAAACAACAGTTCATCCTCTTCGTGAGCCATCATCATCATCATCATCATCGTCATCATCGTGAAACAGAGAGACAAAACCATGGGCAACGCAGAGAGCGTGGACGCGCAGCTCACAGACTTCAGAGCGAGAAACAAGCCGCCCAAGCTGCCCATGCCGGACCCGGCTGAGCTGGAGGAGAGGTTCTCCATCGCCCTGGTAATGTCTGCGTCTGGCTATCAGCATGCTATCTATGTTTCAAAAGAAAGTCTGCCTCGTAGTAATGGCACAGTCGGAGGATTTCTAGACGGCACCCCCTCCCATCTTGGCCAGAGCCCTTGTGAAAGCAGTAACACACGTACACACACACACGCGCGCGCGCGCGTCTATTGTGTGGAGGTTGGCTGAATGTTTGATGTTTGCTTCTGCACAATAGCTACACGCGATACCAGTGGTTATTTTGCCATCAACGTGTGCATGTTCACTCAATTCCACGTGAAGGGAGGAACCCATCCAGTCCAGTCACCAGTCACTAGTGCATGCCCATACCAGTGGTTCTGTTGATTATAGTGCTTAATGGTAAAGAGAGAGCGCATTTAGAAAGTACATTGGTTTCTGCCAGGAGAACATATAAGTGTGTGAAAAAAGCAACAACAACAAAAAAAAAAAGTAATTATTGATGCACCGAAACTATTGCATAGCTGTACAGGCTGCAATACTGCATAAATAGTATTAAAGTAACAGTTTTATTAATTTGATTCTTGCATGCACCTTACCGCCAAAGACTAGACATAATGCAGAGATATACTGTAGTACACTCAAAACTGCATACTCCTATATGGACATAATTTATTTATAGTAGGAATAGTCAGATATGACAAAATAGTATGTAAACATAACAATAATGAAGTGTTTCAAAATAAGAAAATATCATTAGAAACACAGAATTTGAGATTGAGCCAGACAGATCGATACATACACTTAAACAGCACTAAATCACATGCATACAGTAATAACCAAACATTTATAACATTAGTGTTAATTAATAACAATATCTTTAATATATCTTATAATAATAATAATAATAATAATAATAAATAAATAAAAACAATTTTACACTATATTACTATTTTATAACCTGGTATAGGATGTACCTCCATCTACAATGTTTGACTATATCTAAAATATTATGAATGCAATAAACAGTAGATTCAAACAATAACCCATGACTGCTAAACAGATTTACACTACATCAGAACCACAAACCTTATTTTCACTTCGTGCTTGGCAGACCTGGGGTTTAATTCATGTTGGTCGAAAGAGTTCTCGCAGAGTCCTCGTCAGTGCTACGGCGCTGATGTCTCTGATCGGATTAGCGTGAAGTATTTCTCTTTGACAGGTATCGTGAGACATGTGTTCAGAGCAGAGAAGAGACCTACAAATCATACATCCTTCTGTGTATAAGTGTGTTTTTCGAGAGTGTAGAAGCAGAGACGGACAAAATGGAGGAAATACAAATCACCACCTGAATTCTGCTACTTTGCATCACAAATTCTATCCCACTAGGACAGACTGCACAGTCTTGAACTCTGTTTTAAATAAGAAGCACAGTTGTTATGTTTTGACCAATTAGTCAATTAATCATCCTTGCACCTGCCTCATGGTCCCTAGGGAGTCGGGATACATCTGTGCTTACATTCAGGAGTGTCTGTGCCTTCCCTGTGTTCAGTGTGAGGCTTGTGAAGTCTATGGAGCATACTGTAGGTGGACGTTTGCGCATTATATTACGTCTTCCATGTGTCATGACCAAATTGGACGACACCTACACAACAGATGACATTTCTAACACTGCTTCATCTTTTCTTTGTCATTATAGTTAAGTACACTTGACGGTACATGCTGTAACCGATATGATACTGCAACGAGATAAGCGTTGATTGTTTTTTATCTGAAATGTTTTATTCCTCTTATATTGTGTCACATCTATTTGCTGTGAGCATGTAAATCCTAGGTGTCATGATGGCATAGTGGTTAGCACTGTGGCTTCGCACTTCTGGGATTGAGGGTTCGATTCCCGCCTCGCATCTGTCTGTGTGTGTGTGCCATGCGATGGATTGGCACTGTGTCCAGGGTGTACCCCGCTTTGTGCCAAACGTCTCCTGGGATAGGCTCCAGGCCCCCACAACCCTTTACAGGATAAGCAGTATAGAAGAGGAATGAATGTAAATCCTGTCATTAACTTTTCCTGTCTTATTCAGCATTACTGCTGACTGATTTAAAAAAAATATATTGCATGAATATACCTGGTGTATATTCATGTAATTATTGACATGGGAAAGGTTCCCTAAGGAGACATTTATTTAGTGTTTTCGGAAGAAGTCTCCAGTGTCAGCAATTTGTAACAATCAGAGGAAAAGCTGTTTTTATGAGATTGATTGATTGATTGATTGATTGGGAAAGAGATAAAACGGCTTTCTAGCAAACTCCGTTTCTAGTAACTTCGTTTCATGTCGTGTTGCATCACACCTTGCCCTCAATGAGTTCTATCCTATATTAGCACTCCCTATCATGTTTTATTACTTACATATGGTCCTGCCATATGTTTATAAGATTATCAGGTGATTAGTCTCAATTATTCCAAATCTGGACAATCCATCCGGACAAACCCAGTAAGTGGGTGTGAATCTTGGCATGTTCACAATGTGTACTCAAAGCATGACTAACATGGATACATAAATTGATGCAGTTTCTGTATCTTGCAGAACTCCATGAACCTACCGCCGGACAAGGTGCGGCTTCTGCGGCAGTATGATAACGAGAAGAAGTGGGAGCTCATATGTGATCAGGTGAGTGACATGCATGATGCTGAAACCCTGCTAAACTGTTGAATCACTGTTAAACCACTAAAGTCATCAATCACACTTGCTGGAAGTAGTTGATCAAGATATGCTCTCAGATTTGAAGAATGTACATGAATGTAGACCTTGTACATGTGAAATGTCTGAGATGTCAGCATGATGGTAGGTGTGAAACCTTTAATAAACTATCATTTCCCAATCCTTTACTGCACTATAATGTATTTAAGAACGGTCTTCACTGGGAAGAACTGGAACTTGACAGTGTTTGATTTGGAACTCCTTTATAGATGATCTCATCTTGCACATTATGCGTGTGCCATGTGTTTACTTGCTGCTAGGGAAAACTTTCAGTAGTGATTATATTGTGGTTTATACCGATAATTTAATATTATATTTTAAAATATGCAGATTAAAAAAATATATTATTCTTTAACAATAATAATAATATATTATCCCTTACAATATATTATTGTAAGGGACGTTCAACTTTAACCCGGGACTTTTGATTACACAAAATAACAGAACACAGTTATGAGAGTAAGAACTACCTTTGTTTTTCTATATACTCCCCTGTAACACTAATGCACTCATCCAAGCATTTAAATAGTGCTTGGATACCATCAAGGTAAAAAAAATTTTAAATTTGTACGGCTGTATGAGGTTGTGCATCGTACTGCAAAAACGACTGCAGTGGGCTCTGAGCTTCCTCAGCCAGAATCCGTGTTTTATTGCGGCTAAAAGTCCCAGCCCCATAGTGTGCTCGATTTTCTCTGTAAATTATCAGTTTTCTGTATTCATTTAAGAGAAAGTTCATAAGAAGTCCCGGTTTGACTTGAATGCCCATGGAAAATGAGACAATGTTTTATAACAGTATTAATTAGATTCATTTATAATAATAATAGTAATAATAATAATTATTATTATTATTACTATTATTATTCTTTTTTTATTATTATTATTACCTTTATCTAATCAATCATTTCATCAAGTCCTGGTTTGACATGAACGGCCCGTGGAAAATAAGATAATGTTTTATAACGGTTTTATTATTATTATTATTATTATTATTATTATTACTTTTATCTAGGCAATAAGTCGCGGTTTGACTTAAATGCCCCATGGAAAATAAGAGAAAGTTTTTTGTATACAGTATTAATTAGCTAAAGTTAATTTTAATTATTATTATTAGTAATAGTAGTAGTTGCAGTAGTAGTAGTATTATTATTATTATTACCTTTAACTAATCAATTCTGTTACAAAAAAATTAAAATAATAAAATTTTCCTTAATCAAAAATAATTTTAGAATTTGATTGCATAGAGATTTAATTATAGTGGTGTAACAGTAAAGGTTATGCTGTTTGCTGATACACTCTACTTGCCTAACTACATTAAGAATGTATGGAAACACTGTAGAAAATCTTATGGTTGATTGCAGTCATGATTAAAACGATGACCTAAAACTCATGTAAGAGTTCTATAAAAGAGTTCTGAAATTTGAACGGTGAAAGAAGAATGCTGGCTAACCAAGATATATTTCTTTAATTATTCCATGCATTAAAATAGGGAAGTATGCGATAATAATGATAATAATAATTATAATAGGTGTAGGAACTATAATATTTATGTATTGTGAGTCTAAAAGGGAATCATTGTGTTTCTACTTCTCTCTGAATTCCTACACTTCCCCGCACGGATTGTGAGTTACACGAGAAACTAATGCACACCCACTGCATTTGCATACACATGTGATGTTACCATGGCTACGCTAATGTGAGCCAGCAATGTGAGCATGGTCGACTTTTCTTCGTGCGTGTGTTTGCAGAGGTGATTGAGCGAATGAGGTATTAATAATGCATGATCATATTTCTCTCATGAGATGTAACGGATTGATGCTGGAAGGAGGAAAATAAAATTGGAGGATGTTGTCTGGGTAATGTACCGTAGGGTTTAAAAGCCCAGTACCGACATCAAAAAGGAAAAAGGATTTCAGACAGATGATACCTACTGTTTCGGAAGACATTTATAACTGATACAAATCCATTTCTCAATGCGAATTTGAAATATACAGTATTTATTAGGAGCTTTATTTTTATACATTGAAATTTTATTATTATTTTATATATATTTTATATGGTAACACATGGTAACATCCCACTTAATTACTTTCATCTTTAGTCCTGTGAAGGTCCAGGATAAATGTCAGATCTGTTTAATATGTATATAAGTCACATCAGTGTGAAATTATTTTGTTTCATACTGTAGTGTTACAGAGTTTTTTGTAGAGTTAAGGTAGTTGCTCAACAGTAGCAACTTGGCGGTGCATTGGCTCAAATCCCCAACCTTCCAATCAAAAACCCAGTAACCTACAGCCGTAACTGTTTGAGCCACCACTGCCCTTTTATCCCATTTTGAAACTGGGAAAAGAGTTCAAATTAAGCATTGGGCAAAGCCAATACAACAATAGGTTATGTGCAATCACGTGACTGTTATGGCGAGTGATATCACTCTGGAGGGAAGAAAGTGAAAAACAAAATGGAAAAGACGGCGAATGTCCCTAATGCGCTAGTTTAGATGCTATTCCCAGAGCATGCCACTATATAAACAGAAGAGCACCAAATATCTTGGCTGTAATTGAAAGACACACGTGTTAGATGTAGATAGTATTTACTTGCTCTTATGCGCATTGCAATGAATCGGGTGTGACGTGTTGCTTATTCCACCCCTTCTCCTCATACTGGGCTGTGATTGGCCAGTTGCGCTGTCAATCAGGCTGACTGTTTGTTTACCTTCACCTGTCTTTTGTGTAACTGTTAACCCTGATTTAAATGGTGTTGCTTTAAATCTTATTATCTTACACCACTTCTCCCAACCACAAACAAAGGTTCTTTCAGTCACTTTTTAAAAATAAATCTTCCTTGTTATGACCAGCTACTTGTGGCGCTCGCTAAAATCTCCTCATGTATTATCTATTTAATCGATCTGAGAAATGGTTAATTCACAAACCATAGGCATTTTGTAATAAAAAGCTAGTAATAAAAATAGCTAATATCACGAAAACCACTTCCTGGCCTCAAGTAACAGTTTGTGCCAAGCAACACAGCAGAAGTGGCCAAAGAATCTATTTGGAATATCTTGAAAAAAAGTAGAATCGATTGGTGTACTAACAACCAGACATTGAGCAGGCCAGCCAGAACAGAAACATTGTAAGAACTGTAGAGAAACAGATCCACAAAAAAGCCCACAGTGAGGTTACTAACACCCCACAGGGTGGTGGAGAAGGTACCACAATCCACAAGTTGAAAAAGGCTTTTTCATATGCTTCTTATCAATAAGAACTGGGAGGACTAATGGGTATTCACAAAGAAATACAGAAATGAGCCGCAAAGTTTCTGGAAACAACCTCTTCCAACGTGATGAAAAGCCAAAGTGTGAAGAAGGAAAGAATCTGCTCCTGGTTCCCAACCTGCAAGCTCATCAGTCAAGCATGGTGGAGGTAGTGGCATGGTTTAGGCTCACTAATCTTTATTGATGTAACTCATAATGGTAGCAGCAGAGTGAATTCAGAAAGTCGACAGAAACATTCCGTCTGCAAATTTTCTGAGAAATGTGTCTAATCTTATTGAGAGGAACTTCATCACGCAGCGAGAGAATGACTCGAGACACGCTGCCAACACAAGAAAGGATGGAGGAAATGGAAGGTTTTAGACTGGCCAAGTCAATCACCAGACTTTAACCCTAGTGAGGTACAGTAAAATCCATTTCCCTCTGGAGGAGAAAACTGAATGGAGAAACCCCTGAAACAAACAACTGAAAGAAGCTTGAGTACAAGTCTGGAAAAGCACCAGAAAAGAGGCATGCAACTAACAGCTTGATGTAATGAATTTAAACAAGGTATAAATATTGCATGTTGTTTACTTTAAGAATCTTTGTTCCAATACTTTTGGTTATCTACAAACCTTTGGTCTGCCTCCAAAGACAGCTCAGACATCTTAGACTCAGATGATGTTTTGAGATGTTTAACATGTCTAGATGAAAATATCAAGAAATGAAAGCTGGAATTCTGATCTATCGGTTCATGTTCTTCATTTGATTTCGAAACCCTACGTCTTAACTGTACAGCAAAAATCTAATTAATTATCTTTGCTGTTCCAATACCTTAGATGAGCATCCGATAAAGAACGAGAGTAAAACTATATACGCTTAATTTTGTATTCATTGTTTAAAACATACACTCTACATTGTCATACCTATAACGTGCACATTTTCTCAGTTGCTCCTAGTCAGTTTGTGATTAAGAAAAATTAAATAATTAAAATGTTGTGCCTTCATTTATCAAACAGCAAAAACTGACATCTTAGCAACTTAAACATTCATGAAACTTGACAATATATATATATGTGTGTGTGTATATATATATATATGTATATATACACACACACACACACACACACACACACACACACACACACACACGTGGACAAAATTGTTGGTACCCTTCAGTCAATGAAAGAAAAACTCACAATGGTCACAGAAATAACTTTAATCTGACAAAAGTAATAATAAAAAAGAATTCTATGAATGTTAACCAATGAAAGTCAGACATTGCTTTTCAACCATGCTTCAACAGAATTATTTAAAAAAATGAACTCATTGGAACAGGCCTGGGCAAAAATGATGGTACCCCTAACTTAATAGTTTGTTGCACAACCTTTTGAGGCAATCACTGCAATCAAACGATTCCTGTAACTGTCAATGAGACTTCTGCACCTCTCTGCAGGTATTTTGGCCCATTCCTCATGAGCAAGCTGCTCCAGTTGTTTCCGGTTTGAAGGGTGCCTTTTCCAGACAGCATGTTTCAGCTCCTTCCAAAGATGCTCAATAGGATTGAGGTCAGGGCTCATAGAAGGCCACTTTAGAATAGTCCAATGTTTTCCTCTTCGCCATTCTTGGGTGTTTTTAGCTGTGTGTTTTGAGTCATTGTCCTGTTGCAATACCCATGACCTGCGACTGAGACCCAGCTTTCTGACACTGGCCAGCACATTTCTCTCTAGAATCCCTTGATAGTCTTGAGATTTCATTGTACCCTGCACAGATTCAAGACACCCTGTGCCAGATGCAGCAAAGCAGCCCCAGAACATAACAGAGCCTCCTCCATGTTTCACAGTAGGGACAGTGTTCTTTTCTTGATATGCTTCATTTTTCCATCTGTGAACATAGAGCTGATGTGCCTTGGCAAAAAGTTCCATTTTTGTCTCATCTGTCCATAGGACATTCTCCCAGAAGTTTTGTGTCTTGTCAACATGTAGTTTGGCATATTCCAGTCTGGCTTTTTTATGATTTGTTTTCAACAATGGTGTCCTCCTTGGTCGTCTCCCATGTAGTCCACTTTGGCTCAAACAACGACGGATGGTGCGATCTGACACTGATGTTCCTTGAGCATGAAGTTCACCTTGGATCTCTTTAGAAGTCTTTCTGGGCTCTTTTGTTACCATTCGGATTATCCGCCTCTTTGATTTGTCATCAATTTTCCTCCTGCGTCCACGTCCAGGGAGGCTGGCTACAGTCCCATGGATCTTAAATTTCTGAATAATATGTGCAACTGTAGTCACAGGAACATCTAGCTGCTTGGAAATGGTCTTATAGCCTTTACCTTTAACATGTTTGTCTATAATTTTCTTTCGAATCTCCTGAGACAACTCTTTCCTTCGCTTCCTCTGGTCCATGTTGAGTGTGGTACATACCATGTCACCAAACAACACAGTGACTACCTGGAGCTCTATATATAGGCCCACTGACTGATTACAAGATTGTAGACACCTGTGATGCTAATTAGTGGACACACCTTGAATTAACATGTCCCTTTGGTCACATTATTTTCAGTATTTTCTAGGGGTACCATCATTTTTGTCCAGGCCTGTTCCATGAGTTTATTTTTTTTTTTTTTATAATTCTGTTGAAGCATGGTTGAAAAGCAATGTCTGACTTTCATTGGTTAACATTCATAGAATTTTTTTAAATTATTACTTTTGTCAGATTAAAGTTATTTATGTGACCATTGTGAGTTTTTCTTTCATTGACCAAAGGGTACCAACAATTTTGTCCACGTGTGTGTATAATTTCTTAAAGTAAGTTTACAACAAACCAAATATAAGATTATTGAACTTGTTTCAAGAAATCACTGCCTAAAACCTAGCAAAATGACCTGCCAGTAAAATAAGACACTTTCCATCTGACCAGAAATATGCTGAATATCATATTTTTGCTTTGATGTAAACTTATTTTTAAGAAATTATTATTATGATATGATTTATGATATTATGATTATTATTATGATATTATTATGATAAGATGTATTGTTTTATTTTTTAGGCACATTTTAATTAATTCTGTCAGCATTAGAGTATGTGATCCCTAGCATGTGCTCCTACCGCATCAAGGGATCATGTTTAAAAACCTGCAACTTGCTGAACTTTGCTTTTTCTAGGTCTGGAAAAGTCCATCAACTGATGACCCCTGTCCTAAAGAGTCCTAAAGATGATAAATGCATCAGTAAAAATATGCATCAGTAGTAATTGTACTAAAATGCAACAGTTTAAATAACATAATATTGTATTTGTATAAGATAATTTTGGGCTGGCCCAAAAGTTTGGATCAATAGACTTTGAAATTATATATTGCAGCAAATGTTCAAATGAAAGCTTCTGACTTTGCAGCACTTGTGTATATGCTAAATATAAGAATTATTCAGAACATTTCTTAATATATTAGAACTGATCTTCCTATATGCAGAGATGATTTCTCATGATGCTTACAGTAAGTGTAATGATTGTTTGTGCTGATTGTAATAGCCTTCAGATGACCCCAATGTAAAACGTAGAGTAGAGTTTGATCCGGTTCTGTTCAGGCTTCTGTTGGTAAATGTTAATGTCCTGGAAACGTTTGGGCCACCTTGTTTCTAACAACAAAACTACACATATGGAGAACAATCTAAATGTGTTTGACTTTTGAACCGGATGCGTTTGAAAGCTTTATATTAAAGTAAGTCTAATTCAAAACGATCTTCTTGTATTAACAGGAACGGTTCCAGGTGAAGAACCCTCCTCACACATACATCCAGAAGCTGAGAGGATTTCTGGACCCGGCTGTCACAAGAAAGGTAGGTTTGAAGCCTGTTTTTCCTCCAGAAGCAAAAACCCTGCTCCATCGTTCCCACCATGACGTTGTGTACAGTATGATGATGTTAGCATTGCCTTTTATACCAGCTGTACACAATAAGCTATACTGGATACCTTAACGTTTACGCACAGTTTATAAAATAGCACTTGATCCAGCACATCATAATATTTTGCCTTTTATATATGCATATATATGCATTGTTCTGTAATTATTATTATTTCAGTTAATTCGTAATATCACCCATTATACATTTCAGTACTTGAAATAAATGCAGTGATTACGTCATTTATGTATTACATAGTTCTTTCACATGGCATAGGTTTTTAGAGTATTTAAAGCCCTAAAACCTTAATTTCAGCATGACAATTTTTGGTTGAATCAAGCTTTCAGTGGGACAGGACTTAATACTGATCCCTGCTTGAGGTTAGACCATGGAAGAACAATAGGACTTGGCCCAACGCCTATTGGTCATTTACCAAGCATAAGTAATGGAAGTGAGGCCACGCACAGTGGAGTTTAGTGTTCGTGTGATGTGTAGTATGGTTTGCATCAGTTTGTTTAAATAAGGCATCTTTCCTGCAGAAATTCAGGAGGAGAGTTCAGGAATCCACTCAGGTGCTCCGTGAGCTGGAAATTTCACTCCGAACCAATCACATCGGGTGAGTGTCAGTTTGGCAGACAATCTGATTTATGGGTTCTTTTAAAAAGCAAAGGATCGATTTCAATATTGCAAAGGGTCTCTCTGGTTTAAGTTCTATAATAGCATTAAATGTGACTCATAATAAATTCTAGGGATAGAATAAGGGATAAACCAATTGTTATATGGATGCTTTTCTGGGAAAAAAATATTCAGTTAAACAGTAAATCCCCTTTATACTAAACTTGCTAGATTATGGCAAACATCATACAGCCCAACCTTACACTGCAGCAGTTCACAACAATAGCAATTGTAGATTTATTCAAGAACCATGTGTCATATGTTTCGTCTGTATATAGTTGTGTTTAATGATCCTTGGAACAGGTTATTCCACTTTGGCAAAAGTTTGTGGAAATCTGACAATCACACCCATATGTGCGCCTTTCCCAAACTGCTAGCACAAAAACAGCTTCCCTTTTTGGGAATTAATTGGCCCAAATATGTTCCGGCATTACAGTGCACCTGTGCATGAAGCAAAATCCACGAAGACATTTGGACCCGAAAGAACTTGAGCTGTTGCACCGCCAGCTTATCTTTTCATTTTCTTTTGAAGTTAATAAGACAAACAAAACAAACAGCTTTCCAAAAAAAAAAAAAAAACACGTAGCCTGTTATCCCTTCCAAAAATGTAAAAATATACATACAGAAAAGACCAAATAAAATGATTTCTATAAACTGTCTAGCATCATTCATACAATACATCCTTTTGTTGGTCACCACTATAAAAATCATTATAATATTATAAGCCTAATAATCCTATGAATTAATTAACATTTTCTGACCAGTCAAATTCTTCTTCAAGAGCAGTCTAATGTCATTCAATTTTACTTTTACATTTAGAATTACTGGCCCTTAATGTTGCCATTCTAATTAACTTGTCAGGATCTGAATATTGCTATTAGTACTACTGTATAATGATTCTGATTCTCTCCTGTTTAATACAGACTAGAGCTTTTGATATTGTGTTGTACAGTTGTACCATTTTTTTTGTACATGTGCTCTCAGATGGGTGAGAGAGTTTCTGAATGAAGAGAACCAAGGCCTGGATGTACTGGTGGAGTACCTGTCCTTTGCACAATATGCTGTTACGTGAGTCTTTTTCTCTGCCTTTTTTTCTGTGTTATGCTCTTTATCTACTGTATAAGCTTGTATGAATCCTAGACATGTATTTGTTACATACATCACTTCTTCAGCTTTGATGGAGATGCAGCAGAGAGTACGAGTGGAGAGGCGTCAGTGGAGACTCCGTGGAGCAGATCTATAGAAGATCTACACGGTGACACTAATCTGCCCTCGCCAGTCAGCAGCAGCAGTATTCAGCGGTCTACGCGACATTCCTTAAGGTACATCACCCCTAAACAAACTTGGACACGGTTACTCTTATATGACTAGTATTTCTAAATTGAACATTTATTATTTGAATTCATGTTAATATTTTGGTTAGAGGCAGCACAGTGGCTTAGTGGTTAGCACTGTTACTTTGTGCCTCCAGGGTCTGGGTTCAATTCCCACCTCGGGTCCGTGTGCATGGAGTTTGCATGTTCTCCCCATGCTTGGTGGGTTTCCTCCTACAGTCCAAAGACATGTAAATTAGGTTAAGTGGCGTTCCCAAATTGTATGTAGTGTGTATGTGCCCTGCGATGGATTGCCCCTGCTATCCAGGGTGTATCACGCCACTCTCCTGGTTGAAGTCTCCTGGGATAGGCTTCAGGCCCCTGCAACCCTGCATAGGATAAAGTACAATGATTTGGGTTAGACTCTTAATCAAATATTGCTTTTTGTTTTTTAGGTCCAACACTCTTCCCAGCCGTAGGACGCTGAAAAATTCACGTTTGGTATGTAAGAAGGATGACGTGCACGTCTGCGTCATGTGTCTCAGAGCCATTATGAACTACCAGGTATGTAAATGATAAAGAACACGTTCTTTATGGATCTTTTGGTGGTTTAATAGCCATTTCTGAAACTGAATCGTTTCTTTTATATTTTGTGTATGTAGTATGGCTTCAACATGGTTATGTCGCATCCTCATGCAGTAAATGAAATTGCTCTGAGCCTCAACAACAAAAATCCAAGGTAAGATACATTTAAACAATAGGCCAAGCAGAATAAATACTTAGAATAAATACTCCAGACGAATATAAATCTTTATCTGCCTTTGGATCCTAAATCCAAAATATTTAGGTGTTAATCAAATTTCAGGATCCAAAATTACCCCTTGACCTAATATAATCAGGTGAACCCGTGTAGCCAGTCTGATTGGAACTGGAGCCATGGGTAGAAGAAACTCAGTTAGCTGTGCTTTGCTAGGATTATCTGATAATGATGACTGAGACCGACTGGGATTTTACCTGAAAACATTCACTGGTCAATTCAATCTCTGTATTGATGGGATTTAACTGAGAGGAGATTTATTTCTTTAAAATACTCAAGTATTTCTCGATTAAATTAAAATATAAATTATTGTGCACTATTATGATGTCGTCCTCGATAATAATGATAATATATAAATCCTTTTTCAAGCTCCTTTTTTGCCCTCCGAGACGCAATGGCTGATGGGAAGTTCATTCCCTTTTCAGAAGACACGTTTTTCACTTGTTCCCTACACCGTTCGCAGTTCTCATTGAACTGAGCAGTATTGCTCCCTGCGGTTTAGAATCACACATAACATGAAGCTTAACACCCTGTGCAGTATACTTCTCAGGGTACCTCAGGCCAATCAGAACGCACCTACAGTTTTTTGGCTTTTGTCTCGCACCTGATATTTTACCTGTTGTTGGTAATGTTCGGATGCTGAGTTTTACCACTGCAAGGATCAGTTTGGTTCTTGTGTTTATTAAAAGTCTTCACTACTGCAGTTATACCTAGCCTGCCATCCTTCATTCCTGACATCATGGCATTGACGAGTTTCAGAACCTGCCAAGATTAAAAAAGGAAATACATAATGTCATTAATAAAGTTAAAAATGTCATTAAAATTCATCTCTTCTGTTTTTTTAGCAATTTATTTCACCAACTGCTTGTCAGCATCAAAATACATTCACTGTGGATAAAACCGAAGAGTACGGGAGCACACATGATAGTACAGAAGGGCTGTGTTCAGCAACAGGAGCAGAATTTAAGTCAAACTTTTATGGGACTTAACAGAGTTGTTCAAACTTTCTGTGGGAGTGTGGGGGTGGCTGGTCAAACTTTCTGTGGCAGTGAATGCCTTTGATTTTTCTTTCTCAGTTGAAGTGTTTGCTAAAAGTCTATTCTAGTTCTAAATAGCAAAATTTTGTAAGCTGGCTGACTCCCTTTACCCCGAATTAACAAACTAAGACACTGAAATGAAATACTTCTGATCACCTTGCTGCACACTAGTGATGCGAAGTTTGAATTATTTTAATGACGCGGTTCTTTGAATCTCGTTCATCAAAATGAACTAATCTTTTTTTGAGTCATTTAGTTCATTTCGTTCTTTTGATCAGAAATAAAAATAAAATTAAATGTTACATTTTCAATAAACAGACCCCCAACACGTCCACAAATTTTGGCTATAGTTCCAGTAATTAAAATATTTCAGTGCAGCTAAGGGCATACTGTATTATGATAAACAGTCCGAGTCATTTGTTCTTTTGAATCTATTGCACTGCATAGCGTCTATGGGAGTCGCGTGACGAAAGAACGAACGACTCGGACTAGACGAGTCATTGAGAAAGAATCGCTCAATTCTGGTTTCCTTAGGTACATAACCTACGAAGGTTTTGCGATGATTTGCGCATGTAGAAAATGAATGAATCACTCTCCGAGACTACTCATTCTTCTGAGTCGTGTTATTAAAGACTCATTCAGAAAGAACGAATCATCACTACTGCACACCAGTGGAAATCAGTGGATCCCATTGTGGCCAGAGTGGCAACCAGACCTTAATCTAATAAGGACCTGTGACTTGCAGGCTGGTGCAAGGCTGATTGGTTGGGCCCAGTTCACGGTAACGTACGTTAGAACATGCTTCCTGATAATAACAGGAGCTAATTAGGTCCGGTTTATGTGTGTCTTGTACTGACTAGGACCAAAGCTTTGGTTCTGGAGCTGCTGGCTGCTGTGTGTCTCGTGAGAGGAGGGCATGAGATCATCCTGGCTGCCTTCGACCATTTCAAAGAGGTACTTGAGCCATCAGTTCAACTCCATTTTTTTTTTACTCCATTTATTAATGTAGCAATGTTTTTGAACGTTTTTTAGTGTTCAGGATTAGAAGCTAACGATGTTTTTGTTTGATCTAAACTCATTTCTGGTCTTCTAGGTCTGTTCTGAATCCCAGCGGTTTGAGAAGCTAATGGAGGATTTTAAAAATGAAGACAACAATATTGATTTCATGGTGGGTTAATGTAAGAATCCTCTCATCCTAATGGCTTTCCGTGTTCATTTGCACCACTAATGAGTCGTGCCATTCCTTCGTAGGTGGCATGCATGCAGTTCATCAACATTGTGGTGCACTCTGTAGAGGACATGAATTTTCGAGTTCACCTTCAGTACGACTTCACCAAGCTTGCGCTGGATGATTATCTGGAAGTAAGACACTTTTAGACATTCTAAATTCTTCTTTTTTTTTTTAATATTTAACAAAGAGTATGAGGTAAGAGGTTGCTGATCGGAGGGTTGAGGTTGAAACTCCTTCATCTCCATGTTGCCACTGTTGGGCCACTAACCCTGTTTCCATACAAAATCACTAGGTCATTGTTGGTCCCATCGCTAGAAAAACGATGGAACCTGTCGCCCAATGTGCTCAACAGCAAAAAAAGAATCTACAGTATATTACGACTTATATTTTTATTATATTATATTTGATTATATTCATTGTGGTGAGAGTGCCTCATGCTAGCCGCTAGTCCACCATGAACCCGACATTTTCAGAGCATAATGTTTCACTTTGTGCATGTGTGTGTGTGTGTGTGTGTGTGTAGAGACTGAAACACACCGAGAGTGATAAGCTACAGGTGCAGATCCAGGCGTACCTAGATAACCTGTTCGATGTGGGCACGCTGTTGGAGGACGCCGAAACCAAAAACGCAGCGCTGGAACGAGTGGAGGAGCTGGAAGAGAGTTTGTCACATGTATGAAAAATAAATATTTTTTTCACTCTGTCTTTACCACCTTGTTAATACAATGTATATACATGTACAATATATGCAGAAAAATACTAAATCCAACATGTGCATTTATAACCATAACCAGTGACAGTCTGGGATAGAAAGAACTCAGCCCAAGACATGCTTCTTTATATTATTGTGTGTCGGTCTAATATATTTAGCATGTATACTGTAACATTTAGTGTTAACATCTATTATGATGTGGATTCCAAAAGTAACCTTGTGTTGATGTCTTTTTAACTTCAATTAAAAACAATTTCTAAATATGGACGGACTATAGTCCAATAATACATGTAAATCTAAGCAAGATAGTGAATATGCATGAGTGTGTCACAGAAGTAAGTAATAAGTAAAACAGATTTGACTGTTTGCATAGTGGGTTGAAACATTGTATATAATAAGTCCACTGTTTTACACACTGTCTGTTAACAGTGACTACACTTTGACAATCAAACAGTTACTATACTAATTGCGTACGAATGCAAGATGAATTGTCTGATTGGAAAATTACATTCAAATGGACAGATCAGTACAACACTAGAATATTAATGCAGTTTTTATCTGTAGATGGTAATCCCTTTCTTCCTCTGTAAAGGAAAGCATTATGAACAGCATTCTGAAATTAACCCTGTTATTGGCGTCTGTTATTTATCTTTTGCTAGATGACAGACAAGCTGCTGGACACAGAGAATGAGGCCATGTCGAAGATCGTAGAGCTGGAAAAGCAACTGATGCAGAAGAACAAGGAGCTGGACTCCCTTAGGGTGAGGGCTAAGTGGCATAAATAAATAAATAAATAAATAAATAAATCTGCAAATTGAGTTAGGACTACTTCTCTGGATTTCAAAAAACAAAATCCATGTACTGTAGTGTATTTTTGATATGTAGTTACAGTCAAGGCTAATGATCATGAATGTTCTATGTTGGGGAATTATTGTTATTTGTAGCCTTTCTTTTCCATCCTGGACATTTGGAGTACAGCTTTATATATATATATATATATATATATATATATATATGCATTTTATTTACAGTTTAGATTTAACCTAAAGCTTGTTCTTCTTGAATATGAAACAAAACTGTGATGTAACTTCTTGATTTAACTGAAAAGTGGTTATGCATCTTTTCCATAAAGGTTGCTAATATTTATGAGAAATTGAAAAGTATGTTTTGAAATCAGTAACATTTCTCGATATATTGTATACAATAAAAAAAATTACACTGCATGGCCAAAAAAAGTCACCATTCCAGAAGAGTCAAATTATTGGGCTGCAATAAGCAAAGAAAACAACTAAGGGCGTTTGAAGTTACTGGACTTGGGTTAAACACAAGAACCCTTAAACACATAAGGATAGTGCTGAACCACATCAGTCACATCAATTGATGTTCTGATTGAATGATTTAAATGTATCTATTTGCTTTCGTTATCCAGGCTGTGTACAGGGACGCCAGTTCACAGGTACACTCGCTTCGGCGCATAGTGCGTGAAAAGGATGAAGCCATCCAGAAGCAGTCCAGGCTGGAGAAGAAGATTCACGAGCTTGAGCGGCGTGGTAGTCTGCAGATCCAGGTGAGGGGAGAGGGAGATGGTGAAGGAGAAACCTCCCCTCTTCCCTCTCCCCCTCAGCCCATGCCTCTCTCACCATGCCCCGATGCCATGGTCCAGGCTGGCGCAGGTGCCAGCAGCTCATACACATCAGCTTCGCAAACTGGAACCCTGAGGAAGATGGCCACTCCTCCGCCACCCCCGCCACCACCTCCTCCACCACCACCCATGCCTGACTCCACCTGTGAGTAAAACATAGCAGACAAATGAGCTCTTTTATCTGTCTGAGGCAAAACAAAAAAAAAACTGTCTATACTTGACAGTTTACTTTAATAGACCACTAAAAATATTATTGCATCATTAAAAAATGGCTTTAATTGTGTTAGCAGTTTTATATTTTACTTTTATTATTATACCTCAGTAAATTGAATTAAGCCGGTTTTATAAATAATATGTTATTCCTGTCATGCAGTACCTAACGGACCCTCAGCTGACACTGCCCCACCTCCTCCTCCTCCACCTCCGCCCCCCCCCTCCACCCCCTCCTCTTGGCCGGGCCATGGAGCTGTCCACGCCTCTTCCCCCACCTCCACCCCCTATAGCCCCTCCCCTCCCTGGCTGTGGCACACCCACAGTCATATTCAACTCTGGTCTAACAGGTATGTACTATGTAGTGTAATGTAATATACAGCATCTGTACAGTATGTATATGTTAAGCCTGTTTATCTCGTCTAAAAAAAGGCCAAGCTATTTATTTCGGTTTCTAATCCTTAGCACATTTATTTCCTTTACTTTTGACCGTTTTCTGTCTTTTGCTTGCTTGAATTACCAGTTTGTTTTACTCTCTAAACGTTTCTGCTATTATCTACTTTTTTTCCTTTCCTCCCTGCCCTCAAAGATGGACCAATCAAGCTCTTCTGTAGGTTTCTTCCGTTTCGGTGATCTTTGTTGTTGTCTTCATTTCTTTGTTCTGTGGCCACAAATAATTATTATTCATTTTCATCATCTAATCTGCATTTTTGTATGTGTTTGTGTGTATACATATAAAATTCAATTCGATTCAATTTTATTTGTATAGCGCTTTTAACAATGGTAATTGCCACAAATCAGCTTTATAGAATCAAATGTTATGGAAATACGTATGAAATATGAGAAAATATGTACGGATATACATGCTGTATAAAACTGAATTCCAACTGTCTTGTGATCACATCTGCATCTTTTCTCTCTTCCAGCGGTAAAGATTAAAAAGCCAATCAAGACCAAGTTCCGGATGCCGGTCTTTAACTGGGTGGCTCTGAAACCGAATCAGATCAATGGCACTGTCTTTAATGAGATTGATGATGAAAGGATTTTAGAGGTAATAAATCACCTGGGACGTTTACCAAAGTGCTTAAATCCTATTATTACATGTCGGGTCATGACCTAAATTAGCATGATACTCCGGGGGTGGACAAGTGATAAATTCATTAGGTTACCAACTGGACATGTGAATGCTCTAATGTGCTGCCTGGTCAGATAATGGTTTGCCCAGCAAAGTGTAAGCAAAAATTTTTTTGAAATAAATTCCTTTTTGGAGAACAACTTATCAAGTAAAATAGGTCAGTCACATCGAATTTAATTTTATGTTGTTTGACATTCTTCCATTTGTCTGTAATTGCCAGGACCTGAACGTGGACGAGTTTGAGGAGATGTTTAAGACCAAAGCCCAGGGTCCTTCAGTGGATATGACCATGAGCAAGCAGAAGGCACCGCAAAAAGGCCCCAGTAAAGTGTCACTACTGGAGGCCAACAGGGCCAAAAACCTGGCCATCACACTCCGCAAAGCAGGGAAGAGCCCTGAGGAGATCTGCAAAGCAATTCAGTCGTGCGTATCCTCCTCTGCACACCTCCTCAGACCTACAACCAAACTATCATTACATGAGCAAGTACTCTTTTTTTTTTTTTTTTTTGGTCAGAAGATCCACTTCCTTTTCTTTCTTTGCTAGGTTCGATCTGCGCACCGTGCCCGTGGACTTCGCAGAATGCCTGATGCGCTTCTTGCCAACCGAAACAGAGGTGAAGACGTTGCGGCAGTATGAGAGGGAGCGACGGCCCTTGGCGGAACTGACCGATGAGGACCGCTTCATGATGATGTTCAGCAAGATCGAACGGCTGCCTCAGAGAATGACCATCATGGCCTTCATGGGCAACATTACTGACAGCCTGCAGATGCTTACACCGGTGAGACGGGTCGAGCAATATATATATATATAGAAGGTGGTACTTTTATTAGCATAGATGGAGAGGAGTTTGGAAGGGAAGTAAAAAATGGAAATAAAAGAGTGGTTGAAAGAGAGATGTGGGCGAGATGAGGGGAAGTAAGGAGTAAGGGGGCAGGGGTAGCTCAGTGGTTAAGGCACTGGACTACAGTTCAGAAAATTCCAGGTTCAAACCCCACAACCCCCAAAGCCCCAAAACTGTTGGGCACTGTTGGACCCTTAACCCACAATTGCTAAGATGTATAATGAGATAAAAATGTAAGTAGCTCTGGATAAGGGCTTCTGCCAAATGCCTAGATGTAGATATAAGGAGTTTGATGGAGGGTAGGACAAGATACATGAAAAGAGAAATAAGTGCTTGTTTGAGACAGTGGACATGATAAAGGACAGTTTAGACACCTGGGATATATTATCATTATATCGCTTTATCCTCTATACAGTGGCTTAGTGGTTAGGATGTCCTCATGAACCCCCAGGGTCCGGGATCGAGTCCCTCTTTGGGTCTGTGTGCATGGAGTTTGCTTTTTCTCCCCGTGTTTGGTGGGTTTCCTCTGGGTGCTCCAGTTTCCTACCACAGTCCACGGACATGCAGATGACGTGTGCCCTACAATGGATTGGCACCCCATCCAGGGTGTACCCCACCTTATGGGCTGGTTCAGGCTCCAGGCTCAGTTCACAGGTTCACATACTCCAGGCCACCCGCGACCCTGTATAAAGGATAAGGTGGTATAAGGAATGAGTGAGTGTAAATATGCGTGTGCTTGGTGCCCTTAGATGAACTAGCATGCCAGGCTGGATTCCCACCCGAAGTGTTTCTGGGATCGGCTCTGGATTCACCACACCACTGACCAGTAAAAAGCGGTTACTAAAGTTGAATGAATGGGTACAAATGGAAGATGAAGATAGATGGACGGTGGATGGATGCACTGAGATGATAATGGATCAGTGGGTAGCAATGAATTAAACCATTAGTGGATGGATAAATGCACAGCAGTCAAAAAATATAAAAATTCATAATAGAAATTATGAATAACATGACAGTGTACAGGGTGGCTGAAAGAAGAGACGGATAAAGGGATGGATAACACATAATCATACACCATAAGCACACCATAATCTTGACATGGGAGGATGACATAATGGCTGGAGGGACAAGACGAAAAAGTATAAAGCATGTCCATGAAGGAGAAGATGATGACTAGATTACAAGAAGTGAATCCTGTTCTAAATCCCGAATGGAGACGGATATTTATACCAACATCCGTTTTGTTTTTTTCCTAGCAACTTCATGCAATCATTGCTGCATCGGTGTCCATTAAATCGTCCCAGAAGTTGAAGAAGATTCTCGAAGTAAGTTTTCCTCTTTATACAGAGCTTATATTTAGAGTTTATTTCGAGACAATTCCCTATGTCACTATGTGCATTTATTTATCTTTCTTTATCAGATCATTCTGGCTCTGGGGAACTATATGAACAGCAGTAAGAGGGGAGCTGTGTATGGCTACAAGCTTCAGAGTTTAGATTTGGTGAGTTTAGATCTTCTGCTACTATACTGCATTTAGTCTCTGTGGCCCACGCCTTAGCAGCGTTTTCGTGCTGTAATTTAACTATGATTTCTCATGAAAGTGGATTGTTACATAAATCATCACTACCATGAGGCACAAGCTGAGCCAAAGCACGGAGATGCAGTCCTGGATAACATGATCAGCAAACCAAATGAGAAAAAAAATGCCATGGGTGATAAATAAAATGTTTTACATATCTAATTATTGAGCACTAGGGTTATTTTTGTACCAACTTGGAAAAATATATATATATTTTTTTTTACCTTTTTGTCACTGTATTCTTGACCAATGAATGCAACAAACTTAAAGATATGAAATAATGTTTGAAATCTTTCTTCTATCTTTCTTTCTTTGGTTTAATCACAGCTCCTAGACACCAAATCCACAGACAGGAAGCAGACCCTTCTGCACTACATCGCTAATGTGGTGAGGGAGAAATATGCTGCTGTCAGCATGTTCCACAATGAACTTCATTATGTAGAGAAAGCTGCTGCTGGTAAGACTCTATTTATTATCATCAAAAGAAAAATAATATGCAGCAATGAAAAGACTGGCCAAATGCAGGGAATTCAGAGCACCAAAGAAAAGCAGTTTGAAAAGCAAATGTATCACTGATAGAGACCCAAATCTCATCTGTTGCGTCATGCTACAGCTGAACATCATTTTTCAGGCTTTAAAGGAAGTACACGTTTCATTTAAGGGCCCATGAAATACCATAAACAGATTAACGAAGTAAAATATTACGGATGCATGTACAGTATAATATGCATATCATGCAAGAGTGCATGTGCAACAAGTAGACATTTGATAAAACTTTTCTTTGTTTTTTGTACCTGTTTCTGGGGACTAAAACAGAATGTTCCGAGAAATTTTATTTTTATCTTTAATAAAGCATGAGATTTAATTAATTAAAATTATGAAACATATGTAACACCATTTTGCTGCTTCTATCTCTTACATCATAATAGCTATAACTGATTTTCTAATGAAGCTACACACATTATTATATACTGTAGTTATATAATTTGGGGGCAGTGGCAGCTTTTAGGATTAAGACATGAGTGACTGATCAGAAGGTTGGTGGTTCGAGCCCCAGCTCCACCAGGTTGCCATTGTTGGGCCCTTGAGCAAGGCCCTTAACCCTATCTGCTCCTGGGGCACCCTATCATGGCTAAACCCAGTTACACTGTTATACCCGAAGAAAGGATTTCACTGTGCGGTAAGGCATATGCGGCAAATAAATTAACTTGAATAGACATAGCACAAATATCAAATCATAACAATTGACAAACACCAGCTAGGTTATCTAGGTTAGCTTTTGATTTGCTTTCACTTGTTAGGTCATCCAGATTTGTAGAGACTGGGCCAATGTGAATAAATAAAATTGATAATTGTAGGAGGAACATACAAAATCAGCTTTGGGATTGAAGAAGCAAAGGTTAGACAAGCTTAATTCCAAATCCAAATTTCTGTGTACACAGAAGACCAACATTAACCTAATCAGGAATTAGTGGTTTATAGAGAGACTGATCCTCAAAGTACACACGTGGACAAAATTGTTGGTACCCTTCGGTCAATGAAAGAAAAACTCACAATGGTCACAGAAATAACTTTAATCTGACAAAAGAAATAATAAATAAGAATTCTATGAATGTTAACCAATGAAAGTCAGACATTGCTTTTCAACAATGTTTCAACTGAATTATTTAAAAAAATGAACTCATGGAACAGGCCTGGACAAAAATGATGGTACCCCTAACTTAATAGTTTGTTGCACAACCTTTCGAGGCAATCACTGCAATCAGACGATTCCTATAACTGTCAATGAGACTTCTGCACCTCTCTGCAGGTATTTTGGCCCACTCCTCATGAGCAAGCTGCTCCAGTTGTTTCCGGTTTGAAGCGTGCCTTTTCCAGACAGCATGTTTCAGCTCCTTCCAAAGATGCTCAATAGGATTGAGGTCAGGGCTCATAGAAGGCCACTTTAGAATAGTCCAATGTTTTCCTCTTAGCCATTCTTGGGTGTTTTTAGCTGTGTGTTTTGGGTCATTGTCCTGTTGCAAGACCCATGACCTGCGACTGAGACCCAGCTTTCTGACACTGGCCAGCACATTTCTCCCTAGAATCCCTTGATAGTCTTGAGATTTCATTGTACCCTGCACAGATTCAAGACACCCTGTGCCAGATGCAGCAAAGCAGCCCCAGAACATAACAGAGCCTCCTCCATGTTTCACAGTAGGGACAGTGTTCTTTTCTTGATATGCTTCATTTTTCCGTCTGTGAACATAGAGCTGATGTGCCTTGGCAAAAAGGCACTTTTTTTGTCTCATCTGTCCATAGGACATTCTCCCAGAAGCTTTGTGGCTTGTCAACATGTAGTTTGGCATATTCCAGTCTGGCTTTTTTATGATTTGTTTTCAACAATGGTGTCCTCCTTGATCGTCTCCCATGTAGTCCACTTTGGCTCAAACAACGACGGATGGTGCGATCTGACACTGATGTTCCTTGAGCATGAAGTTCACCTTGGATCTCTTTAGAAGTCTTTCTGGGCTCTTTTGTTACCATTCGAATTATCCGTCTCTTTGATTTGTCATCAATTTTCCTCCTGCGGCCACGTCCAGGGAAGGTTGTCTACAGTCCCATGGATCTTAAATTTCTGAATAATATGTGCAACTGTAGTCACAGGAACATCTAGCTGCTTGGAAATGGTCTTATAGCCTTTACCTTTAACATACTTGTCTATAATTTTCTTTCGAATCTCCTGAGACAACTCTTTCCTACGCTTCCTCTGGTCCATGTTGAGTGTGGTACACACCATGTCACCAAACAACACAGTGACTACCTGGAGCCCTATATATAGGCCCACTGACTGATTACAAGATTGTAGACACCTGTGATGCTAATTAGTGGACACACCTTGAATTAACATGTCCCTTTGGTCACATTATTTTCAGTATTTTCTAGGGGTACCATCATTTTTGTCAAGGCCTGTTCCATGAGTTTATTTTTTTAAATAATTCTGTTGAAGCATGGTTGAAAAGCAATGTCTGACTTTCATTGGTTAACATTCATAGAATTTTTTTTAATTATTACTTTTGTCAGATTAAAGTTATTTATGTGACCATTGTGAGTTTTTCTTTCATTGACCGAAGGGTACCAACAATTTTGTCCACGTGTGTACATATTTAAATAAACAGAAATGTTGAGTATAAAATAATTTTATTTTATTATTATTAAAATACACATTCATTCCTTGTTTTGTTTCTTATAGACAAGTCAAGTCAAGTCAATTTTATTTATATAGCGCTTTTAACAATTGACATTGTCGCAAAGCAGCTTTACACAAGAAAAGAAGTAAGTTTGTATGCAATGTGTATGAAGCAAAATGATTGCAACATTATAGCTGTTTTGAATTATGATAAACTATTTATATTGCTGGATAATTATGGAATAATGGAATTATTTAATGGGTATATTATCAGTCATCAAATATGCAATCAGATTTGAAGCAGATATCAACACATAGGCTAACATTGATCTGAATAATTAGCAACTACAGTTGTTTGAAATATTGGCCTTTCATAGAACGTTTGTTAAAATTGCATAAATCTTTTGTAATTCAATGCCGAAGACTCACTGTACAGTATGTCAAAGAAAATGGGAGAGATCTAATTTATTAAATCTAACATCAAATTTATAAACCTTTCTGCATCATCTGACAATGACACTCATAAAACATACAAGTTCCTTAATTATCTTGTGACTCGAAGAAAACACACAAAATATTCTTGAATATATAATTTTGCAATACTTTGTGATTCATTTGAAAATTTGAAGGTTCCTGCCATTTAAAATGAAAATCATGTACTTCCAGTATGGCATCGAAAATCTGTTTTGTATCCTTAACTGGGTGCCATTCAAATAAAGAGTTATCCAAATTTCATGTTGAATATAGCATATTTCTGTTTGAATGGAATTTTTAAGAAAATGTCATTTCTGCCTGTCTAGTGTCTCTGGAGAATGTTTTGCTGGACGTCAGGGAGCTGCAGAGGGGGATGGATCTGACTCGCCGTGAGTACAGCATGCACGGCCACAACTCGCTGCTCAAGGACTTTATTCACCACAACGAGACCAGGCTGAAAAAACTACAGGATGATGCTAGAATCTCACAGGTACGAATAAATCAGCTGGACATACCTCAGACATTATGAACCTTGTATCTGCAGAGACTTAAGCGTAACAATATAGCTAAATTGTGATTTCCAGGCAAATTTTTGATACTGGAGAATGGACACTTACAGAAGGGGATGAAAGATTTACAATGAATGAGCAACCCTCATGAGTGCACACTTACATCAATCATAACAACACTAAGCAGTCTGTGAGTTCACATAGGCAAGGGGGCGGGTAGCACTTCATCCAAGATTGTTATGCCGCCCTCTAATGGTGCATGAGCAGCGGTGTGAGGAGACGTGATCAGCTGGGTTCACATGTCTCACATGGGGCACGTGGCTGCCTTCAACCCTCCTGGTTGGTTACAGTCTTTTGATAGGAGAATGCGTTAAGATAGGGAGAAATAAATTAAGGGGGAAATTTGTGTAAGTATATAGATAGATAGATAGATAGATAGATAGATAGATAGATAGATAGATAGATAGATAGATAAATAAATAAAATGAAGAGGTTGCTGAAAAAAAAAATCAATAAGTTGGTGTAAGGTCATTCTCCGAGATTACTATTCGATAGACATCGCAAACTGCTTTCTTCCACACAGCAATATTCCAATGTGTTCTGTGACAGTACATTCATTTATTCCATTTGATAAATGCAAACAGGCTATTGTGTTATAAACATTATCTCTGAAATAAGGGTGTAACTTTCTGTTCAACATTGGGGGGAGTTGAGATCACCACCCATGTAGGGGTTATCTGAGGACAATGAGCACATACCCCACCATGGGCCAAGGATAACGTGATAGGTTCACAGTCATTTTAAGAGCACGGACATACCAAAACAACATGCATTACATACCTCAATTCGTGTAGTTTAATATGATAAAATTCACTTTGTATACTGTAAATGCATCTGTATACTGTAAATGTGTGCATTCGCATTCGCACACATTTGGATCGGTTGTTCCAGTATTAGTAAATAGCGTTCCTCCTACTGGGAAGAGATCTTTTTTTTTGCTCTTTTATTTAGTTATTTTTTTGACAAACCAGCAACTTAAAACTGTTGGTTCATCCTTTACCCTACCTCTTTTCCTTGTGTATGCACTTGCTATTGCTCACACCTAAAAGTTTTTATATAGAGGGAGATATTTAGTTGCTCTGCCTATGGCGACGTTTTGGCTTACGCTGTCTCAGTATAGACGATTGTTCCTGCATGATGGGGCAGTCCTTGGCAAAACTAAAAATAAATAAAATAATAATTATTATTATAATTATAATAATAATAATAATAATAATATATTGTATCGACCCACCAGGAAAATGCCCGGTATGCCAGATTACCAATCCAACTCTGGGTATCGGCAAGTATCCAAATGGAAGTACTTGTATTCGGACAAAAAGGTGGTATTGGTGCATCCCTAGTTTATAGTTACATAAAAAGTGGTAGACCTTCCAAGAAACAAGTCCTCGCTTTTTCTTACATGATAAGGGCTATAAATGTTTAATCAAGTTATGCTGTTGGTTACAGAAACGCAAAGCAAACCTCCATCATGAAGACTTTTCAACTCACTGACTGTTACCAAGTCTTCTCACCGGGAGCTCTTTCTTTAAAAATATTACATGATATCTTTTCACAGAAAATGTCACTATTTAAATAAAAAAAAATCATACCTGTATGTCCTTCTTTTCTGTTATTTATTGCTAAATGTTGCTTATGTGTACCGTGAATTGTGAACACATTCTGACCATTCAGATGTAAAAATTGAAAAGCATTGTGGTAGAACAATACCTGGTCATGAACGACAGAAAATAGGGCAGGAAGGAGAATGACAAGTGGAAAACTGGAGGATATGTGGCAGTTATAATATGATAATATTGTGTCTGTTCACACAGGATGCTTTCGATGAAGTGGTGAAGTATTTTGGTGAAAGCCCCAAAACCATGCCTCCCTCCGTCTTCTTCCCGGTGTTTGTGCGCTTTGTCAAGGCATACAGGGTGAGTCTGATCATTTTTGTTTGGTGTTTTTGTTTTTTCCTCCTATATTTTGCCAACAGGGTGCCTAGAGCTTCTCACGCCATCTAATCTGATATCATATACAGGATAATAACAATAATAACAGTAGCAACAATCATTTAATCATCTGAATGCATTCACACCCACCTCTGCATCACGGTTGGTTAATCTCTCATTCTTCAGCAAGCAGATGAGGAAAATGAGCAAAGGAAAAAGCAAGAGCAGCTGATGATGGAGAAGCGTTTGGAACAGGAGGCCATGATGGAGGAGCAGGAGGGACAGCAGGTAAGTTTGACTTGAAATCAGAATCAAGCAACCAGCAACACAGTCATCAATGATAAATGCTTAATCTTTACCATCTGAAACCATACCCTGCCTGATACTCATAAATCAGTGATATTTATTATTTCCCACTGCATATTAGTGTTAATTCATAACAGTGTACACAAATATGAAAACTTATTCTATACTTGTATGTGTACTTGTATTATATTGAATATTTTTCTGTATGCTCGTAATCGCAACTTACACCTTTTTCTTCTCCACACGCTAGTCTCCATCTCATAAAGGCAAGAGGCAGCAGCAGGAGCTGATAGCCGAGTTGAGGAAGAGGCAGGGCAAGGACAGCCGCCATGTCTACGAGGGCAAGGACGGGGCCATCGAAGATATTATTACAGGTGCGGCTCTAACACAGATTAACGTGTGGAGCCAAAGGATGAAAGAATGCGCTGTTGGGAGCAATGTACTGTACATAGCCCTCATATGCAACCTTCATGCATCTTATGTATCCAAATAGGAGTTATGTGTGTACAAATCAAATTGTAAACAAACAAACTAGTTAAAATTAGTTAATTAAGATTTCAGTTCAACCACATGAGACATTTCAATGAGTCTAAGCTACAGAATGCGTAGATATTATACTAATACAAAAACATGTATTTTTTGTGCAGGTAATATTACAAAGAATAATAGTATTAAATGCATATTATATAACATGATTCTACTAAAGAAATTACTAGTAAATTTATTTTTTTTTAATGTACAATAAACAGCAAAAAAATATATATAAAAAATGAAAGAAAGTAATGAATGAATGAATGAAAAGGAAAAGTGGACTAGTGTAACGACAACAAAAGAAAGAAGAGTCAACGCCAGAAGAAATTTCAGGAAATATAAGTGGTTTAGAAAAGAAGATACCATTGGCGCATTGTAAATTTTACAGGATGGGTCATTAGCGTAACCGAAGCAATCGGTAGATTTTGAGAATGTAGAGAGAAAATGACCTCTGGTGTTTGAGACATCGAATTCATTCACGTTCCACACCACATCCTGTGCAATGGGACTTTTGTGGCAAATGTGAACATTTTTTTTATCCAGTAAAATCCTGATTAAAGACTAACCAGTACCAGTACGTACGTTTACCTTGAATCATATACCAATATTGCTAAACGAAGTCATAATAAACAAATCGAACAATCTATGTGGCATAAAGTATTGAAAAGATTTTTTTTTTTTTTTAAATACGTTTTGAAACCCTTTTTGTCTATGACTAAAGGGTTTCTCCAAGCCACATTTGACAACCAAAACCCCTTCCAATACATTACATCACGTCTTTCATGACCTCCATGTCCACCTTACAGTGATCATGGAAAAAAAAAAAAAAAAAAAACCTACTGATAATTTATAGAGATCAGTGTCTAGTTTTGGAAACACATTGTCTGGACGAGGAAGTACGTGTTCATTCCCCTGATTCGAATTTAAAACAGTCCTTTAAAGGAAGACATAACAAAATAGTGCATGATGTAATCATTAACAGATTAAAAAAAGACATTAAAAAAGGTAACAGTCATGGGCATTCTTAATCTAAATGTAATGCAGACAAACGTGTCAGGAACATTGTGAGTTCAAATCCCAAATATGCAACTGCCATGTATGGTTCCGAGCCAGGAGTCGAGAGAGACGGCATACTCACTCTCTCGTGCCATTCAGAGCAAAATTCTTTGGCTTCTGTGAACTTATGTATGCTGAAAAGTGAAGATAGTGTGTTCCTCTGAAAGTGTGTTTAGACTGCGGTGTGATGCAGCATGGGTAGCAGTGTGTAAAAGATTGAGCAGCTGACTGGCTTCATGTGCCTGATAGGAAGTTAGCGCTCGCCTTCAGGATCCCTGAAAGGTGGTTATTGTGTGATAAGGGAAACCTTATGGGTGGGAATTTGGGGAGAAACGTGTAGGCAGGGCAAACCACACACAAGTCGTCAGCTTGGGAATATACACAGATCCTTGATCACACTCACGCAGTATAAAACCTCGCCACTTTTTTTTCAGACATTCTTAGTATTCCTGTGTTGTGATTGGATGTTGTTTTGCCACAGTGTTGAAGACCGTCCCCTTTACCGCACGATCAGCCAAGCGCGGCTCGCGGTTCTTCTGTGACCCCACCCACTCCGAGGACTTCCATTACTAAATTAAATTCTCTCCCTCAGAAAGGTGGCTTTTCTCTCTATCGCCCATGTGACCCCATCCCTTTTCATATCTGTCCCTTTATTTGTTTTGTTTATTGTTTCCCAATGTCCTTATGCATTCTCAATTATTTTGAGCATGATGTCTACAGGTTCATATCCCTGCATGAATCCTATCTTCTGTTCATGACATTTCATCCATTCTTCATGACATGCATGCACAAATGGAAATTGTTGAATTTTAACTACAAACGTGTCTCCTGGAGTCACGTCCACGATCTAAGTCAATAACCAAGAAGGATTTGGACGTGGTTGGTTATCAGGAACGAAATGAAATTTCTATTCGGGTCCAGATATTTATAACTGAACTTATTGAAAATCTGGCCCCAGGTCAAAAATCACATTTGGCAGAATAGTAATAATTTGTATTACTCACGTTCTTGGTAATGGACTCAGACTGCTGGACGTTGTAATCTAGTCCGGGTTGTGATGCTAAGTGTCACTGTGTTCCCCTTGCAGACCTGCGCAGTCACCCTTTCCGCCGTGCCGATGCCGTCCGAAGGAGTGGGAGGAACAGCTTTGACAGGCAGAGCCTTCATCTTCTCCGAGTGGCCACCATCTGTTAAGAAGACGGGCTTTGTCCAATTATTACAGTTTATAGTTTACAATTATTTGTTGCACCTTGTGCTAGTTCCAAAATTTTAAGTAGGAGCTAAAAAAAAAAAAAAAGTTTCTTTTTTTTTTTCTTTTTAATTAATTGCACTTGGAACTGGTTCACCTGCAGTGCATAGAAGAAGACTGGAATTGAGCAGTCATACCTATTGCACTCTGCAAGTGGATGTGGCTCTATATGAACCGCTTTTTCAGAGACTCTGGTGGACGGAAGATTCCTAATAAAGCAGACAGTCCACACATGCTTGACTACTATGGTGTTCGAATTATCCCGTGAGCAGTGTTTGTCTGATATGGGACGCACCCGATAACGCACTTTGCTTTTTATTATCCTGCTGTCGTAATGAACTTTTCTTGAAAAGAGAACTGCATGGAGCTTTTAGAGAGACAGATGAGAGGGAAGACAGACACCTGGTGCTATGGAGGACCGCCTCTGTCACTGGTGCTATGGAGGACAATCTCCTTCTTACCAGCGAGCGATTCACAAAGCTCAGTGTAATCCATGTAATCCATGGTGTATAAATGTATGTCAACACACACACACACACACACACACACACACACACAAACACACCGTCTCCTGCTTGGCTTCTCTCGTGACATTCGTGAACTGTTGAAAGGACTGTTTACTTTCTTCTTTTTAAAGAAAACAAAAAAAAACACTGCATTGAGTAAAAAAAAGGATCCTTTTTTAAATATACAGATATTTTGCTACAAAAAGTGAACCCCTTATTTTTTACATTGACCATCCATTGTGATATTGTACATACTGCCGAACGATCTGCTTCCTCTGATATCAGTTTAATGTTATGATGTCACAGTGTATCGCAGTATTATGTAGATCAGTGGTGAAACAAGTGGATCTGGTCACTCTGTGCTAAATATCTCTCTCATCACACGTAACGGTAATAGTCTGTGGTTGCACATTACACTCCAAAAAAAAAAAAAGAGCTTGGGCGGAGTGTTAGGCTGTTAGTGGAACATATAGCATTCCTTGGTTTACACTGTTCAAACTGGAATCAATGGAAAATAAAGCAACAATACCAGAATTGTACCACATTGTTCTTGTGTTTTCAGTGAGTATTAGTGTGTCTTAGATTTTCCCTCAGATATACAGGGTGGGCCATTTATATGGATACACCTTAATAAAATGGGAATGGTTGGTGATATTAACGTCCTGTTTGTGGCACATTAGTATATGTGAGGGGGCAAACTTTTCAAGATGGGTGGTGACCATGGTGGCCATTTGGAAGTCGGCCATCTTGGATCCAACTTTTGTTTTTTCAATAGGAAGAGGGTCATGTGACACATCAGACTTATTGGGAATTTCACAAGAAAAACAATGGTGTGCTTGGTTTTAACGTAACTTTATTCTTTCATGAGTTATTTACAAGTTTCTGACCACTTATAAAATGTGTTCAATGTGCTGCCCATTGTGATGGATTGTCAATGAAACCCTCTTCTCCCACTCTTCACACACTGATAGCAACACCGCAGGAGAAATGCTAGCACAGGCTTCCAGTATCCGTAGTTTCAGGTGCTGCACATCTCGTATCTTCACACCATAGACAATTGCCTTCAGATGACCCCAAAGATAAAAGTCAAAGGGGGTCAGATCGGGGAGACCTTGGGGGCCATTCAACTGGCCCACGATGACCAATCCACTTTTCAGGAAACTGTTCATCTAGGAATGCTCGGACCTGACACCCACGTTAATATCACCAACCATTCCCATTTTATTAAGGTGTATCCATATAAATGGCCCACCCTGAACACTGTAATGCAATTCACATTTGCAGCTACATTCACCAGCCACCATATTAGGTACACCCTGCTAGTACTGGTTTGGACCCACATTTGCCTTCAAAGCTGCCTTATTCTTCATGGTATACAGTAGATTCGACAGGGTGCTGGAAACATTCCCTAGAGATTTTGGTCCATATTGACATTGCTGCAGATTTGTCAGCGCCTCAGTCATGTTGTGAATCTCTCATTCCATCACATCCCTAATTTGTTCAATTGGATTTAGATCTGGTGACTGTGGCGGCCATTTGAGTGACAGTGACCTCATTGTCATGTTTAAGAAAACAGTTTGAAATCATTTTAGCTTTGTGACATGGCGCATTATCCTGTGGTAATAAAGAGATGGACCTGGTCAGCAACAACACTCGGGTAGGCTGTGGCATTTAAACCATGCTCAGTTGGTACTAACGGGCCGAAGTTGTGGCAAGATAATATACTCCCCAGGCAGTCATTAGCAGGCAGGATGGATCCACGCTTTCATGTTGTTTACGCCAAATTCTGTCCTCACTGTCCAAATGTCCGCAGAAATCAAGACTCATCAGATTTGGTGAGATCATAGGAATTTAAACTGTATGAAGTGGTACCTGGTGTGGTCTTCTGCTACTGTTCGGCATACCTTGATGTTATTTGAGTTACTGTGACTGCTTTTCTATCTGCTTGAACAAATTCTGGTTCTCAGTTTGAACTTGGTTCGATTTGAACCATGCCTACATGCCTAAATGCATAACGTTGCTGCCATGGAATTGGCTGATTAGATATTTCTGTTAAAATGCAGTTGAACAGGTGTACCTAATGAATTTATTGAACGATGAATAAATTATTTCTTCATTACAAAAAAAATAAATGAATAAAGTAAGAGCACAGACGCTAAGAAGATCCCCTCAGTGTTCTGCTTCCCTTGTGTTCGTGCCTGTCTGCCTATCACAAAAGGTATAGTGTCTAAAGTGAAGTATAACACATGTCAGAAATGCAACACATGCCATTGCTTTTAAAGCAATAAGGGTGAGTGAACCGAGTCCTGAGGTGCTTTTGTTAGCTGTGCACATTTACGGTACATTAATGACCAAATGCAGCGCTCTGTTCGAAGGACACTTTCTGTTTCTCACTCATGAGCTGCTTGACATACCTTAAAAAGAAAAAGCTGCTGCATTTAAGTTCCATCTTCGTCCTCTAGGATCGGCTCATATGCCCCAGGCATCTTGCAGTCTAAACAAACAAGGACAAATTCGTGTAACCATAAAGCATAATGCAGTAGACAGGGTTTGATGAACAAAAAAAATATTAATCAATTTCAGCTGATGCTTCAGTTCTTTGTTAATAAACATTTGTTAATAATTAAGGTATTTTGCTTTAATATCCATTGTCTATTTTCAGTTAATTCAAGCACTTAAGCTATTTTATCAGGTCCACGGTGACATCAAGACGTTCATTCTGTTTTATCTTCAATAGAATGAATACACCAGCAGTATTTTCAGTTCATATCTACGTTCAAAAGTTAATTTAATATTTCTAATGTACTTATGTGATGTCAAACACTCCATTGTGGTGAATTAGGGAGTTTTATTATAGAATACCAAAATATCTCCGTACTACCTACTTATGTAATAGTTAAGAATCCAAAAGGTATTCAACAGCAGATAAAGCATAAGTTTATCAAAAGAAAAAGAATACACATGATGAAAACACAGAAACACTCAGTCAGTCACTTTCAACTGGACGTCCCTTTTGTGCGGAGACAGATTGACAGCTGGAACAGGTTTGGGCTTCTTAGTTCATTTGTAATGCTACAGCATACAGAGACATTCTATCCAAATGTGTTCTTTCAGTTTTGTGACCTTGTACTAATGCAAAAGAAATAACAGCTTCATAACAGAAATAACAGAAAGATGATTTTGATAGTTTCTCCATTTTGGCTCTAGAAATTGGGTTTTGGCCAAATTTTGGAGTATTAAATCATCACTTACAGCTGGGCCTCTGACCAAAACAAGACAGACACAGGCCTAACAAAACTGCCAACTGACTTTTATGCTATCACTAAGGCATTAAAGAATTTCTCCTCAACACTCCTCAAAATCTTTAACAACTGACAATGTGAACAATGTTAAGTCTGAGAAAGTAAGTCGTAGTAACAATCATTACATCACTTTCACAAACCAGCCAAACCTTCAATGAGTTTTATTTTAGCTCCATAGGTAAAATTGTAGCTCTGGCTGGTGTGAAGAGCAAAAGTGGATTTCACTTCATTGTTGGAGGGAAAAAGCTCTGCTGATCAGAATTCAGACTGGGGTATGGAGCCAATTTAAATGTGAGTATTTGTAGTTGTAAATCCATCTTATCCAAGTTCTAATAAACCTGTGAATATTTCATTTCAAGAACTGGACGATAAGGTGTCTGATAACGATCAAATTATGGTAGCTCATCTGGAAATTCAAAGGTTCTGGGAACAATGCATACCTTGTGAAGACAATCCCATGACATACCATGTGATTTAAGCAGAAATGTCTGCTGTATGAATCAATCATTAGTACTGATTTAAACATAGTTTTTTGCAGATTCATGCAGTGAACAATGGCATCAGTCACCCATTTGATATGTGCATTTAAAAAGTAACCCAATATACCCATATAACTATTGTGTTCAATTTATGTATCAAGTCAAAGAATAAAGTTTGTCTTTTAGAATTTCTACTGAAATGCAAAGTCATTCAGCCATTATTGTCAAAATTGTGTTTGTCAGTGGCCAAGTATGTCAGCCAGCAAAAGGTGGCGAAGCGCCATGTGTGTAACATCCAGCAGCATTGGAGGATTGGAGCTCTGGTGAATTCCATGCCCGGGAGGATTAAGGCCGTGCCAGATAACAACAGTGCTCACACAATATATTGACACTTTGGACACAGTTTTGACTTGTTCATTAGGGTGTACTTATTTTCATTGTTGAGTAATTGTTAGAGAACAGTAAATATGTACTGCTATACAAGCTGCACATTGACTACTCTAAAGTATATCCGATTTTCATTTCTATTGTATTGTCCCTTGAGGACATATAATAAATTGGTTGCTTAAAATGTGAGGGGTGTATAAGATATATTATATCAATTTTATATTCAAATTTTTTCTTTACCTTTACAAATGATAAATGTGTCTTGGACATCTTGCAGTTGCAGCAAGACTTAAAGACTTAACAACTTAAAAATGTGAACTAAACTATGCAACCTGAACTAAACTCATGCTGTACTGTTTGCTGCTACTTTGCGTTTAGTAAGGATTAACAATGCGTATCAAAATTTGTTGTGAACCTGGCTGTTTACTGTATTAGCAGTAACAGGTCATAGCCAGCAGATAGCAGCAGTGTAATGACACATGAGAAATTACAAAAAGAGTCCTGATTTTTATTTTATTATTTTTCTCAAAAGATAAGGACTTTTTAGTTTACTTTTTAGGTACACTGCCTGGCCAAGAAGAAAAAAACACACTCTAATATTTTGTTCTACTTACTTTAGCTTTAATTTTAAATAGGGTGCAAAATGTGGTGGTCAGTTTATGTGTAAAAATGATTCCTAGGATATGCCTGTGCCATCTAGTAAGAAAAATTCTAAAGATGTGATACCCTGGTCATTCATTACATTCAGGTGGTCAGCTGACTTCATCTTATTGTCACATAACATTGCTGAACCTAACCCTGAGCAACTGAAGCAACCTCAGATCATAACACTTCCTCCAGAGACTTGTACAGTGGGCATCACTTCATGTATTTCCCTTTTTACCCTGACACACCCATCGCTCTGAAATAGGGTCAATATTGACTCATCAGACCACATGATCTTTTTCCATTGCTCAAAAGCATCACACACACTACTATACAACAAACAAAAAAATATTTGCTTTTCATAAGTCTTGAATCTACACTGAGCATTACCCCTATACTGTACTTATATGCTATGAGTCATAAAAGGCCTGACAGATAATTACTCCAAGCAATCAGCACTAAATCAGCACTAACATATCATCCAACATCACCTTATCATCAGATCATGAAAATCACACTACCAAAAAGTTGTATCAAGACTTTTGAGCTTTATTGTGTAACCGATATTTGTGTCATGCTATACTACAGTACTGTTGCTGTAAGCAATAAAAATAGTAATAGTAACACCTGAAAGAATCAAAGATGAATTGGGCTGTGGTGTTATAATCTAGACACAATTACTATATACATGTATGTATGTGTATATATATATATATATATATATATATATATATATATATATATAGTATATATGTTTTTGGGTCTGTAGAAATGCCATCTGGCACATCAACCGACATCACTCCATATATACTAGCGGATGGGTAATTGACAGGGAGAGAGTTTTAGAAATAGTTAAAACGTTTAAGCTAAAAATAAGCTAATCAGTTCTAACGTAATTAGTAATATTATTTCAGGTTGACGCCCACGTACATGTCTGTCTGTCTGTACAGCAAAACTCTCTGCCTATTTTATTAATACAAGGAAATACAATTTTGTAAGATTGACTATCTTACCCCTTGTTAAGTGCTAAGTTGTACTTCTTGTGTCGTCAGCCACATACACTTCCTGTTCAGTAATCAGAGAGTGATTTACATATAAGAAATCGAAAAAGTAGATCAGATAAAGATTAAGTTTTGTCTTAAAACTCAGCACATTAAAAATCATTTACACCACTTCAGTGCTATTATTTCAGCGGTGAAAATATTAAGTAATCCAAGTAAAAATATTCAGTTTAGCTTTTCTAATTAATATCTATTGGTGCAGGTATTTGTTTACATTGAGCAAGTAGTTTATTAGTGGCTTATTTTAAAGTAGATTATTAAATGTATTAATTTATATTTTTTATATTATTTATTAAAAATAAATATTGCAAATAGTTTCTTATATTCTCTCCAGCCAGGTTTGTGTAATGCTGTGCCATAATCTGGCACATAACGTTCCATTAATGATGTAAGCCTTGTGACATCTTTTTTTTTTTTTTACATGGAATTCAACTATGAGGAGCAAATGTTTTGGCCTTATCCTATTTACAATATTTCATTAGAAATACCGTTAACACATCAAAGTACAAGTGTCACCTTCTTTGAAAGATGGTTAATATGTTAATACATTTTGAGACTTCAATTGAAAAATAATTCAGCATATGTTATTGCATTGTCATATCATTATGTTCATGATTAATAGAAATAATGTGGAAGCTAAAGCATTATATATATATATATATTTTTTTTTTTTTTAAACGACATTTGAACTAAATGTTTGTACGAGATAATGAGCCTACTTCGCACAGCTTAAACAGCTGAAACAGGAACAAACATGCCTAAAGCGCTCTTCTGCACTTTTTTTTCACGCTGAATCATACCTCACTTGCACGGAAAGGCTAGTACGCAGTTTAAGCCTCAAGCTTGATTGACAGACATTTGAACCAATCGTGTGTTCGACGCGTAGCGACATGCGATTTTGATTAGGCAAAAATAGAGGTGGGTGGGACTCGTCGCGGATGCGGAAGTGTAAACCGCGATGTTTTGAAAGCAAGGAAAGTTTGAATCTTAATAACAGTATTATGAACAGTTCCCGTTGTTCTTCTGGTTTTTAGACAATTGTTAATACATTGTAGGTTTTAGTTAGGTTAACTTTGTAAGAAGTGAGAATAGTAAACGACCTAGCTAGAAGGCTATTGGTGAAAATTAGGAGACGAAAGTTTGGATTGGACGCGAACGAAGATGCGGCGGAGATATCGGGCTCCGGACGCGTTTTCAGGGGATGAAGATGACAATAATGAGACTAATGATGATGTTACACACCAAGCCACATTTCAAACGGCTTCAGAGGAAAGCAGGCTGAGCCGCGTTAAGGCTCGCTATCAGCGCCTCAGGTCTCCGGTGCAGAGATACTGGAGGAGCCCGTGGCCAGCGCGGATCTGCTCCATGCTCTGCTGTTTGGTGGTTGTGACCTTTATTGCTATACTCGCTTTCTTCATGTATGTCATTCTCAAAGGTACGACATTATAATGCGCTAGCTGCTTTATTAACAAACACTGCTGAGTGTAACAGGGCGTTTACATTCCCGTTCACAGCAGGTCCATGCTGATATATCGTTATCGCGATGTTGCTCTTTAGAGCGCGACAGAAGATCTCGCTATCAAGCATATTCGCCAGCGTGTTTTAAGCAGCATAAAACCTAGACATTTAGTATTATATATATCACTGATTTAGTGTTGAAGCGCTAATGTACTAGAGATGGGTGGGGAAAAAAATATATTCTGTTATGAATCGCTATTCTTTTGTGCGGCGATTGAGTTATCGCCGCACTGACCACAATTTTTTTTTTTAAACTATTTTTACTTTCACAATAGAGATGAACCGGTCGATCGGGCAATAACCACAATTGGCTGGTTTTCGTTTTTATTGGCCGTGACTCAGATATACAGTATGCACCAAAATATACAGTACTGAAATGAAAAGACTATTACCTGTGAGTTTATTCTTCCTGACTCGCCATTAGGAGGTTTAAACAATAGTAACTTGTATAAAGTAGATCAGACTAGGGCTGCACAATTAACTATGATTCTAGTTTCGGAATGACGGCAGTTCATGTGCATGTATTTCCCTGCATTCAGATCAAATTGTACTTCGATACTCTCTGCTGGGCGTGCTCAATATCGCAATACTGTGATATTCCAGCCAATCACATGCTAGAGGAAGGGCAATACCCACCAATCATAAACTGGAGGCAGGTACTATACAATTTGTCGACCTGTTTCTGACTGGCTCCTTTGCATTATGTCAAACCATTTCCATTTCTTTTTATGTTGCATTTATCATTGTATGCGTTTACAGTACGTGACGAAAATTGATCAATATAACCTAAGACAACAATTCATTCTATACTGTAAACTTTGTATTTAATCCCAAACTACCTCACACACTGTGGCATTTACCTTATGGTAATGAAAAAATAATAACGATATAAACTATTGTGTGTAATGGTGAAGCACTGTAGTTGGCGAGTGTCCAGAAAGCACAGCTGCTATTTATTATTGGTAACATTCTGTTTATGTTGAACAGCTTTTAGGTTTTTCACTTTAAATGATATGGTTGAAAAATTGAGAATCATGTGGCAGAATCGTGATCTCAATTCCCATGGAAAAGAATTGTGATTCACATTTTAGCAAGCTTAAGCAAACTTAAGAATCATCCAGATTGAGTCTGATTAGCAGTGTCAGGTTTTTATTTTTCATTCTCATTTAAAATATTTGCATGATTCTAAGTGCAGCAGACAGTAAATAAATTAAATAAATGCAATAAATAAATAAAAAGTATTTCCTACAATTCTTACCTTCCGCATTATAATTGGTTAGAAGGTTTCTGCTTTGTCTGTGGTTGGTTTGGTTGCCAATGCCCTAAAAATAGGAGTGCAAAGGCAGAATTTAAAGACAGCTCAGTTAAGTACTTTATCAGTAAGAAACAGCAGTGAATTGGGCACACAGCAAGCTCTATGCAGACCACTTGGTGAGTGATGTAAATGTGCACTAAGAGCACATCAACACTCAGTTTGCCCGCCACACTAGACGCCATCCCTGTTGTGGTAAACACCATCCCTCTTATGATTGCAGAAAGCAGCATGCTTGCTGAGTGAATGCACTCAGCAAGTTAGCTTATCGCCCAATTCGTGCATTCTGTGTGAATCACAAAACACAAAGGAAAGCACAGTATTAAGGGTTCTTATTATTGCCTTTATAGCACAATTTTAGTGTGAAGGTGATGCTTGGCAACATTGGCTGCCATTTTGACACATCTATAACATCATATGCGATGTTAACAAGAATATCACTGGCACTTAACAAGAATATCAGTTTCCTCACTGCTCAGCTCTTCATGACAACATCAGTGCCCTTGTTGGATTACTTTTCCATCAAGGACATTGAACTAGAAAGCGGTCCATTATATCATAATTTCTGCTTACTTTCTTTTTATTTAGACATCATGACTTATTATCAACTTTCCTCAACATGTCCTTAATTTGGCTTAAGTAGAGTAGAGTAAAAAAGTAGCCTAGTGCAACAGTTACTTTCAACTGTGCAATCTGATTGGATGAGGGGCACTGTTTAAATATATGCATCACTCCGTGTCTCAGGTATTCTACAATAGTTAATTACACTAACTGTCCGTCTCAGCTTAGGTGAAATAGGTCTGTCCTGTCTGTCATACTGAGGAGAGAGCAACTGCCTGCTGAAGGACCCATGTAAACCCAGTCACAGAAGCACTTTCAGCAAGAAAACACTTCAGATAATGTTATGACATCATAACAAAAAATATTTAAATTATTCAATAATGGCTTCTATTATAAGTTTTCTTTACGTCCACAAGGCCAAACCCTGATCAAGGGCAATACTTGGGGTGTGTTGTGTGTGTTGTGTTGTGTGTGTGTGTTGTGTTGTGTTGTGTGTGAGTGAATTGAGCACCCTACATACATCACTAGCTTTCCATTTTTAACACCATCTTAGTTCCGCCAGGCAAGGACGGATATGTGTTGAGAGAAACAAACATCAAAATAAACTTACATATACAATCAAATCATAATCTGGTGATGATAAATGATTTTTGAGGAACTGTTATAAACAGGAACAGGACTGACATATGTGTGAAATAGAGACAATAATAACTGGGCATATGCATTCTAACTAAAAAAATGTAAAAATACAGTACTCTTAGTTATGAGAGCAGACGATTATTTAAGGTTTATTATATCTTTCAATTTTTGTCTATCGGTTATACATCAGTACATCAGTTTTGTACATCAGTACAATCAGATTTACACATAAATAGAAATCAGTTGTACAGTATGTACAACTGTACCTGTTAAACCTGTAGTAATAAAAATTAAAGCCAAACTTGCCAGATTTTATAAGTGAAGCATCCAAGTTAAAATAATTTACTAAAATCATAGTAGTTGTGAAGTGACCTCAGATATAATTTAGGAAAGAAAGAAGTAGTGTGTTGCATGTAACTGTGGCTTTATTTAATTATATATATATATACATATTTGTCCTCAAGATCTTCGTGCAGAGAGAGTTACCGTTGAAGATGGAACAGAAGTAAGACTTCTAGGTGGGTCACAACCTTGCTGTTTGTTTGTTTGTATGTTTGTTTGTTAAATTTGCTCTCTGTGTTCACAATGTCAAGCTACTGTATAGTTGAGGTGAATGCATATCCAATGGGAGAGTAAACATGGTGATATGAGTTTACCAAAGTGCAAAGTCTTAATCATACAAGTTTTTCTTCAATTTTAAAAGTTGGATTGTGATAGAAAGAAAAACTGACGAATCAAAGGATCCATGTTGTCAATTGTTCCCTGTTTTATTTCCTAATGCTTATGTTTCTGAAGTAGCACTCCTTCAACAGGAGGAAGGAAGGAAGGGAGAAAGAAAGTACTATTCAAACCATGATTTAAACAAATATGTTTACACTTTTTTTTTTATCTATTTCCAGGCTTTTGGAGTATGTTTGTTCTCTCATCTTTGGCTGGAGTGTTGTGTTGCAGTTTTTCCTGGACTCTAACCTACTTTGACTCGTTTGAGCCTGGCATGTTTCCCCCCACACCACTTTCTCCAGCCAAATTCAGGTAAATTCATTTGGGCGAACACTACCATTTACCCCATAGCTAGTATTTTAACCAAATCTATACAAACACTTTTTGAGTACTGTTACTGTTTTTAGGGTTAAGTTGGTTGTGTAATTCCTTGTGCAGACACTTAAAGAATTAAAAGTGATGAACATTAAAAGGCAGGTTTTCTTACAGTGATGAAACCTCCATGATCAGCAGGTTTCCATTTTGTAAAGGTTGCTATGCATCAGGTGGCCATTCAATTAGGTTTATATCTATAGTAATGACATACAGTCATGAGTAAGTCAAGTTAGTGTCTTCTTTTAATCCTATATTATATGGACTATGTCTATTGGGTAAAAACATAATAATCATCTGATCAGAGCAGGTCTTAGTATTAGGCAAATACAATTTAATACGAACAACGTAATATATCTTTTTATCACCGTGCCATTGTTTTCTTTAACAAAAAAGCCGAAAAGGAAAAAAAACATGCAGGCAATACTAAGTAGCCCCTTCCCGCTTCCACAGGATTTAAGACGGTAAGTAGCAGCCAGGTGCTGCTGTATGCTGTACTGTGCCCGAGACCACCTCTTCAAGTGGACTAGGGCACGGTTCCCAAGTGCAGAACGATTGTGTTCTCAATGATCACTAGTGTTTGGTGTCACATGTTCTTGGAAACGATCCCAGGGCCCTAATGTGAAAACGCCTTTAAAGTTTGAGAGAAAAGCTCAGTCAGACAAATGGCTCAAAATATGTTATTTACACACCACGTTTAATTTCAGAGGGCTTTGAAACACCTGCGCCTAAATAGGCTAAATATAATTTGTTTGATAAGCAAATATCTACTTAATTAATAAGCTTTTCTAATGTCTCTCTCTCTCTCTCTCTTTCTTTCTGTAATAACCAGGTTTGTTTATGCACAGTTCACAAATATGAGAAAGCGGATTCAATATTTGCATCGCAACATCAATGGTTCTCACCTGGGGCATGCTTTGCTCAGGTTAAGATTAAGGTTTAAAAGTTTTTCTGATTATTAAGTTTGAGGTTGATAAGAAATGCCCAAAGTAATAATGCAGAGTTTCTTAACAAAAAATACTGCTGAAAAATCAATACTTTACTGCAGAAAAACAATCCAGGACAATTTTGTTATAATGAAGCATGGTGGGTCAGTCTTGGAATCTTACATGTACAGCCATCTCAGATATGTCAGTCATGTGAGGACAAAATGTTTGATACTGCATCACACTAAATCAATGATCCTTCACCTGATTGGCCATTAGAGCAGTAGAACACTATTGATTATGCCTGTGGGGATAGTAACAAACTGCAAGGTCAGAAAGTCACCATGTGAGGGAGTTACATAATCACAAACCTCTGGCCCTAACCAACCAACACACATCGATTCAACAACGATACTGAGCGGCGTTTGGATCATTATTATTTGACCCTGATCATGGTTTTACACAACAGTAACAAGATCTTCATTTCCTCTATTCTCCTGTACATCATTAAACCTGAAAACAAGCATGGGAGCCATTCAAAGGATCAGCTACCAATGACCGGTTATTAGGTTTCCAGCCATGATGATGGCCATAATAACTATTATACTATGTTTATGGTAATTGTCCAATCAGGTCAAGTAGGCTATTATTTTCATTTAACCATACATAGTTCAGTATACAGTGAAACAAAACAGCGTTCCTCCTGGACCAAGGTGTTACATACAAACAAAATTTAACAACATAAATGAAAAAAAGCGAACTAGCTAACTAAGACATCTAATTAGCTGACTAGCCGAGACAAAACAGAGCGCAAACAATACGACAAACAATTGTCAATGTTATGTGAGTTTAGTAAAGCAATATAGTTAAGGGACCATCTGGACACCATAGACCACTATTTTAGGAATCTTGGACCTAAATTGGCTTAATTCGTTGAGAACTTACTGGGCTAAAAAGATAGAGAGAGTTATATTTTAAATGTATTTTTTTTAAGTCAAAACAATATTTAAAGTAAACAAAACCAATGAGCAATAAATTCTAACACAATAAGGTATTCCAGTGTTTCCAATCTAAGGTATTGCAGTTTTGCAATAAGATATCATTGACATACAAAAAGGAAAAGAAAAGATAGAGTCTATAAAGCACATATGGTCTAAAACAAATTGCCATCCATTTCCTGCTCATGTGGAGAAATTCATTTGGTGATGAAATGCACTTTGATTATTCCAACCCTTAAATATGTAAATTCAGTGGCAGAGGTCAAGGTTCTGGTTCAATGACCAGATGGTTCAGTGCTGCGAGAACCACTGGTTTACTCTTATTTAAATAGCATGTTTAATATTATAATAAATAAATAGTTGAATTCATAAAACTAAGTCTGTTGTGAGGTAGTCCATTTAATTTATTTTATAGGTTGACAAAAATGTATTTTGTAAGTTGGTCAAGTGCTTCACTGACGTTCACGACAGTATTGGTTAACAACACTCCAGAACCTTGCCAAATCTAAAGAAACCTAAGAGTAACTTTGTGAGAAAGTTAAAGATTAACATTAAAGTCACTATAGCAAAACATATAATTGAACAATTGAATTGAAACAATTGAACACAGACAAGGCTAATCCTGTGTGCATGCCCATCTTTTGCAGACACTAATTAATATTAATGAGTATGCAAATGCAACGGTCACCTGACAAGGTGTCAAAACAAACAAGATATCGGAAACCCAAACAAGTGAAATTCTTTTCTTGTCAGATTCCATAAAAAGCTTGCACCTTTTTTACGGATTGGCTCTGTGTCCACCATGATGGTTGTTTTGAAGAAAATTATAATGAGGTCTCGTGTCACATGATCTCAGTGCCACGGAAGTGAGGTTGGCTCTAATTTTCATACTAAAAGTACAGCCCGCACAAAACTATATTTGAAAATAACTTTTTATAGATATATGTGTAAAACCAGGACAATAACGGTATCACTAGTCATTTTTATGAATAAGTTCTTCTTATTTGTGTAAAGTTGTTTGTTATATAGTCAATAATAATCAGTCTTTAATTATGGAAAATAGCAACAAAAAAAAATAGCACATAGTTATTTCTATTTACTCCTACTTCTGGAGAACATGGTTTATTACAATGGAAGCTAATTATTGAGGAATGATTAGTATGATGGTATGAGGAAGCTAATTATTTCACTACTGAAGAGTCTTCATTTTTAAAGCAGCTCTAAGAAGTGACTCTCTCACACAACCTAGTGCAAATCCGATGCTCTTTGATTTAATGCAAAGAGATGTTTGATAGTTTTATAGGAAATGAGAACTATTTAAGGTAATGATAAGTCTTCAAGTCAAGCAGTTTTTACTCTCCCAGCAATAAGCAATACTAACACATAAGAAGCGATTGACAAAGAATTGGGCATAGTCGTCAGATAAATTGGATGCAATGAAAGCCCATTAGAAAAGCATTTGAAGATGGCACTTGTGTATGAACTCAGTATGTTTTAAAGATCTAATAGAGGACCAGTCAAAGTGAATCCTACTCCTCTAAAAGCATTAGATAAACTGTCCATTATGGAAACAGAGTGCTATAATGGGATGCCGCAATGTTTTGTAATGGTGTTTTTATAGGCTTGTGGGTTTTTAGATCACTGACCACTCTGTCTACATATCCACTGTAGAACTGATGAGAGTGATGCATCCTGTTATTTTCTGTGATGGATACACACTTTTTCCCTCCATGATGTACACTAGGGCTCTAGTGCTATCCAGGCTTATTGAGTGGTGGAAGATTAAAGTGATGGTTGTGTGTGTCTGGTTTGCAGGCAAATGACTGGCCACTCCTTTCACATGGGCTACAGCATGGCTATACTCAATGGCATCGTGGCTGCACTCACTATCTTCTGGTGTCTTACGTAAGATACAGACCCTCATGAACCCTTCCATTGGCTAAGACACTATCCTCAACTCATCATCATGATCGCCATGCAGAAAATGAGGACAATACAATTTATAGCAATTATGTTGCTTCAATTTTCTTTTTTTTTTGTAATTCATATAAAGTGTGAAAATACAGTTGCTTATTATTTAGAAGAACGTCATACCTACAACAGATTTGAATACTAAACAGCAAGTTAGAAATTTAGCTTGTTCTTAAGTAGCTAGAACCAGATTTCTGAAAACTCCTGTTACATATTATAATACAAATTTAGTTTTGTATGCTAAAAAACTTTAATTAAAATGGGATAGTACAATTGCCAATTCTAATAGCATTTAATACCTGCTCATTCACTGCACATTTGAAAGAACTGGAACATTTCTCTGGAAAGTGTATGAAAGCCAAAAGATAATTTTGTTCTGGGTGAACCACATTAGTGCAAATCATGCCTTCTTTATCATTTAATTGTTTGGGGGTTTTATTTTTGGAAAAAGAGCTCTCAGTTTGAACTCAGTGATTCAGCCATAATGTTTTCTCATTACGAGTGTAATGAATTATAGTTTACTTTTTTGTTTGCTTGTTATTAATCATTGGTCCTGGATATCACTTATTTGTCAATACATTAAGACAACTAATGCACTCTTCTCTATGAAGATAAACAATCAAAATCACAGCCTTGTAAACTGTTGTCTTCTGATATAAGAATGATACATATGTGTTTTACTATGGAGTGATCTGATTCCCAACACCTTCTGCTTCTCTCGCTTATGATGCAAGGCTGATGATTGGTTATGGCAAATATCCAAATTGTCACAGTCATAAATGAAAGGACCTCATGCGTGGTCTCACATTCACACTTGCCTATGGAAGGTATGCAAATCATTATAGCAGGAGTGGAATTTTTTTTAGGCCATAAAAATAGTAAATGTTTTGCATATGGGTGATTGTTTCTGCTTAAGATGTATATATTGTAAAGGTCTTAAACGTTCCTAAACAACTAATTATCTTAAAATGTTTAGTTCTACACAGAGTCTTTTCTTTTTACAAGGTGTTTTGGTAGAACATTTTTATCGTATCCTCTGATGTAATACATATTTGTCTTAAATATTTCTTTTATAATATGTTAGATATATTGTGACCCGGCATATCAAGTCAGGTATTAGGTGGTTTTGGAGTATGGTCGAGTATGGTGCAGTAGGTGACCCGTATCAAATTTTCAGGTTATCAGTTATCGGTTGATAGATACCTTATCTACAGCAGAATTGAGAAAGTATTATCCTGATAATTGTTTTAATGCACTTTAATATACCCTGTTCAAGCAGTGTAACCTATAAAACACTATAAAAGAACGCAGCACATGAACTAATTTTTAAGGGTCGGAGTGAAATCCTGGTGTCAAAATGAGACTGAGGGTTCCCACTTCCCTACTATGTCACAGAATCCTCATTTACATATTCCAAAAATAAGATTTAAACTTTCTTTGTCCCCACCCTCTCCTTGTAAATAAAATTGCTCTGGCCATATCTCAGACATGATACAATAATAAACTTGATATCAAAATAAGTTAATGAACCAGGAATCTGAAAATATGCATAACTCAAATTAACCAAATGTACCTGATTTGATGTGACGGGTCACATCTAGTTGTAGGTCAGCCAAACATTCCGACCTTCACCACTTCCACAAACTCTCACAGTTGTATCCACTCCTGTGATGTATTATTATCTGTCTTATTTTAATTATTTGTTTTCTGTCTGTAGACCCTCTCAGGGATATAGTTCTCAGGTTGTATCAATTATCATTATTATTGAATTAATGTATTAACTAACAAAGGTCAATAAGCACAAATGCCCAACTAAGTATCACCTTTATAAGAATGCATTTCATAATTATTTTATGTAATCAGCAGTCCAATTTATTTTGTATCCGCTTTAGTTGTTATTATAGATATTATACCTCAATTCAGAATTGGTGGCTATTGAGAGATACAGTTCATAATAAAACATTTAGTTGGAGCCATTTTATTGAACACCCCAAGGCAAATTCCTCAAATAGAAGTAAGTTGTGTAATCTGTTTCAATGGGGGACATGTTGAAACCAGTAATTTCTACTTTTATGGCTTTGTATGTAACAACACTAAACAGGTTTAAAAAATGGATATCTGACTACATTTATTTCAGTGCTGAAAAGCACAATCAGGCTGGTGAGTAGTTGGAACTATTAAACACAGAAGACGCAAGGAAATTGATACATAAACAGAAAGAAGGCGGTGATGCAACTTGCAGGACTCCAACCAATGGTGCAGACCGGTACTTAGAGGGAACATGTAGAGAAGATAAAGTGTCTGGCTATATCTCCGGACAAAAGCAGACGAATAGTTTGAGACACAGGACAAGGCAAGATCAGAAGATTTTGTAAGATGTTTTGTTGAGGAAGACTCGACTGAAAAATCAGCTTTAGGAGACCGGGAAGATGAAGGAGAATGAGACCTACAGTTGGTGGTAATGCAACCTACTGTATTCCAACCACTGTTAAACAACAAGCAAGAAGAAGAAAAACATTACTAATTAAATTAAATAACAGTTATATCAATCAAAACCTGCGAAGTTTGTCATTTGAAATTATTTTTATAAGTGCAGACACTCAGTGAGTTGTACTAAGGTACCTTTTGACCTACAGCATGAAACACTTACATAACAGTGAAGCTCCATCAAGGTCAAATTTGTACACATTATCTAACATAAGCCACATTTAATGTATTCTCAATTTGTACCGGTCAATTCTTTTTTTTTTTTTTTTACTTTGTTATACATGTTTATTTTATGAAGTCAGTACCAAAAATCTGATTTCCAAACATTAATATTACAGCAGAAACACTTAATCTTACAGGAAAATATCTGTAGGCCAGAAAAGAAAGCAGCATAATATGTAAAATAGCAATTTTCAGATGAAAGAAAGAAAGAAATGTGTTACACACGTGGACAAAATTGTTGGTACCCTTCGGTCAATGGAAGAAAAACTCACAATGGTCACATAAATAACTTTAATCTGACAATAGTAATAATAAATAAGAATTCTATGAATGTTAACCAATGAAAGTCAGACATTGCTTTTCAACCATGCTTCAACGGAATTATGAAAAAAAAATGAACTCATGGAACAGGCCTGGACAAAAATGATGTAACTTAATAGTTTGTTGCACAACCTTTTGAGGCAATCACTGCAATCAAACGATTCCTGTAACTGTCAATGAGACTTCTGCACCTCTCTGCAGGTATTTTGGCCCATTCCTCATGAGCAAGCTGCTCCAGTTGTTTCCGGTTTGAAGGGTGCCTTTTCCAGACAGCATGTTTCAGCTCCTTCCAAAGATCCTCAATAGGATTGAGGTCAGGGCTCATAGAAGGCCACTTTAGAATAGTCCAATGTTTTCCTCTTAGCCATTATTGGGTATTTTTAGCTGTGTGTTTTGGGTCATTGTCCTGTTGCAAGACCCATGACCTGCGACTGAGACCCAGCTTTCTGACACTGGCCAGCACATTTTTCTCTAGAATCCCTTGATAGTCCTGAGATTTCATTGTACCCTGCACAGATTCAAGACACCCTGTGCCAGATGCAGCAAAGCAGCCCCAGAACATAACAGAGCCTCCTCCATGTTTCACAGTAGGGACAGTGTTCTTTTCTTGATACGCTTCATTTTTCCGTCTGTGAGCATAGAGCTGATGTGCCTTGGCAAAAAGTTCCATTTTGTCTCATCTGTCCATAGGACATTCTCCCAGAAGCTTTGTGGCTTGTCAACATGTAGTTTGGCATATTCCAGTCTAGCTTTTTTATGATTTGTTTTCAACAATGGTGTCCTCCTTGGTCGTCTCCCATGTAGTCCACTTTGGCTCAAACAACGATGGATGGTGCGATCTGACACTGATGTTCCTTGAGCATGAAGTTCACCTTGGATCTCTTTAGAAGTCTTTCTGGGCTCTTTTGTTACCATTCGGATTATCCGTCTCTTTGATTTGTCATCAATTTTCCTCCTGCGGCCACGTCCAGGGAGGTTGGCTACAGTCCCATGGATCTTAAATTTCTGAATAATATGTGCAACTGTAGTCACAGGAACATCTAGCTGCTTGGAAATGGTCTTATAGCCTTTACCTTTAACATGCTTGTCTATAATTTTCTTTCGAATCTCCTGAGACAACTCTTTCCTTCGCTTCCTGTGGTCCATGTTGAGTGTGGTACATACCATATCACCAAACAGCACAGTGACTACCTGGAGCCCTATATATAGGCCCACTGACTGATTACAAGATTGTAGACACCTGTGATGCTAATTAGTGGACACACCTTGAATTAACATGTCCCTTTGGTCACATTATTTTCAGTATTTTCTAGGGGTACCATCATTTTTGTCCAGGCCTGTTCCATGAGTTTATTTTTTTAAATAATGAGGTTGAAGCATGGTTGAAAAGCAATGTCTGACTTTCATTGGTTAACATTCATAGAATTTTTTTTAATTATTACTTTTGTCAGATTAAAATTATTTCTGTGACCATTGTGAGTTTTTCTTTCATTGACCGAAGGGTACCAACAATTTTGTCCACGTGTGTATGCATGCATGAAAAAAGTAGGTGCGAGAAGTCTTCAGAAGGACAGTGGCTAGTTCTGCAGGATGGTCCATAAAACTAAGCAGCTAATTTCCTTTTTAAAATGCACAAATTGTGCTTGAGACTGTATTTTAAGAAGTGATTGTCACAATTATTCATTTGTTTCATTAATGTTTACATTTTTTTAGAATGCAGAAAGTTTTTTTTTTGAAGACATCTTTGAAAACTTTGCGCAATGCTATAACAGTTGGATACAAATAATTTTATGGTTATTAGCCATGCAGATATGAAGTACAATATAATATTTTTTAGTTGTATTTATTTACAGTAACAGTAGGAGCCGTGAACAGAGGAGGGGTAGATGTGAGTTTGCATTTCTAAACACTAATTTACCTACAGTATCTACTCACAGAAATCAATTTCTGAGCTGTTTAATTATGTTCATCATAGAAGTATTATTACTTGTAGAACGTACATGAAGATGAACCTAGGATTTGTCTTGTAGGCACTTCTGTAAAAGCATTATTAACATTATTTTTTGTGCCCTCTGACCAAGAAAAAAAAATTCCTACTCAGGAAAAAGAAGGAACTTAAGCTCCTCTGAGTTCAGTGCCATCAAATCAACATGGTTGCTCACAGCAACAACAGTAAATTAAATAGCACTTTTTACTTTTAAATTAGTTGTGCTATATGTAAAAGTATCCACTTTAGATCAATCAAGTCATCGGCTGTCTTCATTTTGTTGCCGCATAACGTTACTGAACCTCTACCTGACCAACTGAAGCAAACCCAGATCATAACACTGCCTCCAGAGGCTTGTACAGTGGCCACAATACATAATGGTTGCGTTGCTTCATGCGCTCCCCTTCTTACCCTGACACGCCCATTGCTCTCGAATAGGATCAATCTGGACTCATCAGACTACAGGACCTTTTTCCATTGCTTCAAAGTCCAATCTTTATGCTTTCTAGCAAAATAAAGCATTTTTTTTAAAGATTAGTCTAACTAATCAGCCAATCCCAGTCACAGAAAAACATCTTCACAGCATGATGCTGCTTCCACCGCGTTTGACTGTAGGGAAGGTTTTAATAAGATGATGTATACCCTGATGTGTACCAGAGTATTTTGTTTCTCATGGTCTGAGAGTCCTTCAGGGGCTTTTTGCCAAACTCCCAACATGCTGTCATGTGCCATTTTTAGGAGGAATTGCTTCTCACTGGCCACCCTACCATAGAGAGATGATTGATGGAGCGCTGCACTAATGGCTGTCCTTTTGTAAGTCTCTACCATCTCTCCCAAAAGGGAACTCCGGATCTCATTTATAGTGACCCTTAGGTCCTTGGTTACCTCCCTGACCAGGCTGTCCATCCCCGATTACTCAGTTGGGCTGGGTGCCCAGATCTGGAAAGACTGTTGCTTGTTCCAAATCTCTTCCATTTGACAATGATGGAGGCTATCGTGCTATTGGCCACTTTAAATTCTCCGGAAATGTTCTTGTATCCTTCCCCAGATCTGTGTCTTGACAAAATCCTGTCTCTTGGGTCTACAGATAATTCTCTCACCCTAATGGTTTTGTTTTCACTCTGACGTGCATGCACAATCTACTGTGAGACCTTATATAGACAGGTGTGTGCCTTTCCGAATTATGTCCAATGAAGTCAATTAGGCACAAGTGGACTCCAGTCAAGTTGTAGAAGCATCTCAAGGAGCACTGCTAGTTGTAGGATGCACCGAAGCCCAATTTCAAGTTTCATAACAAAGGGTTTGAATACTTATTTAAATTCAGTATTTCAGTCTTTATTTTTTAAAATAAATTAACAAACCACTATAAATACCTGTTTTTACTTGGTTACTGTGTGTAGAATGATGAGGGGGAAAACAGATTTGAATACATTTTAAGATGAGTGTGAAAATACAAATACACAAAAGTAATTTTTTAAAAACCATGAAATATACAAATCACACCAAATGTGGTTCTTCACCTGATTAATGGCTGCATACTGTATACGCACAGGTAGATGCACTAATTTAAAATTAAATGTTTGGAAATATTCTACATATCAAGAAACAAGTACAGATTTAAATTCTGTAGCTTTGGCCGTTTTTGGTTTACAATGTTTGTCAGTAATGTATATACATCCCAGTACTTGGCTCTAGTTCTAAACAGAACAGCTTCTCATCTGTTTAGATTTGTGCACGTCAATTGCTGCACCTGGGTGACCCCATGCATTGACGCATTTGTAAGTTTTTCATTCAGCAGTGTTTAGGCTTCAAGATTACAACTGCCAATGGAGTCAGAATTGACTCAGATATTTGGAATTCTGAAGAGGCTTGACTTGCGTCTGGAGTGACTGAATCACTATGTGTACTCTGGGACGTTTCTCTGTATTCCTAATAGCCTTTTTATTGTCATTGACACCACCTACAAATTTATGAGTGCTCTTTAATTCTAATAGTGTATATTAACAGGTGCACAATTACATCCCTTTTGTTTTATTCTTAGCAATAATCAGCTATGAGACGAAGATCATTTCTGATAATTACAGGCATATAATTGTATTTGGCCAGTTGCTGTGGCCACTAATTTTATTTCAACTCCAAGTTAATTTCCCTTCATTCTGCGCTCTCATTTACTGCAACGATGACAAAGAAATTGCACTGAAGTCAATGGAGAATCACTGTAATCACAACATTAAAGCCAAGGATGACCATGCATTATGGAAATGAACTCATGTTTGTGCTACTGTTAAAGGGTTGTACATTACATGACCAGATGTTTACAGGTTTTAGGATTTACACACCAATCAGGTAATTAGAATCAACAATTAGTTTGTTACGTATCACATATATTATTTCCTTTTATATAAGATTATTTTCTATGACATAATTTCTATAACAAAAACTACTCTGAAAAAAAAGTTGATTCATTTTAAATACTCTTTTTTTCCATTTAGGAGCCTTGACAGATCAAGGATTTATCTATATAATATCAATATGTACTTTGAGATGCAAGATTGCAGGCATGCTCTTAAATCTTAACTCTCTTCCATTAATAAGAATAATAATTAGCATCATCATCTTTTATCATAAGTAGAATGTAAATAGTGTTTCATAGAATTAAAAAAGTTAAAGTACATGCAATCAAGTACAAATAACTCATGGGTGAAGAAGAGTATGACAAGAGTGTAATATAACAAGGCTGTACATCCAATCAAGACCTAGAGTATTAAATTTTAAGAAGCACAAAATGTTCCAGAAATCTTACTGACACTGTGTAATATCAGGACTATTTAATCAGTTGCATTTTTATCGGATCAGTCCAGGTTGCATTAAAACAAAGCAGTTATTTAAGTTTTTTTCATCTAGTGCAGAAGAGTTAACATCAGGGAATGTCACCATGCCATGGCAGGTTATCCATTCAGCTGTGTGCGTTATAAAGTTCTTTCCTCTTCCATGCACCCATATGAAAGTCCAAAGCATCCTCAGAGCATCTAAAGGAAGGATCATATGCGTGCATTTGAGAACATCCGCATGGACACATCTGTCCACTACGAGCCCACTACAACCGCCTCGACGTCTTTGGAGTATCTTCGATCCGTGACGAGGAAGTTTATCATCCCGACTGATTTAATCATCAGGTTACAGCCCATGAAAAAGATGCCGAAGACCACGGTGAGTGAGAGCACGCACACGACGGCGACCTGCACCATGTTCGGGGCGAAGGAGTCGCGCTCGTGCGCACCACCCGGGTCCAAACCGGAGTCTGGGGAACCTGGGGACCAGGTGCAGCACGCGGGGAAAGTCTCGGCGCTCCCGGAGTGGACACCCGCGTCCGTGGTGTTCAGCGCCGTCCAGTTCATTTTTATCTTTGCTTACTAAAATAAAGTGGAGAAGAACGAACTCTGTGCGCGAGTGGAGTTGAGCTTGGTGGAGTTACTCGTGAAGAGCTCGCGCATGAAACCTGTCGAGAGCGCGTGAGTTCATTCTGGAGGACAACACGTCAGTGTGCGCGTGTCTAAGTCCCAGCACGTGCTAGGCGGTCCGAGTGAGAGCCTGGCAGCTCAGGTGTGCAAACGGCGCCCCCTAGAGCAACAATGTAACACCGACTTTTATAATTGACATGGGTGAAAAATTAACATATTAAAGTTTCATCCCAGGTATTCTTAAATGCCTTTTTTTTTGCGTAAAGTTTTTTGTAAACATATTAGAAATGTATCACCATATATATTATCACCACCATTCCTAGAGTTCCATCTTCTTGTTGTATTACAAAATATTTAACAGTAAGAATCCAGATGACAAGAGTGTAAACAAAAGAAAAAAAGGCAGAAGATATCTATCTATCTATCTATCTATATATATATATATATATATATATATATATATATATATATATATATATAATGTGTGTGTATGTGTACGCCAATGAGCCATAACATTATGACCACCTGCCTAATATTGAGTAGGTCCCCCTTTTGCCACTATAACAGTGATAACAGACTATGTGTTCTGACACCTTTCTACTGGAACCAGCATTAACCTTTTTCTCAATTTGATCTACACTAGCGCTTCTATTGGACAAGACTACACGGGCCAGTCTTCGCTCTCCATGTGCATCAGTTTTGCTTCCTTGGTTTACTTTTGGTAGATCCTAACCACTTCAGACCAGGAACATCCCACAAGACCTGTAGGTTTGGAGTGTTTCTGACCCAGTACTTTAGCTATCACAATTTGGCTCTTGTCAAAATCACTAAAAACTTCAGGAAAAAGGTTCACTTGCTGCCTAATACAGTCATGGCCAAAAGTTTTGAGAATTGCATAAATATTGGAAATTGGAAAAGTTGCTGCTTAAGTTTTTATAATAGCAATTTGCATATACTCCAGAATGTTATGAAGAGTGATCAGATGAATTGCATAGTCCTTCTTTGCCATGAAAAAAACTTTCCACTGCATTTCATTGCTGTCATTAAAGGACCTGCTGAGATCATTTCAGTAATCGTCTTGTTAACTCAGGTGAGAATGTTGACGAGCACAGGGCTGGAGATCATTATGTCAGGCTGATTGGCTTAGAATGGCAGACTTAACATGTGAAAAGGAGGGTGATGCTTGAAATCATTGTTCTTTCATTGTTAACCATGGTGACCTGCAAAGAAACACGTGCAGCCATCATTGCATTGCATAAAAATGGCTTCACAGGCAAGGATATTGTGGCTACTAAGATTGCACCTAAATCAACAATGTATAGGATCATCAAGAACTTCAAGGAAGGAGGTTCAATTCTTGTTAAGAAGGCTTCAGCGCATCCAAGTAAGTCCAGCAAGCGCCAGGATCGTCTCCTAAAGAGGATTCAGCTGCGGGATCGGAGTGCCACCAGTGCAGAGCTTGCTAAGGAATGGCAGCAGGCAGGTGTGAGCGCATCTGCACGCACAGTGAGGTGAAGATTTTTGGAAGATGGACTGGTGTCAAGAAGAGCAGCAAAGAAGCCACTTCTCTCCAAAAAAACATCAGGGACAGATTGATCTTCTGCAAAAAGTATGGCGAATGGATTGCTGAGGACTGGGGCAAAGTCATAATCTCGGATGAAGCCTCTTTCCAATTGTTTGGGGCATCTGGAAAAAGGCTTGTCCGGAGAAGAGAAGGTGAGCGCTACCATCAGTCCTGTGTCATGCCAACAGTAAAGCATCCTGAGACCATTCATGTGTGGGGTTGCTTCTCATCCAAGGGAGCGGCTCACTCACAATTTTGCCCAAAAACACAGCCATGAATAAAGAATGGTACCAAAACACCCTCCAACAGCAACTTCTTCCAAAAATCCAACAATAGTTTGGTGAAGAACAATGCATTTTCCAGCACGATGGAGCACCGTGCCATGAGGCAAAAGTGATAACTAAGTGGCTCGGGGACCAAAACGTTGAAATTTTGGGTTCATGGCTTGGAAACTCCCAGATCTTAGTCCCATTGAGAACTTGTGGCCATGACTGTATATTCCACCCACTTTCAGCCACCACTGTAATAAGATATTGAAAAGGTAGCCACTGTGAGGAAGGCCAAATTGTAATGGCTAGACAACTGGGTCAGAGGCAAATTGTAATGGCTAGACAACTAGGTCAGAGCAACCATTTTTTGTGCATGGCCTTTAGGAAAGGCATTCTTCTAGGACATCTCTCATTCATGCTATTCCCCTGCAGTGTATGCCATATTGTGTCACAGGAAACAATCACCCCAGTTTGGTTTTCTACTTCTTTAGCAAACTGCAGTGAACTTGCATGTTCTTCAACGCTGTGACACGGTTGTGAGATGTTTGCATTCCCATTTTGTTAACCGTTTGTATCACTTTTGCTACATTATTCTGACTAATAAGTAAAGCAGTGCTCATCTTCTTGTAGACCTCAAGTTTCTTGTGTAAAGAAATTAATTTCCTTAGGTCTTGTGACATTTTTCTTCCATGTGGTGCCATTGCTGACAGCATGAAATAGGAAGGGGTATTCTTTGTTAACTGACATCATTTTATAATGAACTGTCTGCTGGACACCTGTTTAATGAATATTAGACTCACCTGTAGTTGAATTATTGTTAATTAGGTTTTTGTTGTATAAAATGTAGCTGTTGTCCTAAAGCTTCCATTGGGATGTATTTATTTTTGCAACATGGTCTTGAATGAATAAAATACATTTTACTGTGTGCAGATTAACAAATCTTGGTATGGCCCGTTGGTGTTTTTTGAGGTTGGTAACGCTAAATGAATTTCTCTTCTTTAGCAGAGGTAGGTTTTGGTATCGCTTTCCTGGGAAGCTCTTTATGGGAGCCAGTTTCATCATGGTGCTTGATGGGTTTTGCAAAGGCACTGTTCTTGCAAGAATTATTCCAGAACAGCTGATCTTACTGCATAGCCATGTTATAAAATATTTGCTGCATTTACTATAGTTGCACTCACAATTATTCAACCAACCCCTTGATAGGAAACATCTTCAGTACTTAGTGCTACTTTAGCTATAATGACCTGAGCAAATGTGATGATAGCCAGACACTAGCTTCTGGCAGTGTTTCTGGGAGACATTAGCCCATTACTTATGGACATTGGCCTCTAGACTAAGATCCTTGGGTTTGTGTACTGCAACTGCTTTTTTTTTCTTTTTCTATTGGAGTCAAGTCAGGCGGCGGTGATGGCCACTCTAGAACCCTCAAGCACTTCATCTGAAACCAAGCCTTTGTGGGACTCTGATGTATGCTTGTGGTGAATGCTGTTCAATGGCACCAAAGTTTCAGCTTCCTTACAGATGATATAACGTCTTCTTCCAGGATTTCCTAATATTTGATTGAATCCATCTGGCCCTCTACATGCTGCAAGTTAGCAGTGCCAGAGGAAGCAAAGCAGCCCCAGAGCCTTCTTTTTCCTCCAGACATACAGCTGATTCGTGGGACCAAATTCAATCCATACAACAGAATTCCAAAACGTTTGTGTTTTTTTTAGACTGAAGCTGACTTTACTTGCGTTTTAGGTTCGGCAGCGGGGTACGCCTTGGCATGACCTTCAGTGTTCATGCGCCTTATAGTGCAGAGTGAAACATCAGGGCCTGCTGCCAACAAATCTCCTGTAGGTCCTTTTGCTCCCGTAGGTCAATCAGGGGTTTTTCAACACTTGCCTCTTCAGGAATCTGGTAGCAGCAGGTGATTGCTTCCTCTTTCTGCTTAGTCCAGGTAGAGTAGCCACTGTTCCTTTAACTTTGAACTTGTGGAATAGGCTTCCTACTGTATTTCAAGGAACATAGTCCCTTTGCTATTTTTTAAATATCCTTGTCCTTGTTTGTGCAAGGCAATGATCTCCTCTTAACTTTATGAACAACTCTCTTGATTCAGGCGATTCTGAAAAGCAGTCAAACAAGTCTAACTTCTGAAGAAAGTCCAGGTAGTTGCTGTGTCCTAAATCAAGTACACCTATTCTGTGCTTAAGAAAAATTTGCGCTCTAATGAGGGATTTTATTTAGGAGTTGAATAATTCTGGAACTGCAAAAAAATCATTAAAAGAGGCCATTTGTATTAAATTTGGAGAAATAACTTGTTATATTAGCTGTGTTGAGCTATTTAAATTGCTCTTGTTTCACTGACTTATTACAAACATCTGAAAGTTAGTAAATTTGGATATGTATGTGTACTGTAATGAAGGATGTGGTGTAGTGTAAATAGTCAGCCAAAAAATTATACACACTTCAGGAAAAGATAGCAATAAATGTGTAATTAAAATATTTATACGTTTTTCTTTTCCCTAAGCGCGTACACATTTTTTTTGGCTCACACACACACACACACACACACTATTTACACTTCTGGTAGAGGCTAAACTGCATTTCATTCCTGAGTACCTGTACTATGTAATGACAATAAAGAGAGAGGTGATTCAATCCCTTGCAGTGACAAAGCAATAGCAGAGATGGAACAGCAGAGGGCGGTGTTGTGCAAGGAGGCTATTTTCACACGCAACCACCAGTGAATATTTATATTACGTAATCCTATGCAATCTAGCAGGCCTGTCAGTTTTCTAAAAAATCACTGCCACCAGGATTCTTCTCACCAGAGCTTCAAAAGGTGAAAAGTTGAAGAGGGTTAAACATTTTCGGCGCACAAGACCTGCGTAATGTCAAGCACCTTTTATCGGCTGGCTAATCAGGTCACAATCAACCAAGATGATTGCCAGTGGGATCATTTGTCCTGTTAGGCTGAAGAGTTTCACAATACTTCCACTAATAGGGACACCTATACATCTGTTCATTCATGCAATCACGTAATCAGCCGATGCACAGAACCATGTTAAAAGCTTCAGTTAATGTTCACATCGATTTTTTTTAGTTCTGTGGGTGGAAATGCCTTGTTAATGAGAGAGGTCAGAGAAAAATGGCCAGTCTGCTTTGAGCTAATGGATACACTAACACAAATAATCTCTCTTTTCACCCATGAATGGCAGAAAAGCATCTCAAAATGCACCAGGATGGACAACAGAAGGCCAGTGAAAGCATTTTGAAGGGCTGTTATTATTTCTTCTTCTTCTTCTTCTTCTTCTTCTTCTTTTTTTAATTATAGCTGTGAATACAAGCTGTGCTTGCTTAATCGAGTTCAAGTGCCTATAACTAGAAATATATTTAGCTAGCTGTCTAAATGCAAAACATTACTACCATTTGCAGATTATTACAGATTACTAGGCACATGAGAAATAAAAAGGTTTATAAACTGGTAATGAACAGTGCATCAGCTGTACTAAAGGTTGACCAGTACTAGTAATTACATCACATTCTCATGTTGAAGATAAGTTAGAATAAAGATGATTGGTAGTTCCTTGCTTTAAAAAAAAAAAAAAAAGTTAAATATGTTTATTATTATTAATCTTTGATGAGTTGTGCAGCACCTCCTATACAGTCTCTGTCAATGAGTTGTTACTATAGAAACCATAACGTGATTTATATATAAAACAAGCACATTTATATAATCCTGCGAATTGCATTACAGCTGTTACTACTGACCTGTGAATTGCATTACAGCTACTACTGTGCTCTTGAAGAAAATTACTCGACATCTTCTCTGTTATAAATCATTTTGGCTTATTTCTTATAACTCCATCACCCTGCTAATGTTAATGTATTGTGTTATAATATTATGTCATTATGTACTGTATGTCATTCTATCGTATATAAAGCTGCATGTTGTTTCTATGCACATACTGTATAATGTATTTCATATAACATACACTTTTTCTTTTATAACTGAAGAGAAATAATTTGCTGACATTAAGGAAACTGTCAAAACATGTATCTTTTTTTTTTTTTTTTTATCGCATATTAATACAATTGAAAATGTGTGGGTTGTAGTATCCAGGCTGTCACAACCTTTAAATTCGACAGCTTCAGAGCTCTTTTATAAGGCATTCTATGGACTTATTCATGCTCCTTAGGTCGACTAGGTTAAGCACGAAAGGTGCTTAGCTCCACTCAAGCATTTTACTCAAGCGCCAATAAATTGGAGCGTACCAAATGTAAACAGTTCTTCTTCTTCTCTTTTTTTTTAAGCGCCAAGGGTCCACTCTTATGCTGTCTATTTTGCATGCTCTTTCTCCTACGCAAAGCTTTTCCATGTGTACATGATTCATTAGTCCATTCCAGAGGGAGAGAGACAGAAAGAGTGGGGGAGGAAGGCAAAGGAAAGAGAGAGAGAGAGAGAGAGAGCAAGCACCAAGGACATACTGCTATTCCTGTCTGGGTGTTTCTGTGCAGCGCTGAACTACACTCTCTTCAAAAGCTGCCTCTGTGAAGAGCTTTCTCCTCTCTCAGCACTTTATGTGTATCTCTCTCTCTCTCTCTCTCTCTCTCTGTGTGTGTGTGTGTGTGTGTGTGTGTGTGTGTGTGTGTGTGTGTGTGTGTGTGAGAGAGACAGAGAGAGATAGAGGGAGAGAAAGAAACAAAAAAGATAATACTGTAGGCATGGAGAGGAAAAGGTGTAGATGGGTAGAGAGAGGGAGGAAAAGCAGAGAGACATGCAGGATAGAAAAGAAAGCTATTTGCGGAGGCAGGAGAGTGGAGCTGGTTTAGACAGATTTGACTCTGCAATTTGCGATCTTGCATTCTAAATGTGGAGTTTTTTTTTTTTTTAAAGATAGATCTGAAACGATTTTATACTGGCCGATTATGCCACCTTATCATCATTAAAGTCATTGGTCTAAGCTTGGGTTACTTCCTCATGTGCATGTGTGTCTCCTCCAGATCTCTTCCAGCTCTGGGGGGGAAAAAACATGTCAGTAGGTGGATTGACTAGGCAAAACAAAACAAAACAATAAAATGCTGCTCTGCATGAATGAGTGTGTGCATGCATGGTGTTGTCATGCATCGTGCATGGTGTTGTCATACATCATGGAATAATGCAGTTACTGCAAATGAAGGAATGAAGGAATTTATATAAAGTCACATGACTGAGGCAGTGCTGCAAAATAGAGTTTCATCAACTGAATGTAGGAAAAGCTAACTCTGAGAGCACCTAACTATAAATGATGCGATCCTAAACATCAAAAGCAGCGAATGATACACTATTTAACTATCTTTTGCACAGGGATTCAGATGGGCATGTCTACGATCGCAAATAAAATAAGCCTGAATACTGACAAAGTGTTACTCTGCACTTTTCACTTTCCGACTCTATTGATCAGGTGGGAATGCAGGGAGCCAGAAGAGTGTCGGCTGGGGTGTAACATGCATTTTACTTGATTGATGACCAGATGTGCTACAGCATTTTGTTCATATGTCCTATTAGAAAATGCTCTTTTACACAGGGTGTATGTCTCATCGACCTGAGATGAAGTATGTTTTTTTTTGTTTTGTTTTGTTTTGTTTTTATCATTGAAGGTGATTTCTCCACAGCACTTATTATAAAGTCGAAACCGGAATATAATGTATCATCTCTTCCTGCAGGCCGCTCCAAAATAGTACTGCATCTAATATTACATACAGTATATATAATGGCATTTAAAGCCAAGTTATTTTCCAATCCTTTGCCATCTAAAGATTAATCACAATAAAGAAAATAAATTCCACCTTTTACGAGTACAGAAAAATTCATATCCCTAGGACAAAATAAATTAAGCCAATTTATTTATAAATGCATGACATTTAATGTGCTGTTTTTTCCCCAGCTATTTCTTTAGTCTGTTATAATTCCTTAATATAAAATGTAAAAATAGTAAAATGTTATATATTAAAGTTACATAATGAAAATCTAAATATTCTCATTAAAATTTGATTAAAAGTATTTTTATTCATATCGGTCATGAGGACTTGGCTGATATTCTACTAATACACTAACTATCACTAAATGTTAGTACTTTGTTTTTAATCATAGATAAAAAAAATCAGGACAGTTTATTTTCCCCAAAAAACAATTGTCCCTGTTCTTATAAGAAAATTGATTTTAACAAATAGGACCAATCAAGAAACCTCAACGAATAATGTGTGAGAGTGTAGGTTAGCCTATTACTTACCATAGCTGCTCTATACTGTAGGTTAATTAGCAAATGTGGATAATGTAACTCTAATCCTTTCGTGACAAGTATCACTTTGATTAATGCTGCATATGTAAGCCAATTTCCTAATAACCAATTTCACTGATTATCAATTATTTGCCAGTAAACTGGTGACAGGATCACAGGAACCCAAGTCTCATTTGATCAAGCTTGTCTGGTCTGATCCCGTGGAAAGATCAATGTAGCACAAGTTGGTGGAAAAAGTAAATGCTGGTTAAGACAGAAAGGTATCAGAACACTCAGTGCACCACAACTTGTTGTGTATTGGGTAGGAGTAGCTCAGAGGTTAAGGCTTTGAACTACTAAAGGTTCCTGGTTCAAACCTAAGCACCACTGTTGGTCCCTTAAGCAAGGCCCAGAACTCTGGTGACCTCTGCTCAGATGAATAATCAGATAAAAATAGTCACTCTGATTAAAAGCATCTACCAAGTGCCATAAATGTAAATGTATGGAGCTTAGCAAACCATCCTGTTTATTTTTTTTCCCCTTGTAAATTGCATTTACAATTTTCCATCTGCCTGTCATGAAAGAAGACCGTATTGCAAGTACCGTATTGCAATGAGATTCAGGGACTTGCATCAAGCAGAAAATCCAACATTCTGACCCTGCAGCAGCTGCACTCGGTCCTCACGCTCTTCCACTAACAGCTCGACCAGATTAGTATGATGGAGATCCAGCCAGGTGCCAAGGACTTTCGTTACAATGCATGCAAAGAGTTCAAGGTTGTTGATAAAACCACCAAATTCCCCAGATCCCAATCCGATTAAGCATCCATGGATGTGCTGGACAAACCCATGGAGGCCCTACTTTGCAACTTAAAGCGGGATGTGCTGCTAATGTTCTGGTGCGAGATACCAAAGCACACCTTCAGGGGTCTTGTGGAGTCATGCCTCAAGCGGTCAGAGTTGTTTTGGTGGCACAAGGGGAACCTACACAATATTAGGCTTAATGTTTGTATGTTTGTTATGCATTATGGGTAATACATCATGTTATTCATATCGGTCATGAGGACTTGGCTGATATTCTACTAATATACTAACTAGCACTAAGTATTAGTACAGTGGCAGTATCTCCTCCCTGTTTTGCCAAAGAGCAGGGTTCGAGTCCCTAATGGGGAACCCCCAGCCATGGGTTAATGCATTCTCAGTGCCAGTTCAAAGCCCAGATAAAATGGAGAGGATTGCATCAGAAAGAGCATCCAGCATAAAATAAAAAATATAATAATAAAAAATAAAAATATGCTGCTGCACTGTGATGACCCCTAACAGGATCAGCCGGAAGAACAAAACTATTCGTATTTAGTCATCTGCTTTAACATTTATATAACATTGTGTTGAAACTGCGAAGCAAGAAGGCTGGTAAGCTGAATTTGACTTTCAAGCATTTGACATTGATTCTTTTTGTTTTTTAAGCTTATATGCAGCATGGAATGAGCAGCTTATTGTACTTGGGAAGAATCTCAAATGGAAAGCAAAGCCAAGTGATGAATCAGACGATCAGGAGGGTGGACATCTGAGGCTAACACTACAGTCCCCTTCTGGTCTGGGATTTTGCTGGGTAAACAAATGTTTGATATTGACACAGCCACACAGCAAGTGAGAGGCTAGTGATATGATTCCACACTGAGTGCCATGGATTAAAGGGAAAGTCTTCTTCTTAGTATTCTACAGCACAAGTCTCTCTATGACAACATATCACTTTTGCAGTGGAGCACTGAGTATGAATTTAAAGTGCAGAATGTTGCATTTAGCTTGAGGATATTTAAATCTTTTTTTTTTTAACTTCTTAGTTGATTTTTAAACAGCATTCTATTGTTTGGTCTGATTCATAATGTACGAAAGGTTCAGTGCTGATTTTAAATGTGACATTTCCATCTGGAGTCTGTTGTCATTGCCGAGGTCCAAGAAGTGTCACTGCCAGTGGGTTGTTAAGTGGCTTGTGAATGTTTAAAAAATAATAATAAATAAATAAATAAATAAATAAATAAATATATGTTGTGGTTATGTTTGTAGTATCATTGCAATATGCTCATACGATTTTTAAAGGCCTGGGGATTTATTTCTCATTAGAATAAGAAAATATATATCCCTTACACATTCACTGTAATTTAGCATCAGGTTTATATTACGACTAGTTCAGCCAATTTTGCCGATAACCATCCTGTTTTGTTTTTGTTCCCCTTGTAAATTGCATTTACAATTTTCCATCTGCCTGTCACGAAAGAAGACCGTATTGCAAGTACCGTATTGCAATGAGATTCAGGGACTTGCATCAAGCAGTCGCTGCTCAGGGCCATGTTGTTGGCGAGCAACACTGCAGATCAATATCAGATCACGGTCATGTTAGAAAATCCAACATTCTGACCCTGCAGCAGCTGCACTCGGTCCTCACGCTCCTCCACTAACAGCTCGACCAGATTAGTATGATGGAGATCCTGCCAGGTGCCAAGGATTTTTGCTACAACGCTCGCTATATATATTTGATTTTTGTTTCTTCAGAATCCCACAAGACTTCACTGCTCGTCCTGTTGTCTTTGCTTGTCTTGTTTAGAATTTTTTCCATGTAGTGCCTGGCATGCAAAGACCAGACATTTAAAATGTCAAATTCCTGTCCTTTTCATAAGCAGATGATCTGCTGCGCTCTAGACTGACTGGATACGAGGCAGAACTCCTTATATAAGGGAAAGAAACAAAGAATTGCAGTATTTGGATATTTTGGCACACATGCATTGATCATTTTGTCCATATCCTAAAAGGTTATTGTCATTTTAGCAATATTTCTTAAAAAGGTAAGAAGTAGTATTGAACTAGGTGTGCATATTAAAGTGATTTTTTTTTTTTTTTTTTTTTTGCCAAAATGTTGACAAAGGATTTAACAACAGATGCCTAGAGACCAAGGGCTACCAGAAATCTTCTTAAATTCTATCAGGGTCAATTACAAGGACTTAACCTAATTATGTTATAAGTCAGCTATTTTTTAATGGCTAAAAACTTTTAGTTAGATTGGCCAGCCTCCTTTAAGTGTCGCATTTTACTGCCAAGTATTTCTGTCCAAATCTGAAGCTAGATGTTACAATGTTGGAATTAAAGCATATAGGATGAACATGAGATGGGCTCCACAATGGGCAGCAAGTGAGGATGCCTTTTCCTAAATAACACTGAGAATTTGTTTGTTAGACAAATAAGATATATAAAAAATATATAAAAAATAAAGAGAAGCGCACTAAAGAATTCTACCATCATCAAGTCTTTCAAAGTATTTGAGGAAAATCTGAACATGTTATCTTAAAGTAGTGTGAAACATAACATTAAAACCTCATAAAAAAACAAAATCCTGTAGATAAGAATCGTCAGTTCCCAATACTGTCGTCTTAAAATTAGCAGACTTAACACCATAACAGCTAGAAGAACATTTTAACTGCTCCATTAAATCCTCTTAAGTGGCAGTGTTAAAGATAGGTGGAGATACATCCCTGCAGATTGTGGGATGTAATTTCAGCCTTGATGTCAGTAATCTTCACGATCACTAATCTAAGTACTTTGCATATTAAAAAAAAAGAAAAAAGAAATCATGTTCCTATTATAGTCCACTATTCAGACTAAAATTGTCTCCTTTTCAGTACTGCTCATTACTGGAGCCACATACACACGTGGACAAAATTGCTGGTACCCTTCGGTACAATTTTGTCCACGTGTGTACATTTCATAAACCTGAATATGGTTTGCCATATAATATATCCTATCCATGTTCAACAACAATCAGACTATCCCTCATTATCACTGAATTTCATGAGTTCTCCATTATTTGGGATTCCTGTGGCGGCAGATAAATAACCCACAAATTTCCTTTCACAAAATCACTGCCTCCTGATTGTCATGCTACCTGTATAGCTCCCCCTGTTCAACACGGCATATATGTCAGTAGAAAGCACTGAGGTGGATCTGATATAGGAAGGGTCCCATTCTGGCAGTTTTTTTCTTTAGAGAATACTGATAGAGAATATATAGTGCATGTTACAAAGGTGTTAAAAAGAACAAACACTAAAATATGTCAAAAGCTTTGGTCATATCAGGGTGAATTTTGTGTTGTTTTCCAAAATTCTATAAATCCACCTCCCAAAATTTTGTCAAATCTGATTAATCAACCTGCAGTTGTGTTTGTGGCAATGTAAATATGCAGTTTATTATCAATAACTTAACATTTATTACATCAATAAGCCTAAGTAGCTAAGCTAACTAACTACTCCAGTGGGTTTGAACTTCCTCAGTGTGACACAGAGACAAATTGACAAACTGCACAAGTGAAAGTAAGGTAAACAGTTCTGTGAACAAATTAGAATCATATAACAGTGACTGCGAAAGAATCATAAAACATTCCTCCATCACTATGCTTAACAGTTGTGATGAAAGGTTTTTGCTATGATACACACTTGTATGGTCTTCACGAAGCATCTGGCCAAACCTCTCCCCACTGATCTCATCAGGCAAACAGATATGGTTACGAAACGTTTGTGGTTTGATTAAAAGCAAATTTGCAACCCTAAGTCATGCTACCATGTTCCATTTGGATAAAAGGCCACCCCTTCCATGAAAGTCATACTTGTTCAGTCTTTTTCTAATTGTGCTCTCAGGAATATTAACATTTAATGTACTTACAAATACATGCAACTCACATAATACAGCAGGAAAGGTGTACTACTATTTTTATCACCTGCTTTCTGAATGTTGGTGTACATTTTGAGAAGGACATGACAACATATTAATACTGGAAAAAAATCCATAGCCTCTACAGGTATATTATTTACGCAAATACAAGTGATCTCTTTTTATATAGACTGTGCTATCTACTCACTCCTTCTCTCATTCATTCTCTATACCATTTATCCTGTACAGGGTCAATAGAGGCTAGAGGGGACCTGGATGGACCATCCATTGCAGTGCACAAGTATGCGCACACTCGCACACTCACACACTATGGGAAATTTGGAAACTCCAATTAACCTATTCTGCATGTCTTTGGACTGTGGTATTTCTCATTCTCTATTATCCTGTACAGGGTCGCAGAAAGTATCAAGCCTATCCTAGGATACTTGGGGCACAAGGCGGGATACACCCTGGACGGGCCATCCATTGCAAGGCAAAAGCATGCACCCTCACACAATAGATAATTTGGAAATCCACTTAGCATGATTTACATGTCTTTGGACTGTGGATGGAAACCCACCAAATGCAAGAACATGCAAACTCCAAGCATACAGACCTGAGCCGGGTTTCGAACCTGTAGGTGCGAGTTTTCAGTGCTAACCAGTATGTCACCATGCTGCTTACTGTCCTATCCACCTGATCTTTATTATGACCCTATCACTGGTCAACTAAGAGCAGGGGTAGCTCTGTGGTTAAGGTCTTGGACTGCTGATCATTAGGTCCCTGGCTCAAGCCATAACACGAACATTTGAGCAAGTTACTTCATCCAAACGTGCAAATACAACCAGATGGCGAGCTAGCAACCCTACCACTTAAATAACTGCCACAGAAATAACGGATATATATGCAGGGAGGGGAGTATTTATTGGCCAGTGTGCCAAATGTCACATAGACGGACCCTATCCCCTTGGTCATATATCCCATATATCCCCATTTCAGCGGCATCTGGTAGGTTATTATTTGTTGAGAGAAAAAAGGGGGCCTTTTGCTTGACCCTCCATGTCTCACTCAGAAATACCGTAATGCTGCTATCCACCATACCTTGTGACTTTCAGCTAAGAACAGTTAAAATCCTCCACCATTACAAAGTTTTTCATAGAGATTTCATCAAGAATTTCATAGAGTCCACACAGGATCGAAATCCGAGAGGGTGATGAGTGAAAAACTACATTCAGCACTACCTTGGCTTGGTCAATACCCTATCCTGCTTCAGACATTTTCCACTTTTCACATCATTTGAGACATGAAAGGCAGATTCATCACACTGTAAATCTAAAGTTATTCCAGGTTCATAGAACAGATCTAGCATGAGACCCTCCAGAGGTTTATAAGGTTGGTGAATTTTTACCCACCCAAAGCACTGAAGCCCTACAGAGGTTTTCAGGGTTGGCAAATTTAACTTGACATTTTATCAAAAACATTCTATAGCTGTACCTCTTGCCTCACTATTAAAGGAGGAAAATAACAAACTAATGGGAATAACCCCGGCCTTTTTGTCCACATGAGCAATTACTACTGCACTCATTCTAAAACACCCTGACCCTAACCTGTCTCCCATTATTGAAGTAGATACCTCTGAAGAAGGGGCCAGGTCTATATACTGCACCTTATGATAACATTACCTCCCTTGTGTGGTGTCCTGACCCCAGGCTCCTTCTTTTTTTTCTCTCCAGATGGATAACTTCCGTTTTGCCACACTGACATCATTTAAAGGCATGGTGCTTCTCGTCCACACTTTATCCTCACGTACCATAGAATGAAGTACTTTCCTTGGTTTTAATTAAAAATGATTTAGTTGTTTTAAGCAGGAATAAAGCCTTTACCCTAAAGTTATTGTTAATTTTTAAAATGCTCATAACCTGTCTTAATTAGTCATACTAGTGCAATCATATATGTTTGATACCATGAGCGTTATTAAGCATCAGTTTTTTCCTTCCTGAGTATGAGAATAACTGAAACGTCAGGAACCAATGGAAGTAAAACTTGAATATGAATTTTGTATTTATTATTTACAACAGATGCTCGACTTGTTCAATCTTGCATTTTCTCAGCCACAGCTTCATGTTTTTACAGATTGTGCTCAGCATATGTAGAGATAGCCCACAGCCAAATGGGAAGCCTTTCTCCTCCTTTCTGACAATAGTTTTTCATCCACTCTGAAATGCACACTGAGATGTGTCACCTTATTAATGTACTTAGCTTTACTTTGTTCCATTCATTCAGACACAAATGAGACATTTACATGATGGACATATATCAGACATGAAGATATATATATCTCATAGGCTACATGCAGCTACTTTGAGCTAAAATTTTCTATTGGTATTAATACTGTTATTAATGCTATTATTACCACTAATAATAATAATAATAATAATGCAAAAGTATAACATCATAGAGGACACTGAGATTATAGTAAAATGGCTACTACAAACATAAACAGATTGTGCATGCTAGATGAACCAGGAAATGAATGCCATTTAGACAGTTTATTCTGATTCCTTGGTTTGATTTGATGCACATCAGCAAAGATGGAACTTGAACTCAATCCCACAGAACACCACTGGGATGAATTGGAATGCTGACTGCGTCCGACATCACCGCCTGACCTCACATAATGCTCTTGAGAATGAATGGGCAAATCCCTACAGCCATGCTTAAAAATCTAGTGAAAAGCCTTTCTGGAAGAGTTGGGGTTATTATAACAACAAAGGGGGATTAAATCTGTAATGGAATGTGCAAAATACATGAGTGTTATGGTGAGTTTTCCACAATTATTTTGACCAGACAGTATATCTGATTTGTTATGGACGTACTAAATGGCGTGATTACTTTCCAGGAAAAGGCGTTCCTTTAGGGTTTTTGTGTGGTTAGTTCTCAACTTCCTTACGTTGTTTGTAAGTAACAATGAGCTCCGAGGTGGTTGCAGAATTTTACATAAACCTTTAAGCTTTCCTGCAGAGGGACAAATAAAAGAGGTCTTAATCTTTTTCTAGATGTAACCCGTTTTTAAGAGTGTATTGCAATGGCCTACTAGTGTATCTCCCAACACATTACTTTTTTGTAATAGCGATCAGGTGCACCAGCTGCCATCACATTTCCGTTCCATGTTTCTGAACGCTACCTCAAAAGACCTTTGTTTTTACACATAATCGGTAACAAGAGCACATTATTTAAGAAGGATGTATTCTTGTAAGTGAATTGCTGCTTATTCCAAATATCTGTGAACAATGTGGTTTGGTTTGGCATACAAGGTCAGTGATAGTATATAAGAATGGCTGGGCCAGTGAGGAGTTTGCGAGTGGGTGGGTGAGACAGCAGTGGTGGGTGATGTGTGACGAAAGACAATGGTGATATCTAAGCACAGTCCAGAACAGTTCATCACAGTGGATAGCACCCACACCTACAGCACAGTATAATCAGCCTTTTATAGAAGGCAGGCCATTTAAATGCCTCTAAAATAACACACTAATGGTAGTGCTTATCGTTTTGCTCTCTCACAATGAAGAGGTAGAATCAGCGGTGACCACAAACACCTAGATTAAAGAAAATACAGAAAATATAAGCAAAATGTATTAGACGATGCATCACTGCATTAATGACTGTACTCAACTCTATGTTTTTTTCCCATTCATTCAGACACAAATGAGACAATTACCTGATGGATATACACTCTATGGATAACAATATTTGGCCAAATCTGCAATGACATTGAATCCAAATACATATACTTCAATATGGAGTTGATCCCCCCTTTGCAGCTACGTACAGTATAACAATTTCTACTCTTCTTGGAAGGCTGTCCACAAAATTTTGGCGAGAGAATGCCTCGCTCGCATTCTCCATTTCAGTTCAAAGGCGCCCGATGGGGTTGAGCTCAGGGCTCTGTGTGGGCCAGTCAAGTTCTTCCACACTGAACTCATTGAACCAATTCTTTATAGTCCTTACTTTGTGCACTGGGGCACAGTCATGTTGGAATAGAAAAGGGTCTTCCCCAAACTGTTGCCACAATTGGAAACATAGCATTGTCTTAGTATGCTGAAGCATTAAGATTGTTCTTCACTGGGGTCTGATTCAAACACCTGTAATTAATAATTACTAGGTTTGGCCAAATAGTTTCGTCCATATACTGTACATCTGACATAGCCGGTATTTTGGTGCTTGATGACCTAATGTTGGTTTTTGGCATCAACTATGAACAGTCATTAAAGGTTGTGCTTTGCTGTAATTTAGATGTCTCATTTATAAAAATAAGTTTAAAATAAAAGTTCTTATAACGGCGGCATGGTGGCTTAGTGGTTAGCCTTTCGCCTTGCACCTCCAGGGTGCGGGTTTGATTCCCGGCAAGGTTCGATTCCCGCTTCTGTGTCCATGGAGTTTGTTCTCCCCGTGCTTGGTGGGTTTCCTCAGATTAGGCTAACTGGCGTTTTCAAATTGCCCGTAGTGTGTGTATGTGTGTGTGCCCCGTCCAGGGTGTACCCTGCTTTGTGCCCTAAGTCTCTGGGGATAGGCTCCAGGCCCCTGTGGCCCTGTAAAGCGGTATAGTCAACAAAGGAGTGAGTGAGTTCTTATAATTCCAATTATTAGAAATTGTATCTCATAAGCTATATGCAGAGACTCTAACCTAAATACTTCATATTTTTTTACTATCCTGATGCTAATACTAATACTATTACCACTAAAAACATTAACAACAACAACAATAATAATAATAATTATTATTATTATTATTATTATTATTATATGAAAGCATAGCATCATCGAGGGCATGCATCTTCTTTCTCCCTCCATCTTTGCGTTCCCACAAGTTTCTAATGTGCTGAAACTGCGCAGTGGAGGGAGTTGGAGAACAGGAGGCGCGCAATGCGCAGGATCCGTTAAGTGTTTAACAGCGGGCATTGTGAATCACTTCACAGATTCGGTTCTCTTGAACAAACCAGTTTCAATGAATCTATATAGGTGAGTCTGATTCATTGCTCAAACAAATGCTTATAAGTGTTCCAGGCTAACATTTAGCAGTAGCCATGGCCTAATAGTCATGGAAACACACAGTCACTTTAACTTTGATGGTCACCATATGACCAACAAATGTGGAAATCAGATTGAGTAACTGAATCCCAGTGCCTTTGTATGGTGATGAACAAAAAAAAAAAAAACATTTTAAAGCGAAGGAAGAGAATCTCGTTCCACAGCGCCAACAAAATATTGGCCATGAAAATACTTATTAATCAGCTTATCATGCTCGTGAAACAAAACAGATGAAAAAAAAGGATGTGGCACAGGCATACACAGACTCACGCATTCATTCAGTTTCGTAACACCATTTGACCTGCAACATATCTATTTCTTGGAGAAAACCAGAACACCCGAAGGAAAGCAGAGGGAGAACACGCAACCTTCATACACAGCCCGGGATCAAGATTCGAACCTTAACCCTGGAGGAGCAAGACGACATTGTTGGGCGTGGATGTCAAAATTTATTTGAAATTTGTTTTTGTTTTTTAAATCATGCATATTGTATAACTTCAAGCACAACCTCATAAACTCTTGATTCATTCAGCAATCATGCTTAGGAATCGATTCTCCCGACTCGCTTTACAAGAGTCATTCAACAAAAAAACGATTCTTTCCCAAATGGTCCTCGGCTGTACTTGACAGTAGGGAGATCGGATCGGAGGAGGTGGATGACCGACCATGCTAGTGCTCTCACAGTGACACTACAAAGTTGGAGCGGGGCTTCTTTTTCTTTTTTCTTTTTTTTTTTAAGGTTCAGATACGGGTGTTTTTGTACGATTGTTGTTGTTTTTTGCCATCACCTTAGAGAGCAGGTCTGGATAGACTACTGATGCGCCTGTGGCGCTTAAATCATCCGAGAGCGCAGTTTCTTTGTGTGTTGGATTTTTTTTTTTCTCTCAAGCTGATATGCTAACTGTGTTTTTGAGATTTCGAGCTGAAAGTCAAAACCAGATCTGAAATGCATCAGTCCGTCCCATGACAGAGGCACATCGGAGGGAAACTCCTGTGGCGCAGAGAGCTGAGGCGCTCGGACTCTCATCACTTCCAACACCCACACTGCGCTCGAGCGGCGCTCTGAAAAATCTCTTTTCCGCGCAACTTTTTTTAGTGTCGGCGTTAGACATGTGGGAAAGGGAGGCGTCTGCGGGAGAGCTCTGAATACACCCGAGATCGGAGACCGTGCTCAGGGGGAGACGCGACAACGCTCAGCCGGATCTGCCCTAACTTCACGATGTCAGCGTTGCGGAAGAAATTCGGGGACGATTTCCAGGTAGCGACGACGTCCTCGAGCGGCGGCGCGTTCAAGCAGGAGAAGAAGAAGAAGCGCCAGCGCTTCGTGGACAAGAACGGCCGCTGCAACGTGCAGCACGGCAACCTGGGCGGCGAGACGAGCCGCTACCTGTCGGACCTCTTCACCACGCTGGTGGACCTCAAGTGGCGCTGGAACCTGTTCATCTTCGTGCTCACGTACACGGTGGCGTGGCTCTTCATGGCCTCCATGTGGTGGCTGATCGCCTTCGTGCGCGGTGACCTGGAGCGCGCGCGCGACGATAAGTACACACCGTGCGTGGCCAACGTGCACAACTTTCCGTCCGCCTTCCTCTTCTTCATCGAGACCGAGGCCACCATCGGCTACGGCTACCGCTACATCACGGACAAGTGTCCCGAGGGCATCATCCTGTTCCTCTTCCAGTCCATCCTGGGCTCCATCGTGGACGCGTTCCTGATCGGCTGCATGTTCATTAAGATGTCGCAGCCGAAGAAGCGCGCCGAGACGCTCATGTTCAGCGAGCACGCGGTCATCTCCATGCGCGACGGCAAGCTCACGCTCATGTTCCGGGTGGGCAACTTGAGGAACAGCCACATGGTGTCCGCGCAGATCCGGTGCAAACTTCTCAAAGTGAGCATGTTTACTTTTAGAGCACCTCCCTACCACTTTAGAGAACGTGACATCATTAGGGTCATAAACCCAAGTGTCGTGTCTCGATCCTGCTTTGCGCACAGAAACAGTTCCACACATGTAGGTCCAATCTAGCGTTCATGTTACTGTCCGTTATCCATTCATTCTCATAAATGTTTTTGGCGTCTTAAAATGTGTTAATTTGGTTTCTATAAGGTTTCACAACGCAGCTTTATAAAAAAAAATCCCAGATTTATGTTTAGATTCCCGAGGTGCAAGGAAACCCTTCCTAAAATATCATCAAGAAGAAGACTTGACAGGCTAAGTGGTGTTCCCAAATTGACCATAGTGTGTGTGTGTGTGTGTGTGTGTGTGTGCACCCTGTGATGGATTGGTACCTTGGTCAGGGTGTACCCCGCCTCATGCTCTAAGTATCCTGGGATCCTGCAACCCTGAATATGGGATAACGGAGTATAGAAGATGAGTGAGTGTGACATGAATGAGCCTTGACAGGAATCAGGCTCAAAAGTGAACTCTCTTCTGAGTGTCACCATATGAATACAAGTCATTATTTTTTCACAAGATGTTCATATTATAGTGTTTATGATTACAGCAGAAGTTCTTTCAGTACAAATGTACAGTTTCCAGATAGACAGGGTGCGACTTGGGCATAAAGGGGAATTTTTAGGCTATCCACTTGGGACCATGTACAACAGCAGAGAGTGATTCACAAGTGCTCCAAACAGAAGAAGTACCAGGATGAATCAGTCAGGCAGTCCAGAGGGCTAGAGCAGGCACAGTAAAAATAAAAAATTTAAAAAATGTAAAAAAAACCGCATACTCCTTCTGTTCACCTACATGAGGAAAACATATAACAAATGAGATTAAAAATGAGGCTCTATAAGAACACATAAAGAGACATATGACTGTATAAGAGAGTTAGAATGATGTCTGAAAATATAAGCTGTTAGTATAAATAAACAATGCCTGATTTGCTATTTAGTGCTGAGCAGAAATGATATAATGGGGTGAAAACCAAAAATAAGCTAAGAAAATGGCAGTGTTGGCAGAGGAAGGCTGTTCACAATTAGAGTTGGCTGCAGTCAGAGGCGTGTGAGTGGCATCCTGAAGAAACAGAGCGAGAGAGTGGGATCAGTGAAGGACAGAAAAAATCATGGAGAAAGAGAAAGAACCCTGTAAGACAGGGCAGCAGTTTGGTCCAGGAGCAAATCTGATGGAAGCACATGTGTAAAAGCAGAGGCGTGCTATAGGTACAGTATGGGGTGCAAATCATAACATTCTGTCTTCCAAAGAAGATAGTTTGGTCATTGCCATAAGGAGATTCAGTGAGAAAATACAAATTCTGGCCGCTGGCTGAATGAGAGAAGGTGAGCTTTAGTTTCTTCTCCATAGAATGATTACATCATAGCCGAATGATGGTTGTTTTTTGGTTTTGACCAAAATCGACTCTGATGCTGATATTTGAATAAAGTACCTCAAATTTATCAAGTCATTCAATACGCAGTGACCAAATAGCCCAATAAGACAATGCATGGTGCTTTTCAATGCGTAAAATTAGGGTAATAAATAGTCACCTGACTTAACCCAGATTTTAATTTGTGGTATTGCAGTAGCAGATCTGTGGAGAAGCTCCATCTGTGAATAGTCTACAGTGGACAATTGGACAGCAGATTCTTGATCATTTTAATATCTTAATGAAAATATTGAGACATACAGTACCAGTCAAAAGTTTGGACAAAAATTTACCAAAAAAAATACATTCTAGAACAATGCAGGATTTTTTCAAAACTATGAAATAACACATATGGAATTAGGTAATTAAGTAACAACAACAGCAGCAGTCAGTTGTTATTTTAAGACATGAAGGTCAGCTGTTCTGGAATAGTTCTAGCAAGAACAGTATTGTCAAGTGCATTTGCAAACATCATGATGGAACTCATGAAGACCATCCCAGGAAAGCGAAACCGAAACTTACCTCTGCTGAGGGGACTTGGTTTGTTTTAAATTTTATAAATTTCTCCCAGAAATCACCAATTAATAGCACCTCGGATTGGCTTTACAGAGCATAAGTAGCAGAAACATCTCAATATCAATTGTTCAAAGGAGATTATTGCATATTTTGGATGCCTTCAGCATTGTTTTACAAGGTAGGAAGAAATAAAAATCTACAGGAAAGCCATGGAGTTAGATGGCATGTCCAAACTTTTGACTGGTAGTATATATGTTAAGAAAGTGTGTATTTATTTTTAGTATGCATGTTGCATTATGTATTAGTCATGTTGGAAGCAGGGTAGACAGCATGGAAACACAGCAGGTAGCATTGCCACCTTCTAGTTCCAGGATCCCTGTATCAAGCTATACAAATAAAGGAAAGGTTTTGTCTGTACATGGCTCAGAATTCGGCCTTTCACTGATATCTCTCTGTTTCCTATTTAGGAGGATCCGATTTGGAGGATCTGTTTGTATGTTTTTATGTCTGTATGTTTGTCCAGCCTGATTCTGTCACAGCATCACACAAAACTGTCTGGACAGAATTTAATAACACTTGGCCAGTCCTTTGGTATTTGCCTGAAGTTAAACCTGCAATCCCAGTGTTAAACCTGCATCCAAGTTAAATGAAATCAAAATGTTGAGTGTTTAACTGTTTCTTCAAACTTTTCAAAGGCTAGTCCTAAACTAAAGTTACAGTCTGTTCTGACTTTCACCTTGTTCTCCTTTGTCCTTGTGATTTTCCTCTTGGTTCTCTGGCTTCCTCCTGCCTCCAACAACATGCTAGTAGGTGAACTGAATACAGTAAATTGCCTCTAGCTGGGAATGAGTATGCGCATAGTCCACTGCTATAGTCTGACATCCCAGCATAGACTCTGGATCCTCTGTGGCCATATCCTGGATGAAAATGTTTTACATAAATATGATAAATGAAAATAATAAGTCATAGTAAAAAGCATTTGAGCAATCGGTTGATAACAACCAGAGTATATAGTAGTGATGCTGGAAGTCTTTTTTTTTTCTAATAAAGAATAGTCTTAAGTATCACAATCTTTAGGCTTTTTTTGTTGTTGTTGTTGTTGAGATTTTAACAGAATTTGCAACAACGTAGTTTAACAGCAAAAATGTAAATTTAAGTAACAGAAGTCAGTTATTGCTTCATTTGAGATGATTGCTTCATTTAAGTATATAACAGACTGGCTTCCAGTTGTTGTTAATGTAGGTAACGAAAAATTATCATTTTCAATAAAATGTTATTTGTATAGCGTTTTTAACAATTGATATTGTTGAAAAGCAGCTTTACAAGATCAAAAGAATTATTGAACGTTGTATGAAATGTGAATGTGTATGAATCAATATGAATCAAATGAATGAATTAAAAAATGAACTTCCACTAAATCATGAAATACTGATGACTTTGTCTACATGCATAAAACATTTCAAAGTTGCTTTACACAATCATAATTCTTTTGATTGTGTAAAGCTGCTTTGCGACAATATCAATTGTTAAAAACGCTATACAAATAAAATTTAATTGGAAATCATAATTTTTCTTTACCTACACTGAAAGTTGCATTTCAGACTTTCAGAATTTTAGCACTGAACCTCAACTGAACTGAAGAAATGTGGTTGGGAAAAAACAAAAATGACTATAATCAGAGATGACTTAAACGCTTTGTGACGTTGCACATAAAAAATCAACAGTAGAGCAGAGAGAGAGTGTTATGTTTAATATTGAAAGTAAGCACTTTTCCACACACAGTGTAATGAGAACCTACAGGATTGGGACTAAACAGCTGTGTTGCCGTGGGAAAACTACTTCTAAAAAAAAAGCTTAAATTTGCTAGGGAGCATAAAGATTGGACTTTGGCTCAATGAGAAAAGGTCATGTAGTCTGATTAGACAAGATTCGCTAATCCAAAGCATGTCAGCGTAAGTAGGGAAGTGATGCACACATCATGTATATTGGCCATTGTACAAACCTCTGGAAGCAGTGTTATGATCTGGGGTTACTAGACTCAGCAATAGCATGAAGTCAACTCATGACCTGAATGTACTGAATGACCAGGTTAGCACATTTATGGAGTTTTTCGTCCCTGTTGTCGTGATTATATTTGAGGACTCAAATTATGAAATTGTGCTTCTGGGAGAACGAATCATTTTCACACATGAACTGGCCACCACATCATGTGCTGTAATCAAAGCTAAAGGTGGTTGAACTAAATATTAGTCACTATGTAACTGTTACTATTCCTAAACATAATCATAGATATTTTAAAATTCAAGAAACATGAATGCTAAAATGTATTTCATTACTAGAGATTTTGCTGAGTCATTTGAACATACACTTTACTTGAGAGCAGTGTTCCTCATTTTTGGTCATAGACTACCACCATCCTGCACATGTTTTTTTTTTTCACTTGCTTCAACTCATCAGCTAACTAAAATGCCAGAACGGAGTTAAATTGGATGTTAGAGCACAATATAATGTGCAGAAACAGAATTGAGAAACTCTGTATTGGAGGCAATAATATGGTAATAAATCAGTGTGATGAATTGGAGTGCAATTTAATTTTCAGCCAAGCAGTACCGTATGGTCAAGTTATGGTGTTCCATCATAAAGTCATTAATGATCCCCCTCACCCACCCCGTCACCCACCTCTGTTGGCTTATGTCACCAGTTGTCACGCTGTCTTTTTCTCGTCTTTCTCTCTAGCATCATAATTAGATGTGGATTTTATGGCGTTATTAAGAATATGTGTTGAATGGTGCATAGATGATGAAGTCCAGTGAACCTCCTCAATAGCGCATTGTATCTTCTGAAATGCTGTTTTAAAACCTTCTTTGTCTTTAGTCTCGGCAGACTCCTGAGGGCGAATTCCTGCCTCTGGACCAGCTGGAGCTGGATGTTGGTTTCAGTACAGGAGCTGATCAGCTGTTTCTAGTGTCACCTCTCACTATCTGTCATGTGATCGACTCGAAGAGCCCATTCTATGACCTTTCCCTGCGGTCCATGCAAACTGAGCAGTTTGAGATTGTGGTGATCCTAGAAGGCATCGTGGAGACCACAGGTAAGATTCATTCCAGAGCTCACATGCAAAAACGCACTATTTTGTTTTTATATTTCTGTTTTTTTTCTCCTTCTTTCCTTACATTTCCATTGACTTGATATTTTTTGCTCATGCAGGGACTACTGCTGTTGTCGCTTACACTGACTAGTGTTTTTTTTTTTTTTTTTTTTTCAGTTCAGATGAGAAATGCTATTTAGAAATGTCTACCTTGTTAAAGCAAATTGAATAATGCCTTAATCATGTAAAGTGCTTTTATTTACATATTAGCACTGGTAGAGTAGCAAAGCAAGGTAAATGCATATGTCGCATATCCAGGCTTAATTGTTCTTATAATCATAATGCCTTTATACCCATTTTTAAATGAAAATGGTTACGGTTTTTGATTTTGAGTTTATTAAAAAGGAACTGACTGCAGGAATGAACTAAAGTTGTGTGTGAGGGAAACTGGAGAAACAGTGACGCACGCAATGCCGTAGGTTTGGTCTAAGGAGTCAAGTGCTTGGATTTGTCACTTCAATGTTTTTCAATTGTAATAAGAAAATCTCGGTTCAAATGTGTCTTGTTGTCGCTTTGTTGCTGCTGCTGTTGCTCCTCATCAGACGCGTTCACAGAAAATGAATGATCGTCTGTCTGTGTGTCACTCGAACATGCAAAATGAATTGACACGTGCACGATAAAGCAAGAAAAATGAGTTTAAAGCTTGCCTCAAATGGGTTTTTATAAGAGACGAAGGATAACTTGCGGCAGAGTGCCAGAGAACGAGGGATATCACTGTATGTGCAGGAATAACTCTAACATTATAGCAAAGAACATGCCAGATGGACATGAAGACCTTAACAAGTGCTCTGGGTAAAGCTAAGGCTTCTGATGCTTCAGGCATTCTGCACAGAGAGAGAGAGAGAGAATAGAGACGTACTATGGATATTGCAGAGCTATCTACAATATTATTTTTGTCTTCTGTACTATTCTTAAAAAAAGACAACGGTGTTGTTGGGGAGTTTTGAGTGGGTGTACACTGTTTAGTTCAGTGGGTGTAGGTGGCTCATCGCTGAAGTACCAGACTGACTTGTCAATGCTCTAAAGGAGTTGAGAATGTGCTTAGTGTCGAGCTAAAAATGCTATTAAAAAAAAAAAAAAAGGAGGGAGAAAGCAAAAGAGAGAGAGAGAGAGAGAGAGAGAGCAACAGTCTCGTTACATAAGACGTGTGAAACATAAAGGGGATCTTTATTTAGCAAGCTGCAGCTCGGTGGATTAACATGGCGTAAGATCAGCAAACCTGTCAATCATAGGTGAGGTCTCCAGTACCTCCAGTGCCTCAGGCTTCGAATGCACCAAGTCATGCAAGTACACCAGGCATGTACCGTAGAGCAGCATGGGAAAAAAAGAAAGGCGAAACACACACACTCAGCCATACCAAGCCCAATAAACACCTACACACCCCCAAACAGTTTCGATGTTTCGCACAGTCGCCACAGAATGTACAGTAGTTTTTGCGGCCGACAGGTCTTCCACATGAACGGTGCATGCACAGCAGCGAGCAGTCTGAATATTCCACCCACAGAAAGTGAGCGGATTTGTGGGTAAAAACAGAATTATGTACAGTTAGTCAGCACTCTGTTCTCCCCATTGTGAATCAGTTTCCATAGCAACTAAATCTCCTCCTCCTTAAGTGGGCTCAGTACAGTAAAGTCGCACAGCCTGTTTGAGGTACAGAGAAGTATGTGAGAGGAACACTGATCTGTTTTTTCCTATGTGTTTCTTATATAAACTCATAAACTAGCGATGGTACAATTTAACAAAGTATGTTTTCAATCATAAGACAGATCCGTGTACTTTTCACTGTCATGGTATAGAAAGAAATACAATTGTTTGTTGATGATGATAGTAATAATGACAGGGCATATAGATACGTATAGAAACATATGCAACTATTTAACCCATAGCATCATGCACTTTACTTGTATTTAGTTTACAAAATCTATCAATTTAGATTTTCTATTTATTTGTATTTTACATTTTTAACAATTATTTGTATTTATCATGAACCATATATTGTTCCATTTAATATCCACTAAATAAATTTGTTTCTTACATCCCTTGCAGATATTAACAGATGCTCAATCATCACTCTCCTCTTTATTTCTTGAAGTAAATTACATACATCTTATCACGTTACTGAGAAACCACAATGCCTCCCGTGTCTATGCTTGTCATCCAGTCCACACTAAAGATTTGCATCTCTGTGAAAAAAATAAGTAAGAGCTGCACATTTAACTGACCATGCAGTTTTCTTCTATATATGTTTTCGTGCAGAAATCCCTACCATAGCAACCAGACAATCTATGTTTTTGTTCACTAAGGAACCCTTTAAAAAACTCTTTATTGTTAGGCTTTATGAGTAGTGTTTGACATAAAATAAAAATTAAAGTATGTAATTGTAACTATAGAATCAATAAGGTATTAGAGCAGCTGTAATAAATGCAAACCTGTAATTCAACCTGTTGTCATAGAAAATGAATCATCACCTTCTAACCAATCAGAATCGAGAATGCGATTCAAGCAGGTTATTTAATTATTCTGCATATTCAAAATCTTTATTATTATTATTATTATTATTATTATTATTATTATTATTATTATTTCGACACAGATAAAATGTATTTCATGTTAAATTAAAAGTATTTTATTTATTTCCATTTTATTCAGTGTTAAATATTAGTCTTATTAATTAGGTATTTAATGCCTTAATTAAAAAGCCTTTTTTTCTTTTTTTTTCTTTTTTTATTCCTGAACCAATAATTTTTTTTTTTTAGTTTTTTGAGTTATCACCTGAAAAATAACAAAAAAAAGAGCACAGTAAATAACTTGATGAATAAAGCTTCTGGCCACTTTTTTAGGAACACCTGCCCAACTTGAACATTCAATTCAGTTTCAATTCAATTTTATTTTTGTAGCGCTTTTAACAACTGTCGCAAAGCAACTTTACAGAATCCCCCAAAAATATGGAAATGTGTATGAAATGTGTGAGAAAATATGTATGAATTAAAATGATCAGATTGTTCCTGATGAGCAAGCCGAGGGTGACGGTGGCAAAGAAAAACTCCCTGAGATGTCAATAGGAAGAAACCTTGAGAGGAACCAGGAACGGAGAGCAGGAATTGTTTACAACAGTCATGCAATCATGCGTCATCAGCACGGATAAATTTGGATAAAATTGTGGAGATCGAGGTCAAGAGCTTGATTTAATATTCATATCAAATATTAAATATCTCTGTGCAATCTCAGTGACTTTATACATGGCATGGTTGTTGGTGAAGAGAACCTAGTTTGGGTGTTTTAGAAACCGTTGCTCCTATGGGATATGCACACGCAACACGTCTCGAGAGTTAACACCAAATGCAGAGGCAGTTCTGAGAGTATAAATGCATTGTTGTTGGTGTCAGAGGAGAATGGCCAGATGGGTTTGAGCTGAAAAAAAAAAAAAGATACCTAAAAAAGTACTCGAAAAAAGGTGACTCAAATAACCTCTCTTTCCAATGATGGTGAGAAAAACACATGGAACCTTGTGACAGATGCAAAACGACCACATCGGGGTCCAGTCCTGTCTTTTTGTAAGTTCTCGTTCAGCTTTCCTCCTCACTATGGTTGTAAAGTGGTTATTTGAGTTGTCAGGTGAGGCTGTTTTGTGTCTTTCACACCTTTTTTTTCTGTAAACTCTATACTCTAGACTGTTGCGTGTGAAAACCCTGAAGCTTCTCAACCTGCTCATCTGACACCAACAGCCATGACAGTTTCACATTCCTCCCCAGTCTGAGGCATGACGTGCTCGTCTTCTAAATTTGTTAAGCTGTGTATGCACAAATGTGTATGATCTCGGCCAAAAGGAAGAACTGATGCTGATTTTATTTTTTATTTTTTTATGTTATACATATAGTACAGAAAACGTGTGACAAAGAAGCTACTTCTAAATGCAGCATGGAAGTGACCAATATTGCTTCCCTAAAAGTTCAGCCATTTTGGAGAGATGATTTTCTATGTGCCCCAAAAATGGCCATTTTTGTTTAGCATTGTACTGTCTCGCTTTAAACAATAATCATTTAAAATGCAGATTGTTCACATTTCTTGAGTATTGATCCTACAATGAAGGATAAAAAAAATCTGTATTGTCCGTAACCATGGCAAATTCATGTTGCAATATCTTAACAATTTTGCATTTTAGAATAATACACTTTTGCAGGTTTATATTTTTTCTTGTGAAATCTAAATTGTTCAAATTTCATCTGAACGACAATTAAGATCATTGAAAGATTTGATTTTTTTTTTTTTTTCAAGTTACGGACACTACACCTACTGTACACCTGCCATTTTTCTTCCTTTGTCCATGCTGCTCATAGCGTACCGCTATGGTGTACAGGATTTAGATAGAAAAATCATGGAAAATTTCTTTCTTCCATTGGCTATAAACTGGGACTCGTGTCTGCCTTCAACCTCCAGTCTGAGACGCGCTCATACTTTAGTGCATTCTCTGTAAACTGTAAACTACTCCTCTGTGGCTCCTCGAGACCTGATGCCTATTATATTACAGCCAATATTTTGAAAACTGCCTGACTCAGAGGAGCACATGGCACAGATTGTTCAGAGATTATATTAGCATATTGGAGAGGAAAGTTTAGCCTAAGTACAGTGCATACTATGTGTTGAAGTATCTGGCCCTCTTTGTTACTACTCATGTCTTCAGCAGATGAATGCTTATTGGAGTTCAGGTTGCAATGTGGTGCAAAGCGCGCACTGAGAGCTAAATGAAAATCCACTGGCTTTGTGTGACCCTCCTTGAACACTGTGGTAAATTGGAGGAACATGGCTACTCCTGGCCTGAAGTCTTGTCCCTTGTCTCGGTGAGTGTGTTGGGAAAACCGAGTTCAGCTGGATGGTCGATTCCAGCCAATAACTAAGCGTAGTGCCATGTAAGTCAGCACACACACACACACACACACACACAGACACAGACATACAGGAAGAGAAAGAGACTAATGAATAGGTGCAGAATGGCGCACAAACTGACACAGCGATACAGATAATGATGATCATAGTAGTGATAATGATTGGTAGATGTAGCTTTATAAAAAGAGGCATAAAGTACCCGAAGAAAGCCTAGCCACCTGCAGAAGGATCGGGGGGAGAGCAAGAGAGTGGCATGAGCACAGCAGACAAACAATGCAAGCGAGAGAAAAAGCGAGCGATGGCGAAGCATAGCGAGGGAAAGATGACAGAAACAGGTCAGCGAGAGCACCTCTGCGCGAACAGAGCTCTTAATGACGGTCACCATAGAAACACATTATCTCTGTTGGAAATATAAATTGCCCTCGTAACTGTCATCTGGCAGAGTGTAGTGATATGATGTTTTGGTTTGTTTGTTTTTAATCGGAACACGATGTAATACGCGCAAGCGCTTCTCAAACAATCGCTGTAATGAAATTTTATTGTAATGGGTGAATATGGGGTGATTATGTAAGCACCGTTATAGGAAAATCAGTCTAGACCCTCACTTGCCATGCACACACACACACACACACACACACACACACGCACTAGAGCAGTGTTTCGGTGAACATCAGAAAGCCTGTTTAATATTTCATGAGCTGAATAATAATATTTCGCACTCAGAAACGGGGGTTTTACAATGGGCAAGCACAGACAGTAAACTTTCTCACGCGGTGTGCGTGAGGGACAGACAGTGTATCGGCTAGACTGGGTGATGGGTGCGTGTGTGTTCGTGTGCGAGATGGTTAGATCATGGTCTGAGCTAGTTTATGTAAACCGGAGATGTGTGCTCTCTGCAGAAGCCTCGGATGATCCTCCGTCTTTTCCATCCTGAGCCTGCTTTCCAGCTTCCCTTGACTTGGAACAGACTTGCTCTCCAAATAGATTTAAGTGCTACTTTTAGCAGCTCAGAGCCCCATTCAGTGATCCCCAAACAATCCAAAAGCCCTTTGTGCTCATTGTCTCTTAACACTGCCTCAAGATCAGAGAACCCACAAGATGCCCTAAAACCTCACACATCTAGGGTCTCTCCCACTTAATTCTGTTCTACTGTACACTGTACTGTAAAATCTTCTCAAATCTCAGATCACATTTCGGCAGATACTACATCCATAAATATTCACAGCAGATCCACCTACAGTATATATTAATTGCAGAAGAAGAAAAAAATCCGTGCTCTGGTTATATTAAAACATCTGTTGGCCGTCTTATCAGTGCTTTCCGTTCACTGCTGCTGTCTCCCCAGTCACTGCTGTGCAGGTGTTAATGTGTTACATCAGTTCATTTGTAACTACAGTGCGAGCAAAAATTGATGCCCCACTTGTGATTTGCACAAAAGAGGTCCAGCGTGCAGTGCGTCTGAGGTCGTACCCGGTGCGGTTATTTATCAAAAACATTGCGAGAAAGCATTTTGTCATAAAGGAGTGTGTATGAATGGATAGAGAAGTTCGTGACAAGCGTCAGCCATCGAGAAGCTCCCGGATGCCCGTCCACGTCCACGGCTGATGACAACGCTGAGCGGACACTTCTGTCTATACTGTCGACACCCTGCGAAAATTTGATCTTGAGGTCTTAAAGCATCCTCCCTATAGTCCTGAACTTGCTCCATTGGACTTTCATCTGTTTGGTCCCCTGAAAGCTGATCTAATGAAGAAGTGAATACCGTGGTGCATCTGTGGCTCGCAGCTCAGCCGAAAACATTTTTAACGAGGCAATACGAGAGCTTCCTAACAGATGGACAAGGTGTATTGAAAAGCAAGACGATTATGTCAAAAAATGATGTATTTGTCTTTTATAAAGGTTCATTTGAATAAATTCTACAGCCAGAGGGCGTATAATTTTTGACTCACCTTGTAATTTCCTAAAGTGTAAAAACACAAGCAACATAAAGTGTGCTATCAAGGCTGCCTGAACAGCTTGGCACAGATTCCACAAATTCTCAATTAGTGTCCTCAATTAGTGTCAAGATTTGTCCTCAATTAGTGTTTTTATGATGCCTGTGTCTCCAAAAACTCCCGTAGGTGTAAGTATGTAGTGATCTGGTGATTATAAAGCCACCATATATATATATATATATATATATATATGCCTTTATGTTTTGTTGATCCTTTAGATGTTTCATTGAGTGAATTAGGCCTCTTATGGTATATTTGTATTCTGTGATTGAGCATATAATGTATCCTTTTTTTTTTATGGGCATTGTATAAAGCATTGTATAAAGTATTCTCATGTCATCCAGTTTGAGCCAGTGACTCAAGATTGTGATTCAGCGAGAAAAAAAAAAAAAAAAATCACGTAAGCAAAGGATTTTTTTAATTTTTTTTTTTTTATCTGTGTGCGAGCAAGCAGTTAGACATGGAGCTTGCAGGACAAATACTAATACATTCATTAACATAAACATGTGGTAGTCATTAGTGGCTGCCTGGTCTGACTCATGGTGGCTTAAATTAAATTTGAAAAAAATGTTGGGATTAAAATTCTGGTGTTCATGAACTCAAGTGATGTAACTAAGGAACTCTCGGGAGCAGAACTGACACACTGTGTTAATAGTGCTGCCATTTTACCTCTGGGTCTCTCCCAGCGATTCTGCAGCAATAGAAGTAAGTTTCATATTTGAATAAAAAGCCTTCTGGTTTATGTCATGTCCACTTCTGGGTTTAGTCGAAATAAAGGCATTGATATTTGGAGCGCTTGGTGTGTATATATATATATATATATAGGTACAGATAGTGACATAGTGTTTTTCCTCTTGTATGTAGAGATGTCAGGAAAAAAAAGCGATTCAGTTATGAATTTCTTAATATTTTGTGTATAAATTTGTGTATCGCCATACTGACCACAAAATCTTTATTATTATTATAAAAAATGTATTTACATGTATAATAGAGATAGCACTGTCTCCTTGCACCTCCGGGGTCCAGGTTCGATTCCCGTCTCATGGAGTTTGCATGTTCTCTCCCTGCGTGGTTGGTTCCCTCCCACCGTCCAAAGACATGCAGATTAGGCTAATTGGCATTCCCAAATTGCCTGTAATGTGTGTATGAGTGTGTGTTTGTGTGTGCCCTGCAATGGATTAGCACACTGTTCAGGGTGTATCCCGCCTCATGCTCTAAGTCACCTGGGATAGGCTCCAGGCCCACCACGACTCTAATTGATGTATAATAGAGATGCAGCATTTGATTGGCCGGTTTTCAGCGTGATCGGCCAAGATCAGCCTTTTTTCTCCAAAATCTGTGAGCTAATTAGTCTCAATCCCACACATTGCACATGCATACACCAATCTCTGATTGTGATACTTAGAGATTGGCAATATAAATCGAATCTGCACCCAGGTATTGTGATCACATGGTATCAGTTGGTGACTGGTGATTCCCAGCATTCACAATTCCACTAATGTTTTAACTGTGATGGCCGGGTTTGGAAGAATAATGCATAGAAGGAAATAATTCTGCTGTACTCTTCCATTAGTGGTTTTTCGATCCACAGCTTTGTTCTCCCAAGTAAGTAAAGGACGAAAGGCGTTCACAGGTCATTTGGACAGAAATGCATCTTTCCTATCGATGGCTGATCGCAGGTTCAAATCCCAATTATGCTACAACTATCCATGACTGAGTGTCAGAAGAACAAAACTGTTCATGCTTTCAGGGTTTGAAGGATGGCATAGTCTCTCATTCGTCGATCAGAGTAATACCAGCCAATCTTGTTCTCGGTTCCGCTGCCTCGTGACGCAGCATAAGCAGCAGTTTGAACAGACAGTGAATGTTGGCTTGGCATGTCTCAGAGGAGGCACACTCCATACATTAGCTAGAGGGACAATTGGCACGAGCAAATGGCGGGATAATCTGTAAGCCTTATAATCCGAAACAAGGTTGGTGAAGATGGTGATAGTCCCCGAATGCCTATCAGTGTAACACAGCATGACATTCTGTTACTTTGCCGCACTACAACATGCACGGTTAATATAGCAGAAAGGGAGGCAGAGCGAGAGGGTGCGTATTCGGCGTTTGTGTGTGTTGTCGAGAAAACTCATTTGTCAGTGCAGTTTTACTTCACTGGGTCATTTATTAAACAGCAGTCCTTACTCCCCTGCGGGACTCCTAATACCCTCCTATTAGATTTGTTCTAACACTGACTCTGTCTGAATGCCTGAGAACCTTCACGTACCCTCTATAGATCCTCCATTGTCTGTTTGACCTCAGCAACAAGCAAATGTTGATGAAAGGACCAGACACGGCTCTGAATACAGCATGTGATTAATGGTTATTTGGTGAAAAGAAGTCCGTTTTGCATGCTCCGTATATTCTGTATATTTATCAGACAAGAAACACCTTCACGCTTTTTGTTTTGTTTTTCCATCTTATTTGACGAAATAGAGAAACGTACTCTTTCTTCATTTCTATGAAGAATCTTTTAATAGTAGTTGCTTTACATGCTTTAATTAAGGTGATGCAGTGTTGCTGAGCCACAGATTTAACGAATTTCCCTCTGACAAAGCTCTTGTTTTCATGCAACCAAATGGACTGTGAACAGACGTTCCCGTGGGTGTTGCTCAACAGAAAATGTTACTCCCATGTGCATGTTTGTGTGTGTGTGTGTGTGTGTGTGATAACAGTACAATTCATTCTTACTAACAAAGAATGATACCATTCCAAAGGTTATTAGCGTAATAATTAGAAAGTTTCCGCGCAGTCCAATCCGATTAAGAGATTTATATTTCTGATAAGTAATTTACAGGTGATTAGGAACAAAAAATCCATGAAAAACCTCGAAAGGAACCATAATCAAAAGGGAACCCGTCCTCCTCTGGGGGACACAGGATAATGCTCAGAGCATTTTAGCCATTATTTGTTTTGCTGTTTTTTTTATATATACTGTACTGTGTATATATATATATATATATATATATATATATATATATATATATATATATATATATATAAAGATATATAGGGCTCAGGGTTGTGCAGTATGGAGTGATATCTCTTTTTTTTTTAGCACAAAATAGTCAATATAATGAACTGAATTTTAGTTCATTTTTACCACCTTACCAAACACGGCAGAGTGAAAAATTAGAAACTGGGTCACGAAGCTAAAGAAATGGCACAAAGGCAGACAAACATGTGTTTCTTTCGTCGTTTTCGGGTTGTTTCTATGACCAATAAAAAATAATTATATGCTCAATTCTACATTTTTGTAACTTTCATTCACATGTTCTGGGAGTGGTAGGATTTTCCCATTTATAATAACGTAACTTTTGTTCTACCTGACATATACGAAAACCCAAATACACAGTCTGAAGTGAAGCACCCAAGGGTCTTTTATATAAGCACATGCTGTATATATATAAAATATTTATGTGTTTATTTTATTTGATTATTTTTTTATTTATCGTTATTGACCTATGCTGAGTTGGCAGCACGTATCTATGCCGCTTGGGTTTTAAGGGTTAAAAAACTTTACTTTACAGACTTTATATTGCACCAACATTCTAATTACTTATTTTGAGTGAGCAATTATTTTTAATTGTGCTATTGACAGATTTAAGCCTATTGATTTTTCCATTGATTTTTAGATGTTGTGCCATCAGGGGGCAGTTTGCTCATTATGATATAGTTATATTTACACTTCGTGGTCCAAACGGGAGGGTCAAAAGGCACTAATAGAGTTCCACTGGGCCAGAAAATACACTGATTATTCTATATGAATGTTTTCAGTGAAGGAAGGGCAGCACATTTAATTATAGGGTGGAAAGCGTTACCTGATTTTTACCAGGGTTCTTTTTTTTTCTAAGCCAGTTTAAATATCCTGTACTTTGTCGCTACAACAGTCTTGTTTTAAGGCAAATAATCGGAATTACATTTAATAAAATTCCACCAACAAGGGTAAAGTGTATCTATTACTGTATATGATGCAGAATGTGTCTTCTTTTTTCCCATTCCTGAATTTTTTTCGTTTGTGTGGTTTGTGCTATTTAGTTGGTCTGGTTCATGAAGCTACTGTAGTAAAAACAAGCTGCTAGGCTACATCGTTGTTGAGCGTATGCTGGCATGACAATGCTCAACAGGCCCATTATGGGCTTAATCAAAAATTCACTAGATATAGGCCTACAACATACATAGAATATGATTAGGACTCAATATGCCATGTTCTTATTAATGTCACCGTGCGTCAATAAAATCTACGATCAAAGCCAGTGCAGGTAGTAAGTTATAGCGGATTACACTATACAGGTGTAGAAGACTAGTGACAAATAGCCACAAGTGTACTCCTCAGTTTATTTGTTCAACTTTATATGAGCAATCTGTGGTGTAGGAAATAGATCACTCAAATTAATAAGAGAATATTTGAAGGTTTGCAGATTTGCCTGCAAAATGAGAGAAATCTGGCAGTTTAGAGCTAAATTAGTTTTTGCAAAAGTATTCCAATCGAATAAAGAATATTTTGTGCATGGTTTCCTTAAATCACAGGGATGTAACACAGCAAAAATATTATGTCATAATTGTTTCCGTGTATAATGTTTTTTTCGTCCTGCAAAACACTATAAATCCACCTCCCACAGTTTTTTTTTTTATTTATTTTTTTTAAACAGCTTACAGTTTTGTTTGTGAATATGCACTTCAGGATCAGTGATATTTTTGTTCAGGATTTATTTATGCTTTTTATCTGTATGATTTATGCAGCTGATGCTTTGATTGTGTTTTGGTTGTGAGTCATATCGACAGCAAATTGGAAGAAGAAGAAAATGTTTTCATTTGTGTTGACACGAAACCTTTTTTAATGACGAAGATTGTTAAAGATGAGATAGAAACATTAAAAACATCACAACATTATAATGAATCATCAGCATTGGCATCAGTAGCACATCTATCACTTAGGCATATCAAAGTAGTCCATGACTGCTGAGGAAACTGCAATAAATATGCAAAAATATACTGCAGACTGTGCTGGTCAGTGTTCTCACAAAAAATATCAAACAGATTTCAAATGAATTTACGTCATTGACGGCAGATCACATGGCCCAGGGGGGGGGGTGGTGTAGTGGTTAGCACTGTCGCCTTGCACCTCCTGGGTCTGGGTTCGATTCCTGGCCAGGCTCGGTTCCCGTCTCTGTGTGCATGGAGTTTGCATGTTCTCCCCGTGCTTGGTGGGTTTCCTCCGGGTACTCCGGTTTCCTCCCACAGTCCAAAAACATGCAGGTTAGGCTAACTGGTGTTCCCAAATTGTAGTGTATGTGTGTGCCCTGTAATGGATTGACTACCCCGTCTTGTGCCCTAAGTCTCCTGGGATAGGCTCCAGGCACCCCATGACCTTGAATACGGGATAAAGTGGTATAGATGGTGAGTGAGTTGTCACATGACAGATTGACGTGAATTATTTTATTTATTTTTTTTGCTTGAGAGTTGTGCTATCAAATGCATTTATTCACTGCTGCATTTTACCTATGCCTATGCTCACCGTTTGCCAAATACTTTGGGAGTGAGAGTCCAAAAATCATGTTTATTTTGTTTTGCAGGTGAAATCCGTCTTCAATAAGATCTGATATTTCTAATTGCATGCTGGTAATCTTTTAATCAAAAGTATAAACTTGGTTTTACTGCTTTGTCAAAGAATTACTTTGATTTCTATGCATGTCTGTTGGTTTCTGTCAGGCATGACCTGCCAAGCAAGGACATCATACACAGAGGACGAGGTCCTCTGGGGTCATCGCTTTTTCCCAGTCATCTCTCTCGAGGAGGGCTTCTTCAAGGTAGACTATTCGCAGTTCCATGGTACATTTGAGGTACCCACGCCTCCGCATAGCGTCAAAGAGCAGGAGGAGAGCTTGCTGCTGTCCTCGCCGCTCACCGCCCCCTCACTCTGCCACAGCACGGGAGGTCTGACCGAAGGCAGCAGCACTGTGGACGGCCTGGAAGCTCTTCAGAGCGATACAGAGACCGGCTCAATTAACATGGCCGCCCCGTTATCCAGCACCAAGCTCCCAGCTAAGTTACAGAAGCTTACGGGAAGGGACGGCATGCCACGCAAGCTGATGCGCATGAGCTCTGAGATCACGTACAACCTGGGCGAGCTGCCCGTCAAGCTCCAGCGAATTAGCTCAGCCCCCGGGGTAGCCGAGGACAGGCTGCCACCAATCAGCTCATTGCTCAGCCCGGTGGAGGACAAGCTGCCTTCCAAGCTAGGTCTGATTGGGGGAGGCATTGACCACATCAGCCAATCAGTGACGGACCTGCCACCAAAGTTGCAGCGGCTGGCCGGAGGGATAGGAGGAGTCGGGGTTGGCATCGGAGGAAGAATGGACGGGCACCTGCCTCCCAAACTGCGAAAGATGAACTCCGAGAGATTTACGGGGTTAAGTCTGAAATGAACACCCCTCGCTTTCAGTACTTCATTTACCTCCTTTGTAAACTGGACAATAATGTTATATATGGAAGAATTTATATATGAATATAACTTTGACCTAATATTGCTTAACACAATCTGGCATGGTTTTTTTCGTTTTGTTTTGTTTTGTTTTCACAATGAGCATGAAATACAGGCACATATCCAGGACACTATTCATGAACATAAGAAACATTATTAAACGCCTAGTCTACAGCTTTTAGATTACTCACTATTCTTATCAAATGTTAATTATTATGTTCTAATGACGCAGCATACATAGTCAAATGTTCTTGGCAGTCTCTATTCCTCGATTTCTGGTAAGAAATCTAAGAAGTCAGTGACTCCTTGCGTGCCTGATTTAGCCGTCTTTCTTAGTGTCCCGTGTTGGCTCAAACAGTTAAGGCTCTGGGTTGCTAATCAGAAGGTTAGGGGTTCAAGCCCCCTGTGCCGCCCCGTTGCCACTGATGAGCCCTTGGGCAAGGTGCTGCATCCTGGCTGACCTGGCACTCTGGCCCCAGCTTCCTTACTGGGATGTGTGAAAACATACTTTCACTGTGCTGTAAGGTACAGGTGAGAACTATTTTGAATCTTAATCTTAAATTTCATGTTCTTCATCTATTACACAAGAACCACAAATCACTATTTAATATCGACAAGTCACTTCCAATAAATGAATTCACTTCTGACATTTCAATATCCAACAGATCGCCTCAAGCTCGTGGTTACTTTATTGCATGTTCAATATCTATTCATAACCAAAAACATATGATCTCAAATCTAAGAATAAGCCTTAACTCGTATGCTGTTTTTGTTAAGGATTGTGTTTCTTTGTTTGATGTGTGACCGGGCACATTCATGTGTGATGTATTTACTCACCGTGATGGCCTGCTTTCTTGGATATGAGTCTAGAGGTTAAAATTGTGTTTGTTTTTCACATATTTTTTACAACTATCTTCTAACCTTGTAATGGTATCGTTATGGTTTTGTGTTTGAAAACTGAAGCAATAATCCTTCGGATTTTCATGATACCTTGGACTCTACAATCTTGTACTTGTGTTATGTTAACGTTTCGGTTTCAGTACATTACGAACCACGACTGACCAAAACTGAACGCGTCAAATTATGGAGTTTATAAACCCTGGAATGAATGATGTTGCACAAATATTAGTGTCTGAATCCAGACGGCGGTTGGTAGACAGCTTTCCGAATGACGACGCTCTTACTCAACTATCACTTTTGCTTACTTAAATATCATCCGGTTTTTTGGCCATCACTACCCAAAATGTCATACTTTAAATTTGTCTTCTAATACGGAACTGCATGATGCACTTTTTTTTTTTCCGAAGATGGAAAGCAAAATACCGTAAATCACTAAATCATTTAATCGTTAATCGTACACCATCTTTAAATGAATGCTACTTAAAGAGAATATTAACCAGACATTGTTAATTGTGACTAGCTTACCAACATCATTGCTGTATTTCTTTTTATTCATAAAGCTCTTTATATTTTCACCGTGTCGCCTCTCTGTGTTTACAAGCATGTGACTGTGATGGTCAGGACTGCAATGCTAGAATTACTAATCATTAATAACAGCCTTGTTTACATCCAGGGACAATATCGAATGGGACGGTTAAAACAATTCTACAACATACTGTACATCGACCTACCAATAGGCTCTATATTAACATTATGAAACGTTTATGGGCTAAATGATGTGCTGAAGGAGAACACTCAATTACAAAAGAATTACAGAACAGTATACAGTATGTATCCTTTCTTATTGCTAGTCAAGTGTTTCAAATACATTCGAATAACAAGAATTGTAACCAGAAAAGCTCAGCTTGCCACTTGTCATCTTGTTTTGTTCCAGCAACATTAAAGTTAGTTCTATAACTTGCCTAACATTGTCATCTAAATGGCTATGCTGGCTTAGTCCATTAATTTCCAGGTTCTCATAATATTTTAACCAGATGTGTCTGAGGAAGTAATCAGTTTTATTAATGTCTATTGCACCCAATGTTGAGTTCAAGCCTTCTCAACTACATCTACAGTCTGGTCTCGAAAGAAATCAGCTCCAACCTCTATTCCAATCATTCACTGTATTTTCACTTTTCTTGTTTACAACCATTTAAAACCTAACTGCTTAACCACTTATACCAGACAGTCCTTTTTTTCATGAATTCATACTACATATTAAATTTTTTAACCTACTGATCAAGGGATTTATGTTTTTTTTATATATATAAATTGTTTAATTTAAAATAAATTCCTTTTAATTTCATTCAATTTTGTCATGTGAATCAACATTTTTTTGGATTTTTTGGATTTTTGTTGTGTAAATTCAGCAATAATTCCAAGTAGGAATTAGAGTAAAATTTCAGTATAGGGGAAAAATGTATATCTATATATAAGTACTGAATATATACAGTTTATATACAGTATATATGTGTGTGTGTGTGTGTGTGTGTGTGTGTGTGTGTGTGTGTGTGTGTGTGTGTGTGTGTGTGTGCGTGTGTGATTTGATGTATTTACATTCTGGTTTGTTGGGATTTAAATGTGATACAGTATTCTCTCCACCATAATAACTTTATTCTAAATAAAGATTATTATTATTATTATATTAAGAAATTACATGAAGAGCAAATATCCATGTAACCCAATAGATAAGACTAAACCCTTTAAAAACTGAAAAGTGTAAGAAAAATCTTGACAGTGAAAACTGAGAAGTGAAAGAAAACAACGCAAGACGTTTTTGAAAAGTGAAAATAAGTGCTGAGTGCTGTAAAGTTCCTCTGCACTGAAATAATCTCACGGCAAAAATCCTTAGACTTATTATTAATATGTTACCTCTCCACAGGAGGCCAATATCCTGAACTTTATCTGCACAGAGCTAATTATGAAAATGTCTCGGTGAGTCGGTGCGAGGGACAGATAAAGTTACAGAGGAATTACTGGCAACCACCTGTTAAGACGGGTAGAAAAGGTTATGAAAATGTATATGATAAATTAGCTTAACCTGAATATTCACATGTACATGTACAGTTATAAAAACCCTTATTCAATCGATGCCCCCTCTGCAAGTGCAACCTCTGTATCACCTAATATGTCCGGTAAACTCCAGTAAAACAGAACGCTCCAGAGGTTTTAAACACCCTGGTGAACTACTAACAATTACATCTGAATAAAATGATACGTGGCGCCACAGTGGCATAGTGGTTAGCACAGTCACATTGCACCACATGGGTTAGCGGTTCGATTCTCGCCTCTGGTCTGTGTGAGTGAAGGTCGCATGTTCTGCACATACTTTCTGGTTCTAGTCCAAACACATGTGGCTGATTGTCATTTTTCCAAATAGTGTGTGTGTGACGTCAAATTTATGGATCAGCTACAATTTGTTTATAAGAATTTCCAGCCATACTGAAAATGTAAATATATTTTATTAGGAGAATTAACATTTTAATTAACACTTTTTTCAGCTTTTAATTAAAGGTTTGAGTAAAGGTTAGAGCTCTCTCATATTTACAGTGGGTGAGATTAACCTAAGCAAATGCAAAATCATTTTCTAAAATGACAATTTTGGCCATATTTATAAAGAGTGACAATACGTCTGGAGCTGGTGATTATCTTGTCACAAGAACAGCAAGAAAACTAATTACAGGGGGGGAAAAAACTAAATCATGATTCAGAAATTTCTATGTCGCACAATACATGTTTAGGTTTAGATGTAAGTTTAAGAACAATTTCACAGAAATTGTTGGTCTGGTAATATTTCACAAAAATAGTTGGTCTGGTAATATTTCTATTTTTCCTTTTATTATATCAAATAAATAAACAAAATTTACTCTTTACTTACATCTTTGCAAAATATTTTATATGACAAATACTAACATATTAGTTGATTCCAGACAGTTTAGTAATAATTATAAAATAGCAACAGTATAATATCAGAATATCCATGATATCCCAGAAAAGCATATTGTGACGTAATTAATAATGATTACTCTATAATATCATCGTAACACCAACCTGTTTATGAAATGATATTTAAGATGCACGCAAAATCAGAAAGTACTATATGATCTTTATTCCTCTGACCTGCTGATGGAAAGGTGTCTCACCAAATGAAACACTTTAGTTGACCGTTTGTACATTGTTTTAACCTATTGACTTAATGGCATACCAACATTAATGTGGTGTCAATAACCGGTTATTGTCCAGTTATAGTCTTAATGGAACAATTGGTTTTCAGATGAAAAGAAATCCCAGCATGTATGAAATAGTTCATACCATACACAGCTGCCTCCTTTATGACAAACAAGACATAAGATTTTACAGACAGCAATTCTGTACTGACAGGTGCTGCCTTCTAGTTTCCTGCTGATTAGGAAAATGTGCCCAGATGTTTTCTTGTTAATTACCTGGAAAAGCCTGAGTTGGCACAATTTGGTAACACTCAAATCAAAATTCAGCAATTACCAATCACAAATATAAAGCTGGTAAATTACTAAAGCATTAATGCTGGCTGTGTGGTTGCCATTCTAGGCCCTTCATTTACAAGTTTTTGCAGTTTCTTAATCCTGTATATGCAAAGGCATGCTTTTTTAAGCCATAGCTCATTAAGCAAAAGATGCTTCCTAGGCATAATTAAGACTTGAAAAAAAAAAAAAAAAAAAAAGACCATGTGTGAATATTTGGTAAATTATTCATGCCTCCTAAAAAGCATAACATTCTGACTTAAAACCTACGACGGCGTGTCTCTTAATCAGACATTTTATGGACGTTTTATGGTACTTTTCTGTTCAGATCTTCACTGAAAGGCTATTTATTCATAAATTATACACTGGAGTGTTCAGAATTTAAATAGACAACTTTTACACCCTCAGACTTAAATTGCACAAGACCTTTCATATATGAATGAAAAGAAATGTATTGGCACTTAAAATAAAACCCATTCCCCTATGCTGGCCTTTGTGATAAATGAGTACATTGTTTACATAGGATTACGAAAACATGCGCTTCATCTTATCAAGACCTTTTATCTAATTGCTGTTGAAACTAATCAAATTCTTGCAGCATAGCTCTGCCTACTTCACCGCCTCAGTAAGCTATGCTCTGGGCTTTATCTCTGATCAAATGGGAAAAGTGATTATTTTAAAGGTCTAAGGTTTTTTTTTTTTTTTTTTTTTGTGCAGGCAGAAAGTGGTTGAACACATGACTTAACGTAATTGGATTCTATCAAGGGTGAAGATGCATAACAAACATATCAGGCAGTAATAACTGACACATGACAAATTTATTTCAGGTTGTTGTTTTTTTTGTTGTTGTTGTTGTTTTTCCAAATAAAAAAAAAATTGGTAATTTTTTTTTTATGTCTCCAATAGACTACGCTCTTTTTTACTAGTTCATTAATTTGAGCTTTTTAGACATTTTTTTATTTGACAAAATATTTTTGCATGAATTACCTGAAATAGTATACATTTCACAGAATAATAATACACTACTTACCTATGATGTCCTATTCTGCTGATAGTAAATTTAATTTATTAATAAAACCAAGCACTAAATTGAGCCTTTTTTATTTTTTCCACTTTTAGAGCCTCCTTCTTCTTTCCACTATGATTTTTTACTTAATAGAAGATTGATTGATTGATTGATTGATTGATTGATTGATTGATTGATTGATTGATTGATAATGTGTGTGATTGATTGATTGCAGATGTTTTTTCTGATCTACCAGCAGATGTTTAACATATCTTTGCATATGTGGACAGGAAATTATTCACATTTGAAAACTTTTTCATTGTAGACCAACTTTTTTTTATTATAAGAGAATAAAAATATGGAACACATAACAATTTAGGCAATGTGTGTGTTTCGCCCAAGTCTAATTTTAAACCTTAACCTGGTATCATCTGACACACGGCTGCACACAGTTATAATAATGACCTTTATAGAAATTATGAACTAAAGCCCAAAGATTTTTTTAACGATTTCTATTTCTTGGAGAAATAAGAAACAGCATGCCTGTTATCTAATGAGCCATTTCTTGTCTGTGATGTTTCTGTCCCTGAAGAAATCCTTCTCAAATTAGCTTTGACTGTTTTTCTTTTTTATATTTTAGTTCTCTGTAGTTCTTTATCTATTCTTAAAAGAATATAGTATATATAATTCTTGAAACTTTCTTAATTTCGAACCATATGGAAACAATATACAATACTGGAAGAAAATGGTACTGTATATATAAGCATATTAGAAATGCTTCAAAATGAATGCTCTTGTACAAGTAAGCTGAATGAATCTTGTACTAATTCAGGTGATGTAAGTAGCTTTTGATTTTCATGACTCATTTTATGTTTAAGTTACCTAAAGGATAGATGTATCATTTAAAGGTCTTTGCAAAGTGCTGGTTATTCTGTACACATATAAAATAAATAAAAAGACCTGCCGTGTGAATCTGGAATCTTCCCAGGTAGAGACAGGTGCTAGATTAAGCTCTAGATGTCAGAATGGATGTGTGGGTGGAAGAGGAAGAGCATGCTGGGTAACCTTGATCATCACCATAGAGACCGAAAGCCACTGGGTTGGGAGAATTTTGGGAAAATATGTTATAAAAACTCATTTCCTTTTAAAATGATTGCCCATTGGAGCAAAAGTATGAAACATTCTTGTGGAAATAACAAAATAAATAAATAAATAAATAAATAAATAAATGAAGGTTTTGGCTCTGTCACAGCTTTCATAGGGAGCGATATTACATGATATAAGATGAATATGGAGGATTCAAACCATTTTAAAAGTAGTATGTTTGGAGAGTTGCACTCATCTTCACAGAGTATAAAGTCATTCGAGCACTCATATGCAGGAGCTGCTCTGTGTAAAAAGGGTCAGATGGAATTTGGGAGCTGGGAATTTAACCTGGATGGGATTACAAGGCAGCATGCACACATATTTCTGGTGGGTCAACTGCGATGGCTTGACATCCCAGCCAGGCTGTAACTCTCCTCATGCACCAAGTCTCCTGGGATTTGCACCGGATCCCCCCCTCCCCCGGCCCCCCGTGACCCTGTATACAGAATAAAGCGGTATAGACAATGAGATGACACTTGGGGAAATTTTTAGTAGGCAATCCACATATTTGCATGTTGTTGACAGGTGAGAAGAAATCAGAGAGCATGGCAGAAACCTGAGAAAACACACACACACACACACACACACACACACCTGTATGTTGAAGTGTCAAAAATTGTAAGCTAAACAATTTGATCCTGAACATAATCTAACAAGGGTTTTTTTTTTTTTTTTTTTAAAGATGTTTCGTATTGTCTATAAAAATTTAACGAAGGCCTCACTGATTCTCAGGAGTCATTTCAGACATTCGGACATTTTTCTTTTTTCTAAAACTCGGGTAATACAACATTCTCAACTCTCTGTGGCACGTAGAGCCGACTTTGATGCACTGTACACACAGCAGAGTCCTGCAGCTTCTGCAGTTTGAGACTGCCAGTTTATCCAGGTGTTCTCACTCACTCACTAAATCACTCACCCACACACACATGCCCAGTACCCTTCTTTCCGTCTCTCTCCTCTTTCATGGTCTCACATACAGTCTTCAGAGATAAGATGAGAAATTTGAAAAACAGTTTCTTGCGCTCCTTAGCTGACACACAAACAGACTCAACACACACACACACACACACACACACACATACACACACACATACACACACCGGATTTCTCCTCGCACACAAAAAAAACACACAGTCTGTTTCTCTCTATATGTCAAGAAAGAAAGAAAGACCAGCAAAATGTCACCACTAGATTAAAAGGTCAAAACTGGGACATATTCCTATTTGTTCCCTATAACACACACACATATACACAAAGACAACATTTGTCTTTTTATCCTTGTAAATACCTTCCACTTACATTTATTAATGTAGCGATTAATTAACACTCTGCCTACAACTCCATTTAATCTGGACCGGAGTGACCAAAAGAACCATTTTTTCCTGCAGATCCTTTTCTTCAAAGCAGTTCTCCAGCTAAATGTCCCCACATGGTCACTGCAGTCACATCCGAATCTCCTTATGGGGACATTTGGTCCTGACCATGCTCTAAAAACCTTCCCGTCCTACACACACGGGCACACACAGTTCATATCAATCTCTTTGACTCTCTCATATGCACTCTCCCACACACTTTCTCAGACACACTGCTACATGTTCCTCCTTGCACAAAAATACAACCAGTCTCTCTCTCTCTCTCTCTCTCTCTCTCTCTCTCTCTCTCTCTCTCTCTCTCATAAATGCAAAAAAACACATTTCATGAAATAAAGGCTGCAATTTCTCTTTTAAAAATCATAAAAGAAAAAGAAATACAAAGATGATGAAGCCAAATGTCACTCTCAAACTATTGGATGCACTGATACATTCTTTCTCGGTGTGTGTGTGTGTGTGTGTGTGTGTGTGTGTGTGTGGCTGTGTGTGTGTGTATGTGTGTGTGTGTGTGTGTGTGTTTCTTCAAATAAACCCTGCTATTTCTCTCCATAGATAGAAACAAAGAAAGAAATGTCAATATTAAAAGGTGAAAATTGTCCCATATCATGCTAGCATTTGTGAGCCCCATGAAAAGGTAAGTCTCTCTCTCTCTCTCTCTCTCTCTCTCTCTCTCTCTTTCTTGCTCTCTCTCATACATACATTTCTTCAAACAAAATCTGCTTTTCATTTTTATTTGCTGTATTTGATTTTATTTTTAGTCTCCCTCATATATACACGTGTCTACATTTAAAGTTGAAAATGATTCCTTTATCATTCTAGCATTTCAGGCTTTGTAAGCCCCATAAAAAGGTAACTCTCTCTATATACAGTCTTAGGCAAAAGTTTAGGCACCCCTTGATAAATAACAGATTTTGGTGATTTTTTTAATTGAAAAGAGGTTAACACAGTCTCTCTTGGAAATGGGAAAAAATGCACAATGTTTTCAGCAAACATTGATGCATACTTAGTTCTTATGCCATAAATTGAACAAAAATTAAAAAATAAAAACATTATCATAGAACTGTGCAAAAGTTTGGGCACTCTAACAAGGTTTCAGACTTTAATGTGTCATTAGTAAATGCCAATTTCAAAGCTTTACAAATACTTTGACTCTTCAAACCTTGTGCACACACTTGCGGACACTCAGCAACCATGGGCTCCTCTAAGCAGCTGTGTAAGACTCTGAACATGAAAGTTATTGATGCCCACAATGCAGGAGAAGGCTACAAGAAGATAGCAAAGCGATGTCAGCGTGCAGTTTCCACAGTGAGAAATGTAATTAAGAGATGGCAGTTCAGGGGAACTGTGGAGGTCAAGATGAGATCCGGAAGACCAAGAGAACTCTCGGAGAGAACTGCTCGTATGCTGGTCAGAAAGACAAATCAAAACCACCATTCGACTGCAAAAAACCTGCAGGAAGATTTAGCAGACTCAGGAGTGGTGGTGCACCGTTCCACAAGACCTTCATGGAAGAGTCAGCAAAAAAAAAAAGAAAACCTTACCTGCATCCCCATCATAAAATCCAACGTCAGAAGTATGCAACAGAACATCTACAGAAGCCTGATTCGTTTTGGAAACAAGTGCTGTGGACTGATGAAGTTAAAATAGAACTCTTTGGCCACAATCAGCAAAGGCATGTTTGGAGGAAAAAAAGGAGCAGCATTTCATGAAAAGAACACCTTGCCAAGTATTAAGCATGGGGGTGGATCTATCATGCTTTGGGGTTGTGTTGCAGCCAGTGGCACAGGAGACATTGCACCGGGTGGAGGGCTGAATGGATTCCACTAAATACCAGCGAATTCTGGAAGCAAACATCACACCATCTGTAAAAAAGCTGAAGCTGAAAAGAGGATGGCTTCTACAACAGGACAATGATCCTAAACACACCTCGAAATCCACTATGGAATACCTCAAGAGACGCAAGCTGAAGGTTTGGAACGGCCATCACAGTCCCCGGATTTAAGCATCATTGAAAATTTGTGGGTAGATCTTAAAAGAGCTGTGCATGCAAGACGACCAAAGAATATTACAGAACTAGAAGCCTTTTGCGAGGAAGAATGGGAGAAAATACCAAGTACACGAATTGAAAGACTTTTAGCTGGCTGTAAAAAGCGTTTGCAAGCTGTGATATCTGCCAGAGGAGGTGTTACTAAGTACTGATTATGTAGGGTGCCCAAACTTTTGCACAGTGCCACAATAATGTTTTTATTTATTTTTCTTTGTTCAATTAATGACATAAAAAGTAATTATGCACCAATGTTTGCTGAAAATATTGTGCATTTTTTCCATTTCCAAGAGAGACTGTGTTAACATCTTTTCAATTTAAAAAATCACCAAAATCTGATATTTATGAAGGGGTGTCTAAACTTTTGCATAAGACTGTATACATCAATCAATCTATCTCTCCTTCCATTTATTTCATGTTTTCTTTCTCTTTTATACATACATTTCTTTCAACAAAAGCTGTTTTTATTCTTTATTTACAGTGTTTTTAGGGCCCAAGCACTATAAGGTGCGCAGGACCCTCCTGTTTTCCTAAGGATTTTTTTTCCCACCCTTTCGGACTTTTCGTGGTCCTTAACATGCTCAAAAACTCATGAAATTTGGCAGACAGGTTGGAATCTGCTGCCATCAGGATGCCTGATTGTCTTGTGGCCCGGGCACCCAGGGGCCCCCACATGAGATTTAGCTGGATAGCTCATACACACTTTCACGTAGGCACACGAAACTCGGTACACATTTAGAGCTCATCGAGCTGAACAACTTCGCACTCAACTCAACAGGAGGCCGGTTATTTTGGGTCGTTCGCAAAAACATACCCGATGGATTCTGATATACTCAACCCAGGTAATTTATACGATCACTACCAAACCTGGCCGATGTGATCTAAAGACATTGCCGATGCAAAATTGCGGAGGGATTTTTGAAGACTCAAACGGGTCAGCTGTGATAATGTCTTAAACGTACGCCGAAAAATTATTAATAACTTTCTGTGTGGCATTATATCGAATGACGTTATATTCAGTGAAACGTTCAGTGACATCATGTTCAGTGACATCACAATGAGTGACATCATCATAGTGTGATGCTTATTTTCCAGCAATTGCGGCCCATTGAACACAAGTACACATCACAAATGTTAACACTCACACACACATACACACACACACACACACACACACACACACACATATGCATGCACGCACAAACACACTCATACATCACACACATGCACACATACCCACATTACAAATGTTAACACTCACACACACACACACTCTAACAAATATTTAGAGCCCAAACTGACATTAGCAACGGTATAGTGTGTGATGTGTGATGTGACACACCTCTCTCATGATGCACACACACACACACACGCACAAAGAGACATATCACAATGTTAACACTCTCACACTCACACAGACGCACACACGCACGTATACACAAACACGCTCATACTCGTGTATATCACACATCACAAATTTTAACACTCACACACTTAAATCTCTGTCTCACACGCCCACACACACTAACAAGTTACATGTCTCACACACACACATCACACACAAAATAACACACATTACTCATGTTAATACACAGACTCACATCCACACATTTACTCATCACACACCTCTCTCCCTCACTCTCACACACACTAACCCTCACACACACACACACAAACACTAACGCACTTAACAAATATTTAGAGCCCAAACTGACATTAGACCTGTAAAGTGTGTGATGTGTGCAGTTTGTGCGGTGCAACCGGGTGGTGATGACTTTCTCGAAAGGCTTGATACACTCAATTAACACACAGGTTGTGCGGTGCGCCCGGGGTGGTGATGGCATTGGGTGCTTGGACCCGTCATCGTTGCTTGCAACTATATTATTATTTATTCTACCTCATACATATACACACACATTTCTTTTTCTTATAAGAAGAAAGAAAGAAAGAAAGAAGAAATGTCAACATTTAAAGGTCAAACTTTTCCAATATCATTTTAGCATTTCGGGATTTGTGATCCCCCAATGAAAAGGTAACTCTCTCTCTCTCTCTCTGTTCAGCTCAGCAGTGCTTTATGGACATGATTGTTTAAAGAAATTACATTGTTGCCAAAGCAATTGTAGGTAGATTACAATATAAATAACATTGATAAACAACAACAAAAAGCATTAATACTATCTATCGATCTGTCTGTCTATATGTCTATCTTTCTCTTTCTAATATGAACATTTCTTCAACAAAAGCTGCTTTTCATTTTTTATTTGCTGTATTTTATTTTCTATTCTTCCTCATACACACATTTTTCTTGAAAGAAAGAAAAGAAAGAAAAGAAACGTCAGCATGAAAGGGTGATACCATTTGCCATAAAAAGATAAATATCTCCCACTCTCTCTCACACACACTTGGACACGAGGTTGTTGGGTGTCCTGTCATCATTACACTCATTACATTAGAGAGAATCAGTGAGGCTCTGGAGGAGAGCGCGTGATGAGCTCCGCCTGTCCCCCGGGACTCAGCGGCATTTCTCGGTCGCTGGTGAAGGCGGAACCAGGGGGACCGAGCTGCTTTTTCCTCTCACAAGCCGTGAAACAGGCTGCCGCTTTCAGAGGATGGAAATGGAAATGGCTGCGCCATGAATGTTTCAGCAGGCGGAGAGCGCGCGCGCCACCGAAGTAGCACCGGCGGCGCAGCTCGGAGCGCGCGAGAGAGTACAGCGCGAGAGAGGCGTTGCCAGGCAACGCCTGATCCAATCCTGGCACGCGCTCGCACCCCCGCGCGCGCTCTAATGACGGAAAGCAGCTTTGCATCATTACCGCCATCATCGAAGTTCCCTGTCGTATATTATTTATTATTCATGGCAAAGCGAACCTTCATCACTCCCACACACACACATACACACGCGCGCGGATCCAGTGTGGGAGTTCAGCTCGGGCTCTACACCATGTTCTGCTTTGCTCTGCCTGGTAAGGAGCTGAACCACCTACCGGTTCGACACGACAGAAGTTGCCTTATTCATAGTTACGAGTTCTGTCTAACTCGTGCACGCGCAGTACTCTGGCGCCCCCTGACGTTAGCGCCGTGTATATTTCAGAGTTCACATCCAGCGGCTCAAAATAAACTTTGTGTGGCCACTCAGGTGCACGTGGTGACAGATGAAATAATCCTCACCACCGCACCTGAGAGGTCCATTACATGTATGCAATTCATGCACCCGATCACACTCACTCACTCATCATCTATAACGCTTTATCCTGTGTCCAGGAGACTTAGGACATGAGGTGAGACTTAGTCACTCACTCACTCACACACATACAGTACATTACAGGCAATTTGGGAATGGTAATGAGCCTAATCTGAATGTTTTTGGACTGTGGGAGAAAACCGGAGTACCCAGCTGCAACCCACCAAGCACACGGAGAACTTGCAAATGCACACAAACCCTGAGGTGAGAATCGAACCCAGACCCTGGGGGAGCAAGGTGACAGTGCTAAAACGTTAAGCCACCGTGCCGCCAATTCATGCCAACATAAAGGAAAATCTCAGCAGAATGACTTGGATGATTGTCAATACGTATAATCAGTAACAGTGGCAAAGTGACTCAGTGCTTAGCCAAGTTTGGGCATTCAAATCTCAGCCCCCAGTCCGTGTGCATGGAGTTAAAATGTTCAGTTCAGTTTCTTCCCATATTCCACAGACATGCTTTGAAAGTGGATTGACATTTCCAAATTGTCTGAAGTGTATGCATGAATGCGTATACTTGTGCACTGGGAGCCAGTTGGCACAACCCTGCACAGAGTTTCCTTGGATAGACCCCCTACACAGGATAAGTGTGAATAGATAATGAGTATCTGAACCTTAATTGTTAATTATTAACTTCAAAAAATTACTTTGTTTGTTTACTACTTTCCCCTCAATGCAGTTTGACTCCCCGCTGGCACAAGTAGTACTGCAGCTTTACCTAAAAATATAGTTATAATATAGTTATGTAGTCAGTCCAGCTTTCTGACATGCTCATCAGTTCACGCTGTACTCTATTGTGTCTACTGTAATTTAAGATTACATTCTTCTACAATCTTTCAGTCCAACATTTGCGGTCTCTACTATTTCTACATTTAATTTCTTGTTAATATAGCATTTAAAGCTGCTGGAAAATAAAAGCTGACAGTAAAATCTGACTGCTATGTTTAAGGCCATTTAGAATTTTATTTACTATTATTATTGAAAATCATTTTCATTGCACTAAAAATGTTCTCCTGTCACATCAGAACTACAGATAAATGCAAACTACTGTAGTCAGGGGATTAACAAAAATATAGTACCAATTAATAAACTATCTCCACAGACACTACACGCATTACAAACAAATCATACTTAATGTGTCTTAAGGCGGAGATTTCTTTTAATGAAAAATGTAGCTCATATTATTTATTATTATTTGTTATTATTAAGTTATTACCTGAGATAGTCTTATTCCCTTGTATATATACACACACACACACGTGGACAAAATTGTTGGTACCCTTCGGTCAATGAAAGAAAAACTCACAATGGTCACATAAATAACTTTAATCTGACAAAAGTAATAATAAAAAAAAAATTCTATGAATGTTAACCAATGAAAGTCAGACATTGCTTTTCAACCATGCTTCAACAGAATTATTTAAAAAAATAAATTCATGGAACAGGCCTGGACAAAAATGATGGTACCCCTAGAAAATACTGAAAATAATGTGACCAAAGGGACATGTTAATTCAAGGTGTGTCCACTAATTAGCATCACAGGAGTCTACAATCTTGTAATCAGTCAGTGGGCCTATATATAGGGCTCCAGGTAGTCACTGTGTTGTTTGGTGACATGGTATGTACCACACTCAGCATGGACCAGAGGAAGCGAAGGAAAGAGTTGTCTCAGGAGATTTGAAAGAAAATTATAGACAAGCATGTTAAAGGTAAAGGCTATAAGACCATTTCCATGCAGCTAGATGTTCCTGTGACTACAGTTACACATATTATTCAGAAATGTAAGATCTATGGGACTGTAGCCAACCTCCCTGGACGTGGCCGCAGGAGGAAGATTGATGACAAATCAAAGAGACATGACCAGCCTCAAAAATAAATCACTGCTTCTGGCCAGTGAAATGATTTTCATCACAGGTTTTATGAAAGAAATAATTTGCCGCAGTTGTGGTACAATTTGCAAGAAATTGTTATTCAAATGATTAAAAGGGCTGGGTCTTTCCTACCTTGACATGTACATGTTTAAACTGAGAGCCTGCCTTTATCCTATTTCAGCTTTTATCATTATAAATAAGCATGTAAAAAGTATATATATGTTAAGGTTCATATTTTCCATTGTACTCAAACTATGTTTGGAGCAAGGTTGCATTTGCAGAATATTCTATGTACATACACGTGGACAAAATTGTTGGTACCCTTCGGTCAATGAAAGAAAAACTCACAATGGTCACATAAATAACTTTAATCTGACAAAAGTAATAATAAATAAGAATTCTATGAATGTTAACCAATGAAAGTCAGACATTGCTTTTCAACCATGCTTCAACAGAATTATAAAAAAAAATGAACTCATGGAACAGGCCAGGACAAAAATGATGGTACCCCTAACTTAATAGTTTGTTGCACAACCTTTTGAGGCAATCACTGCAATCAAACGATTCCTGTAACTGTCAATGAGACTTCTGCACCTCTCTGCAGGTATTTTGGCCCACTCCTCATGAGCAAGCTGCTCCAGTTGTTTCCGGTTTGAAGGGTGCTTTTTCCAGACAGCATGTTTCAGTTCCTTCCAAAGACGTTCAATAGGATTGAGGTCAGGGCTCATAGAAGGCCACTTTAGAATAGTCCAATGTTTTCCTCTTAGCCATTCTTGGGTGTTTTTAGCTGTGTGTTTTGGGTCATTGTCCTGTTGCAAGACCCATGACCTGCGACTGAGACCCAGCTTTCTGACACTGGCCAGCACATTTCTCTCTAGAATCCTTTGATAGTCTTGAGATTTCATTGTACCCTGCACAGATTCAAGACACCCTGTGCCAGATGCGGCAAAGCAGCCCCAGAACATAACAGAGCCTCCTCCATGTTTCACAGTAGGGACAGTGTTCTTTTCTTGATATGCTTCATTTTTCCGTCTGTGAACATAGAGCTGATGTGCCTTGGCAAAAAGTTCCATTTTTGCCTCATCTGTCCATAGGACATTCTCCCAGAAGTTTTGTGTCTTGTCAATATGTAGTTTGGCATATTCCAGTCTGGCTTTTTTATGATTTGTTTTCAACAATGGTGTCCTCCTTGGTCGTCTCCCATGTAGTCCACTTTGGCTCAAACAACGACGGATGGTGCGATCTGACACTGATGTTCCTTGAGCATGAAGTTCACCTTGGATCTCTTTAGAAGTCTTTCTGGGCTCTTTTGTTACCATTCGGATTATCCGTCTCTTTGATTTGTCATCAATTTTCCTCCTGCGGCCACGTCCAGGGAGGTTGGCTACAGTCCCATGGATCTTAAATTTCTGAATAATATGTGCAACTGTAGTCACAGGAACATCTAGCTGCTTGGAAATGGTCTTATAGCCTTTACCTTTAACATGCTTGTCTATAATTTTCTTTCGAATCTCCTGAGACAACTCTTTCCTTCGCTTCCTCTGATCCATGTTGAGTGTGGTACATACCATGTCACCAAACAACACAGTGACTACCTGGAGCCCTATATATAGGCCCACTGACTGATTACAAGATTGTAGACACCTGTGATGCTAATTAGTGGACACACCTTGAATTAACATGTCCCTTTGGTCACATTATTTTTAGTATTTTCTAGGGGTACCATCATTTTTGACCAGGCCTGTTCCATGAGTTTATTTTTTTAAATAATTCTGTTGAAGCATGGTTGAAAAGCAATGTCTGACTTTCATTGGTTAACATTCATAGATTTTTTTTAAATTATTACTTTTGTCAGATTAATTTTGTGACCATTGTGAGTTTTTCTTTCATTGACCGAAGGGTACCAACAATTTTGTCCACGTGTGTAACAAGGAAACAAGGGCAACAAGTTTTCTGACAAGGAAAACTCTGATTGTCTATTTAATTTCCAGACTGTTCATACTTTATTTATTTCAGATTTTGAAATGTAAGTGAGGGGACATTTCCAGTGCCTTTTACCAGTTATAAGGGGGAATTATACATTGCAACATTAATCTTGAACACAGCATAAGCCTTGGAGAACTCTTAATTTACATCACCTATGATACATACAGTGTATATTCCCTATCCATGAATGAAGCTATTCTGGCTCAGTAACACACATGGCAAACCCAACAAAAGGTAAGGGGAATAAAAGTTTTAATACACCAAAGAGACAATCACTACAAAGTTACAGTATATGATAGATACTTCACACTTCAAGAAGCACACTAAAAAGCAAAACTTTTATATGGAAGAATGGATGGATGGATAAGTGGTCTGCATGGTGAAGGAAGGCAAGGGTTATGACAAGGAACTCATACATTGGAACCTGGGATTGCGAGCATAATTTGTTTCGGAATCATACATTTAAAAAAGCGTAAATCAAAGCAGATTTCCTCATAAGAAGTAATGAAAACTCAGATTATTTGTTCCACAGCCCAAAATAATGAATACAAAATATAAAGTAAAAATAAAACAAATTAACCTGCATTTTACCTTTGAAAAATTAAAAGTACTGTGTATGTGTGTGCGTGTGTGTGAAGCTAAAGTAAGAGGAGAGGAGGAATGACACCCACATCTCTCCCTCCTCTCTTATTTGAGAGGGGGGAGGAACTACTGTGTGGGACGACTTTCACACACACACACTAACGGAAACACTGTCTCATCTGGAAAATTAACAAGAAACATCGTCAACACTCGAGTGCGCACATCCTAGTAAAAAAGTATCGCGACAGAGCAGTGTTTCTGATAGACTGTGTGTGTGTGTGTGTGTGTGTGTGTTTGTGTGTAAGTCCGAGAGAAGGAGGGAAGGGACACTCTGTCTAATGATGCGTGCACACTCACACTAACAGAATCAGTGCAGGCTGAGAGAGAGAGAAAATGGATCTTTAACCTCTCTAAGGAGACTTGCTTTTGCTTTACACACACGTGTTATATTGCACACACGTGTAATAATAAACAGTACACGCACACTGCACACACACAAATACAAACACAAAATAAAAGATGTTTTACGCACATACATGTGGTCAGTGTTATAATAAACAGTACACGCGCGCACGGATGTTGATTATACCAGTGAGAGACGCGCACTAAGACCGAGCATAATTCCGCAGCGCAAAAGAGAGAAAAACCATTGGCTCAGTTGTGATTATGTGACGCTCAGTGTCAAAACAAGAAGCGCATGCGAGCTACAAGACTTGCTCGTTTTTCAAGTCAAAATTTATAACAAATTTTTGCTCGTCTTGCAGAACACTTGCAAACCGTGTTACTCGCAATCCGAGGTTCCACTGTAATAACAAAACACTGACCCAGAGCATAGATCCAGGTCAACCAAACCTTGTTTCAGTTCTAAATTTCATTGGTATTTTCTTGTGAGACCATGTTTGAACTCAAGTCCTATTGAAATCTTAGATGGGGTTTAAATAAAGCTTGTGACTGCCCAGAAACCAAGGAACATTAATCAGCATGAGGAATGGGCAAAGCTTCCAGTAGAGAGCGGTTCATATGCGTTTGGGCACCGAGCAGAAGGAATTATTGGAGGTTAGAATGTATAAAAACATTGTGATGTTACACATGAAAATTTGATGTAACTAAGAATTAATTGTTTTTAAAGATGCACTGATTGACTGGCCAGTGACCGTAATCGGGCAGTTTTCAGTGTGATCAGCCATAACTGGTGCCTCATGTAGCTGATTTTGTGCCGATCATGAGGATCATGCTCCTGGGTAGTGCAACAGAATGAGTTCACTAGTTCAATGCAACTGCATTCATCCATAGCCGCATGTCTAAGGAGCAGACTGGCTGTGCTTTCCGGGAGAAAGTGGGAAACTTGAATTCTCGCAACTAGCAACACTGGCAAATCTGCTCACACCGATAGCGATTTCCTCCCACCTTCTAATGGTGTTTGGGCTCTTCAAAAAGACGTGACCAGATGGCATCATGTGTCTTCATAGCCGTCGCACTCTCAAGGTTGGTAGCTGTCGATTCAATTTCAGGTGGATTTACTTTGTAAAAAAAAACAGTAACCTGAAACCCTTTTAATTTTGAGATTGTTATTAGAGCGAGAGAAATTCTTCTTTACTTGTGCAGTTCTAGAAAAAATACCAAAGCCGATATACCACGTTTTACTATGACGACGTTTTACAGTAAAATTTTCCATCGAATATTGGTTATAAAATGTTTGTGTACTGTATGCTGTGAATCATAGTTCTTAGAAAGAAAGGAAATCGGAATCAGCAGGTGCGACTTCGGCAAAGAAAATTGCAACTTTAATTGTGGGGTTTGTTTTGTTTAATTAGCTGTTTGAATAAGAAGTGGAAGTTATCTCTCCTACTCTTCTGCTCTCTTCTCTTCTCGCGTTCTCTCCCCGTGTGTCTCTCTGTCGAGTTACACAAGCCGCTCCTGATCTGGTCGGAGATCTCGTCACATGGAGGCCCTTGTGTGGTCTGCTTGGGATGCGTGTGGTGACTGGGGACGGTTCCACTTTACCATGAAGATGGTCCTGGCCTTGGCTAATGCAGACAGCGGTTCTCTGGACTGTCAGGACTGGACTTTCCTACATTCTAGCTGAGCCTCCAAAAACTCGACTTCATATTAACTTATAGGCATGAAACGGTATATTGAATTTCCAGCTGCCTAACACACAGTATAACTGCAAAACAATTCCTGCTATCCGTTATCAACCAAATGAGGATGGGCTCCCCGTTGATTCTGGTTGCTCTCTAGGTTTCTTCCTATTGCCATCTCAGGGAGTTTTTCCTTGCCACTGTTGCCCTCGACCTCATCAGGGACTAGCTGATCATTTTGATTCATACACTTTGATATTTCATACACACTTCCATAATTTTCCTTTGATTGTGTAAAGCTGCTTTGCGACCATGACCATTGTTTAAAGTGCTATACAAATAAAGTTTAATTGAAACTTTAAATAAACTCAGTTTGTGTATTGAATACTTTTGAGTACAACTGTTCATTCAGTCTAGGTTTAACCAGAGAACAAGCTGAAGAACACATCCATTTATGGCATTTGGCAGATGCACTTTTTCAGCACAGCTTACACGTCATCTCATTATACATATGAGCAGGTGAGTGTTAAGGGCCTTGCTCAAGGGCCCAACAGTGGCAAATTGGTGGTTTTAGGGTTTGAACTGGGGTCCATCCAATCAGCAATTCAGTGCCTTAATCATTGAGCTCCCACTGGCATTTACCCTGGAATCTCTGTTCCTAAAGGTGTAAAATAAAATAAACGTATAACATAATTTATACATTCTGTATTTTGGGCTAACTGTAGATAGAATCTAATAAAACCATATTTTAACACCTTTTTTTTAAATTGTATTAATTTGTCCTGCAGTGGGCTCAGCGGCATAGTGGTTAACACTGTGGCCTCACACCTCCAGCGTCGAGGTTCCTGCCTCGGGTCTGTGTGCATGAAGTTTGTTTGTTGCTGTTGCAATTAGCCCATACTGTGCGAGTGAATATGTGCTGGTGTGCATTTCAATGGATTGGCACTCCATCCAGGATGTACCCCCCTTGTGCCCTGGTATATGCTCCAGGCCTCCCGCTATCCTGAACAGGATAAGCGGTATAGAGCAAGAGTGAAATTTTGGAGCGAGTGCCTGCTTTTGCTTTGAAGTAAAATAATTACTCGTAGGAATGGCGTTCAACGAATGATCAATGATTGTATTCTATATAGATACCATGCTACCACCGCGAAAAGGAAAAAAAGACAGACATTGTCCAATATTTATAGCCGATTTAATTTACGCATTTCTGATAAAACAACAAAAAAGATACATCTGTGTTTGCCACATACCCACATCCACACACTTTAGTAACAAAAAGTAGACATATCAAGACACAAAGCAGAGGGGGCGATAAAATCCTATTAGGTGATAAACAAATCCTTCCATCATTCAAAACACAAGTACAAAAAAAAAAAAAACCCAGCTTCTCTGTTTATGTAGGAATAATATACTGTTATTGACACTGATGAAAGCAGCATTATCTGATACACAGGCAGGCCTACCCAAATCTAACACACTCTTTCACTGTTCCAATCACACATCAACTTGCCTTCGACTAAATACATGTCATGTCAGAATATCAGACTGTTGTGACGGTATTTGTGAAGATAGTTAATACAATCCGTTTCTTACGGAGACCTTGAGATGATGCGCGCCTTTATCCATGACACAATCGACAAAACTTCTTCTGAAAATTAATTGCAAACATGAAAGCCGGAAAATATGGCTTCCTGGTCTCGGTGTTACATCACATATACAGAATGAGATGGTCAGAAAAGACATTTTAAGCATATCTATAGCTCTTTTTTTTAAAGGACACTATTGATTTGCAGTACACTGATTATGAAAGGTTTACATTGTTTCCATGGTGTTTGACGATAAAAAAGCAGAACCCAACAGCAGAACAGCTACGAAAAGCACAAACACCAGCCGCCGATATAACCACTTTAATCATTACAGGACGAGAGGGGACAACTGACACATTGTTCTTGCCGGTGTTTTTACTTCCGTCCAACCATTCCAGGTTATTTCTAGACGAGTAACCACATTTCCACCACATTTCCACATAATTGGACTTCTCAATAAAACTAGCTGTGCACATCACTAATCTATAAATATATTAAATATGCATATATAAGAATACAAGTGGTGTGCATCCATGGCTAAAATCCATCTAATTTATCGGTTGTAGAAAATAAGCGTGCCATATACTGTTGCTCGTGGGGTTTCCTTATTGCTCTGCGGTTTGCAAGTGACAAAAAAAAAAAAAAAAAAAAGACAGTAGGTTATGGGAAGATAGAGCGGTTAAGCTGAAGAACCCATGCAAGTTATAAAAGGAAAACCTTCCCTGAATATTAAGAGATGTGCACTTGTAATTGTTCCAGATGGCCGCTCAGGTCTGGTCCATAGTCGGCGCTGGGGCGCTGTGGTGAGGCTGCAGGTCAGCAGGAATTCCGCAGTGGCTGAACAAAGAAGGAAGTGTGTGTTTGAGCTGCCCTGGAAACAGGAAGTCTACCCGGGGTGAGGAGGAAGAAGAAGAGGAAGTGACTGGGATGGTCAGGCTGCTTTCCGGTAAGGAGGAAAGCGAGGCGGTGGGTTGGCAAGGTGCTGTTGGCATTGGAGTCGGTGGCGTGGACAACGCTGTGGACATGAGCAGGCCGTCTGAGGTGATGAGATTGTGGAGTTGAGTGGTGTCACCGAGAGGCAGAGCGAGGAATCCCCAAGAGCCGTGGGACACGTCCTCATCTACCAGATCGTCTTTGGAGTCGTCGATGTGTGCCAAGTGACGCCTCTGTGGGCGCATGCTGTCCCTCAGGTGACTTATGGAAGGAGGGAGGGATTGTGGGGATGGGGGGAAGGCGTCCTCTGTTGTAGGAAGCAGGCTAGGGTCCAGCTCAAGACTGGACAAAGTTTCGGCTGAAAGACGAGCTCCGAGCAGGTCCATGACACCGCCTTCCATCCCGCGGCAGTCTGAGCCCTCAACCGGACTGAGCTCACCTATACTGCTCAGGCATGCCAGAGATTCTGGGTAGGATCCCATGTCCTGCAGGACCCTCACCAGTTCCTCAGCTTCCTCTGACGTAGGTAAGAGCTCACTTTGCTTACCTGTGATTTAAAAAAAAAAAAAACTAGGTTATTATGGAGAAAATTTTTTTATAATTAAATGCAGATATGTTCACACTTCCAAAACCTTTGCCATAGAAATGGCATGGCACTAAATGTCCTACAGCAGAGCACGTCACGTGTTAATTCATAACCAATGATTTCTTTTAGAAGGAGTGGTTTTTTTTTTTTTTGGTCTGCAATAGAAAGAAAAGCCACCTTCGAACAGATCAAAGTCTTGCAGATCATCTGGGAATCGAGACAGAACATCTGAAAAATCTTCCTGATTCAGTTCCAGGTCATGAGGAATGTCACTGATGTCACTAGTGATGTCATCCGGAAACTCATCAGCACTCAGGCCAGGGGTCAAGGGACTCCTGTCAATATTCAAAACAACAACAACAAAAAAAATCAGGCAACAAGGTACACCCTCAAACATATAAACACAGACACGAACTCGCACAGAATATTACCTGATCCCGGTTGGTTGTGTCGGTAGGCACAGGACAGAGGGCATTCCCAGGTTACCCTGGGGCAAGGCGGGAGGGATGGGTTTCTGAGGTCGGCGAACCGCTCCTCTTCTGCCTTTCTTCTTTTGTTTTTTGCTCAGTGCTGGAAGCTTGGCCTTCTTCAGACGCCGCCGTTGCTGCAGCTGCTGCTGGTGATGGTACGTTCTGCGGCTGACGTCTCCACGAAGGAAATTATCCTGTTCCGTGTGCCAGAGAAAACACAAACATGATCCACATATATTTTATCGAAACTGTAAACATACTGTATAATAAAACATCCTGAAAGACAAAGCTGAGGACTAGCTTACTTAGAACTACGGACTACCTACACAATGTGCTTGAATGCAGTCATTCATTCATTAGTCACTTCTTCCCGGTCGGAGAACGAATGCTCAGGCTCACCAGTATCCTTACTATCAAAAAGTACTGAAACTGGAGGCTACTTCCATAAGGGTTCAAATAATTGTCTCCTAACAAAATGCTTCACCAGAGAAAGTACGATATGATTTTTCTGTAAATCATCTTCTATCGCCCTTTTTTCTATACTGGGTCACAGGGGGCATGGAGCCTATCCCAGGAGACCTTGGGCATGAGGCAGGGTAAACTGTGGAAAAAGTGCTAAATAAACTGTGCAGCACACACACACACACACACTATGGGCAATTTTGTGAATGCCAATTATCCTAACATGCATGTCTTTGGACTCTGGGAGTACCCAGAGGAAACACACCAATCATGGAGAGAGCATGCAAACTCTGTGCACAGAGACCTGAGGTGGGAACCCACGGCCCTGGAGGTGCGAGACCACACTGCTAATCGCTATGCTACCGCGCCACCACTAGTTTATGATTTTTTACTATTCTGATTTCTACATATTTCTTCACTCATTTCATACCGTTTTTGATTCTATGAAGCTGCTTTGCGACAATGACCATTGTTAAAAGCGCTATGAAAAAATAACATTTAATTGAATGATATTGTTAGCACTAATACAAGCCTGTGATTTTAGCTGGTTCTAAAGGCAAAACTTTCACATTCACCTTTTCTTTCTGAACTACTGACATCTTTGATTAATCTATAAAACCCCACAAGGAACCATACAGTTACATGTGAGATGTTGTCATGGGGCTAATCCCAGGAAAGCCATTATATAACCAACCCTTCTGTTTAAAAAAAAAATGATTGTGGTCAAAATAATTAAGGCCTGACCTCTTCTTAGAGAAAAGAAGACAAAGGTAATCAGCTTTGATTCAGGTGAAGGCAGAGCCCAATTCAAGAAGATGAGAAAAGCCTAAATTCAAAAAGACAAGCAAAAGCCTTTGGGAGGTAGTGATGCCATTGTCAGTGCTCCTAATTAACCTTCAAGATCACAAACTGCCCCTTTAAAATGATGCTCTGCCAATTTCTCTCTATTCTCAATTTATGATTATGACAGATTGATGAATACGCACCATTTTCTTGGCATGCTCCTGACAGAGTGGTGTCTGATGTGTGATGTCGAAGACTGGCACGGAACACTGCGCCCCATCCGCAAAACGCGCAGTGCAGCTCGAGAACAGCTGCTGTGACCTGTTCTGCAGGATATCTAAACGCGACACCATTAAGGACCGACACAGTACACAATAGAAAACACTAAGATACACATAACACTGTGTAATGCACATGCTTTGTACATTATGGCTTGATCTTTAATGACTCTTAATAATAACAATGCTGCTATAAATGTAGCTGATGAATGGTCAGTGCGACTCGCTGCAAGGCTGCTCTTTCTGTCCACCCTTTGACGTGGCCACGCATAAGCCAGGGAGACGTATTTCAAAGGATACGTTGGAGGCAATGTCTGGTGAAAGGCAAGGAGTGGTTAGTGCAGGCTTTGCCGTTAACCTGGGCCAAACACAGTCCAGAGTCTAAGCTGCCTACGGTACTGGATAGCAAAACAGACACATGGAATTAGCAATACAATTACGCCCAACAGACTCCGGGTGATATGGAGAGTACTTTACCACTGCACCACTCAGGGGCACATGAAATAAATGTTTTCATATAAATATAAAACCAACATAAAAAACTTGGTTTTATCAAGTATGCAATTGCATAAATATGTAGAATGAGATGATGCATCATTTGCATGAATAAATAAAAATAAATAAATAAAACTTAGTCACCTGTAGTGTCTTGGCTTCAACACATAGGACACATTTTGCTATTAAACACAACTTGGCTGCAGATTTACCTGGAGGTTGCTGAAATTTCAGTACGACGCTGAATTATTGGAGCGGCGTGATCAGGGTCGTGTGTGGCTGCTTGGAGCAAAGCTTTGCGTAGAGCGTGCTGGGACTTTCTCTCACTCCTGAAGCCTCTTTCCTCCTTACGCATTTGTCTGTGGCTCTGTTTCAAATAGCCGCAGAGCCCTGCCAGCCGCTCCCCACGGGATCCAGAACCAAAAGAACTGTTGTACGAAACAAACACAGATTAGATATCAGGGGTGAGATGAGGAAAGCGATTTCTACAATACAAACAACTGATTAAATAAAAAATCAGTTTTCTTTTTTTCGATGCTCATGGTTTACCATTTTAAAAATGATTTAAACCATCTAGAAAAAATAGCGTAGACAGAAAAAAAAACTTTCAATATTTTGGAGAGGATATGAAGATAAATTCAGTGTGTTAGTGCATCTTTAAGCTTGAATGATCACTAATTTAAGTTGGAGGAAAGGGAGTGGGGCTTTCAGGTGGTGCCTGAGAATAAAAAAAAAATAATAAAAAAAATAAATAAATAATAATAATAATAATAATTATTATTATTATTCATATATTCATATTCATTAATAATAATAATAATTCCAAATTAATATGCTGCCTGTTTTTCCTTTCCCATCTGCGAAATAATACATTAATCTGCCATACTCACTACTTATCTAAAATAAATTTTCGACTTTACAACACACCTCTTGTCCTGTGGTCTCTGATACTTAGACAATGTCATTTTCTCCACCTGGCTCTCCTCCTCCTCTCCGCTGTCCTCGGACCAGTCCAGATCTGCAAAAGAAACCGTTAGTAAAGCTTAGAGACTGATTAAATCATCTACAGCCTGGCACAAATCAGTAGATACAGACCGAAATGAGGTCTCAGATCTTCATGCTTTCGTCTTTGCTCCTCCATCAGCCTGTGAAGCTGCATCAAACATGGAGTCCGATGTTGTACTGGTGCTCTCAGATCCTTTGCTGGCTCCATATGCACGCTTGCGCTGCTTGGAGCTGGAGGTTCGGCTCGTTTGGCGAGAGAAGGCTCTGGACGTATCTCTGGCTTGAGAGTGGCAGTGGTCACGGTGTGCTGACCAGCCTGAGCAGGAGCTGTTGTGCATGTTGGCCCTGACTTAGGTTTTGCATGTTGTGAGATGGATTTAGGAGGGGATTTGGATACTGCAGGAGTTCGAGGAGGCCCTACAGCCTGTTGAGGAAGAAGGGAGACGGAAGGTGGAGAGATGGCAGGGGCTGCAGTGTGATCTTTATGTTTCTGCTTAGGATTAAATGAGCGGTTTGTGATTTTCTTTCCCAAGTTAGGGCATTCTTTTTTCACCTTATCAACCTTAAAGAAGGCATAAGGGTCCAACGGGAGTAGGCGGGCGAGTGAGTTGGGTGAAGATGGGAGTAAGTGGTCCAGGTCATTAGGAGCCTTCAGAGCCAGGGAGGGCACAGTAATGTTAAGGGCCAGAGATTCGAGAGTGTCTTGCTTCTTCTTTCTCTCTTTTTTTGGCAGGACACCCATTACTTGCAGGTGACTGCTACAATATCTGATTTTAAAAAATGAACAAGAGTATACTTAAAATACAAGACCATTTAATACATTTATATAATATTTAACTCACACTTACTTGCGGTCTTGGGTCGTAGGGATGGGGTTGGTGCAGCGCTGGCTGTTGTACTTGGCTACATATTCACACTGTCTGAAAGGGGCGCTCCGGTCCTCCAAAACATGCCGAATGCAGAAAGCGTAGCCGTTAAGCCTGCGCTGTTTGCAGAGCTTCGGGCTGTACGAACACAGAGGCTTGTGGTCCACCTCCGAATAGTGAATGTGTTTCCCTTCATACATCCCAGGGCTGAAACACTCTGAAACATCAGCTGGTGGAAAAAACACAACAGAACAACAAGTTAGAATCTTAGAGGTTAGGAGATAGAGGCTATACAATACCAAACACACTCTTAGAACAAGTAATACCAAGCAACACATTTACTATCTTGTGTGCATGAAATGTATGTAAAGTATTAGCCAAAATATAAATTAAATGGGAGTCAAATAACCAAAGCTGAACTCTGGTTGGATAAAAATGTATAACACATCCTTCTTCATTCGATAATTTATTTTCTATACTGTTTACAGGGTCAGGGGGCCTGGAGCCTATCCCAGGAGATTTACAGCATGAGGCTGGGTACACCCTGGACAGGGTGCCAAGCCATCGCAGGGCACACACACACACACACACACACACACACACTACAAACAATTTGGGAATTCCAGTTAACCTAATCTGCAGGTCTTTGGACTGTGGGAGGAAACCCACCAAGGACAGAGAGAACATGCAAACTCCACATGCACTGACCCAAGGTGGGATTCAAACCTAGAATCTGGAGGTGCGAGACCACAGTGCCACCATGACATATCCTATGCAAAAAAAAAAAGACTGGGTCTTATAACCTTAATACAAACGCCAGGGTGTACCTGGGATAGGCTCCAGGCCCCCTTGACCCTGTACACAGGATAAAGCGGTACAGACAGTGAGTGAGTGAGACTGAGGGAAAGTTTTTGAGATTTATTTCCATGACTAATTACTAATCAAACTTCAGCCACACCCACATTAGGATTTGTGCCTGTGTGTGTTTGAGAGCGAAATCGTAGTTACTTTTGGCCTTCTAATTAAAGTCTAACAAACACTGATGTTGGATTTGCATGTGCGCTTGCATTTAGCACAGTTATACTGAGCGTAGATATTAAAACATTTTTTTTTTTAACCCAGTGTCTGGTTATAATCATTATAATTATGAAGGTGGGTATGTCAAGTAAAATGATAATAAAAAGCACGATGCAATGCTAAATTCTGGAGTTTATGAAAAAGGAATCCTCCAACATTACACCAGTGATGCTTGCAGTTCCCCCTTACTGAAGCAGGTGCTTTTCAGCAGATGAAGGGCTAAAGTGCCAACAACAACAAAAAGAGTTAAGCGTGCACGGCAGGTTTGCAATGCAAAGCGAGTTAAAAACGAGCGAGGGGATGGTGACCAGAACTTCCCGCCTCCTGCTCTATCTCACACTCGGGTCGCGTTATCAGTTACTTAAGAGGCCAGGATTAGGAGAGACGCTTAGAGTAGCGCGCGCGGTCACCGTTTGATCATTTCGCTGCGGATGAAAGACGGAACCCGAGCGCGAGAGGAAGGGCGCAAATTAACGGATCGATTATAAACACAGAAACATTACTTAGAAAATTACCTAACTATTTAGCGTATATGATGTATGAATTACCTGGGGTGTGTCATTAATTAGTGTTTATAATGCGCAAAAACAAATGGTGCCGTAAAGCAAAAAAGTGCGGTCTAAAAATATCAAACGAAATATTTTTTTAAATAATATATTTAAGGACCCTTTTTTAATGTATTTTCAAACCAGATGAGTTTTTTTTCTTTCTGCTTCTTCCTCCTTTTATGTCTTTTTGAGCTAATTTCGTAGTTACCGTAGGCCTACGGAATCCTCCCGAGTCGCGTAGCAAGCAAGCCGCTCTGCCTCGCGCCCGCGCCGGCTTCACGCTCACTCCGACTCCCGTGCTCCGCCAGCTGCTCGCTTCCGGGTTTAGCTTAGCCCGCTAGTGTTAGCGTTAGCCGCACGAGCGTCGCGTTTTCACCCACTATCGACGGCTATTACGGTCGAGCGGCTCGATCCCGAGGCGTATTCCCCGCGGATGTCCGGCGACGGCGCTGATTCCGTTCTCGCACGCACGTTTGGGTGAAAGTGGCGCGCGTTTGGATGTCGGTTATTTTGAGAGAAAGTGCGCGTATACATGGAGCACAGGGTGTTGGTTTGGTCGCCGGATCGAGGCTTCTTACAGCACTACTACAGGCACCGGGGGGACATGACAACAGGCGGCAGTGCAACAACAACCTCCGCAACCATTTTGGAATTCAACTTTATGTGTTCGGCTTTATTCTCACGCTACTTCTTTTCTAAAAGCCGAAACCTGAATGGAGAGTTCTGTGTACTAGTGTTAGAGGTGCACACGTGTTAACTTTTCCTCGATCTGACTTCACAAGTCATTGATTTTCAAACTTGAACGGGATCTCCCTCAAGTCTTCCCCGGCAGCCTCTTCATCACACGTCTCATTCAAGCTTCAAGTCAAAGCCTGAACTTGTCTTTAAACGCAGTGCGACACAAATCTCACGTAACCATGGCATTATCATCCCACAAGAAGTTAAGTAAAATAATTGTGTACCATGCAGAAAATAAAGATGGAAGTCAAAAATCATTAAAGCAAGTACATGCTTCAACATGGAAGGAAAGTGTAAGATAGGATGCCCCCTATCAACCTCTCCATCATGTCCTTTTTACAGAATTAAGTGCTATAACTAATGCAGATTTCTCTTTCTACACTATGGCCACATATAAAACAGTCTAAAATATTAAAAGCATAATTGTACACAACCCAAGAGGTTGAAACTCAAAATGAAAAATTTAACACTATTTCTCCAATGCATTAACTTACTTAAATTAATGTAGAGTTTTTTTTTTTTCAATGTAGACAGCGTACATAAAGACAAAATGTACATCATACAACTTTATTCATTATGAGCTTTAGATAACAAAGCAGTTCTTCCTTGATCTCAGTGTAGGAACGAAATGTGTACAATGTTCTTGTAGAGCATTTAAATAGAAGCAAGCGTTCCTGACTGTAGGTATGAGCTGGACCAAACGTTAAACTCGTTCACTTTAAACAAATGGAAATGGACATTGACGTGGACGTGTGCATTTTAACAGATAGCAGGCTCCTCTACTGCTGCTGCTCCCTCTGTCACAGCCTTTACACACTTCGCCATTGTCTGGGAGGCCCTGCTGATAGGGTCTATGAAAAAAAAAAAAAAGATTTCACATTAGTACATAGGTTAAAGTATGGTGTTGTTACAGTACAATGTTAAATCATGCACAAATACATAACATCACAAAGCTTTAACCAAGTTCACACTACATGATAAAAATTTATCAGTACCTGTCATGTAGAAATCTTTCACTGAAAGCTGAGGAGGAACAAGAGGCTCTGCAAGCAGGGACTGATTCACACCCTGGAAGAGAAAAGATATAATCTAAATACGTGGCCATGATGATTACAAGGGCATGGAGTGGACAAATTATTAGCCAGAGACATTAGTAATTAAAAAATTTTTTTAACTGATAATTGCCTGGTGGACAAGTAAAATCTATAAACATTAGCGGTTTCCAGTATTTTTTCAAAAGAGTAAGGGAAAAAAGAAAAAAGTGCCCCCCTAAATAATTATAATTATTTTTAAATTAAGCAATACCACACTCTAGGTCATGCTGTATTGCTAGACACAGCTTGGCTGTGATGCGGGTGTCGGCATCACAGCCGTGCTGTATCCAGCAATACAGCATGACCTAGTGTGATGTTGCTTTTATAGAACAGTTCTTTAAACAGCATTTATTATCTTCAGATTATGATTTATTTAACCAGTTATAGATTGCTCGGTCGAAACTAAATGTCATAAATAAAAGTTATTTGGCATAATTATTTAAGCAACATGTGGTTCACAGTGGTGCGACACAGTTAAAATGCTGCAACTATGGCACATGCTACTTGTTCTGTATCCCACCATCTGCTGCACTATGCCCAATTAGTAAGAGTAATCAAGAATTAATTTCACGAATGACACAGTATAATTTATGTGTGAAGAGAAACACCACAGCTCATAGCAAACAAATTGCTAATTAATTTATTTCCGTCAAGGATAAAAGCCTCAAAATGTTACATAGAAAAAGAAGATTATGGGGAGTCATCCCTTACACAGGAATGTATGCCCTTATTCATGTCTGTATTCATGCACTTAACGATGTAACCAGTTCACCATTACTTTATTAGGCCGTTTACCTTTTTTGTCTCACATAATCAAAAATTAAACCCAAGATAACTCATACATTTAAACAACAAAATGAAATGAATGAGACAAACCAAAGAAAGACACTGACCTTAGAAAGATCATTAGCCTCTTTGAAGTAGTTTGCTTCCTCTACATCATCATAACGCACCAGGTTGGGGGCCACCTCTGCCAGTCTGTTCCTCACCTCGTCTACTGTCTCATAGGGAAGAGGGACTCCAGCCAGCTAGCACACACACAAAACACACAGTACGAATTGGAATTGTGCGTTTTCCTGTCTGGGGCATTTCACTTGTGTAGGTGTGGACCAAAACAACTGAGAGTTGAGTTTTTTTTTTTTCTTTTTTCCAGCATTCTTTGCTTGTACAAGTTGTTCATTTGAGCCACAAGGCAAAAACTGAGCCCATCGGACTAAGCAGTAGCACCATGTGTTCTGGATAAGTTGAATGACAAATTGAAAAACTCGATTTGATTTACAAAATTATTTAAAATGGTAATCGCAACCTTTGCTAATTTTTTTCATTGCAATTTCTGACCAATAAATGAAAGTTTTATGAGAATGTTTAGGTCCACAGGCCTCTGGGATGACTTTTTTTGGTTTTGGTTTGTTGCGTCTACTTCAATCTGGTTCAGACTCCATAAACAGCCTAATGCATATATGCATGCACACAAACCTCAGAGATGGCTCGAATAATCTTCCAGTCTTCACGAGCCATGCCAGGTGGGGTGACTGCCACTCTGGTTTGCTGGGCCCGTCCCTCTGTATTTACATATGTGCCGTTCTTCTCGGTGTATGCTGCACCAGGCAGGATGATGTCGGCCATCGGGGCACCTACGTCGCCATGGTGACCTGCATTAGGAGAGAGGGGTGAAGGTTGTGGGATGCTCATTGCCCTGAGAATGAGATAAATGTAAAGTATACGGAAACGGTGTAATTTATTTAATTGTTTATTGATGCTCCAAGGCATCTGAAAACAGCCTAGCCCAGCTCATATACACAAAAGAACAAGGGACCTTTTCAAATTACAATCAGTATAAATTTCAAAATATACATACAAAGCAACAAAACGAAAAATTTCCAAATATATACAGTACTTCACTGTAACAGTGAGCCCTTTTGTACGGTACATTGTCTGCCCTGATCTTTGCTAGGCATGGAGCTGGGCTCTGTTGAGGTTGTGGCAAAGAGGCAGATTCTGTATTTTAAAGTACAATAAATCTTGAACAATCCTTTTCACCCACTATACAGTGTGCTCTCAGAGCAGAGGAGCAATTTCAGCCAGAGACTGATTACTACCAAGTGTTCTACAGAGCGCCACAAGAGACCTTTTCTACCAATGGACATAAAATTATACAACTCTTCTCTATAACGTTTACACTATGTGGGTAGTAACTGTCTGTAATGATACAATGTTACAATTAATACAATACTTGTTCCCACAGTCATTTACCAATGCTATTGAGCCTTACCACTCTTTAAATGCAATGTCTGTATTATTTGTGCAATGTCTTTTCCTTTTTCCATTCCAAGTGCAATATATATGAATTCATTCAATGTGCTGCACCCTTCTTTAGTTCAGTATGGTATTTCTGGTTTTATGTAATTTTTTTACTTAATATTTATTTTCCCCTTCTCCCTTGTCTAATTTATTACTCTCTTTTTAAAAAACCTGCTAAACCACTATAACCAAGACAAAGAAATTTCCCTCTGGGATTAATAAAGTTCTTTGAATCTTGATAAGACTCACCCTGATAGATAATGAAGGTATCTTTGGGCAGGTCTGCTCTAGTAATGCAGCCTCCATCAGCTCCCAGTAGGAACAGCACTTTAGGGGGGTTCTTCCTGATCGCCTCCACACCAGGCTTATAGCCCAGATCCAGGGCTGCTACTTGACTGGCCACTCTACACACAAACAAATTTCTATCAGCCTACAGATATGGATGTCCAAAAGTTTGAAAACCAAAAGTTAATTTCTAAACAGAATTGCTAGTTTATTGTTTGGTCTCCAAAACAGATTAATCATCAATATATCCTGTAAAGCTTTGTAGAAAAAAAAAAAGAAGACCTTTCATAGGATCACAACTGATTAATACGCTGGCCAGTCTTGTCTGAACATGCACATGACACACAGGTGTCACACACACAACGCAACCACTTTACAAAAAGACAAGAAACTGAACTAACCTGTGCAGCACATTAAGCACCTTCCACCCCTCATCAACCCCACTGCTGACACGGGCATTCTGTGCAATTGTGGATACAGCACTCAAAATGGCAGCACCATCTGTCCTCTGGAGACAGGAGCTTCCAACCACCACTACTGGCCGCTTGGCCTGGGCCAGAACCTAACACCAGGAGACAGTGCTATTAGGATTACCTGTTGTGCTGTTTTTAAGGAGTGTGTGTGCACATCATGTGGGGTGATTTCTGTTATGCGCCAGCAGGAATGTAATCTTCAGGCAGTCTTGCGATACAATAACACTCCTTAAGCCAATGCAATATTTGGTATAGAGAAATACTGAATTGCCTTAGGAATAAAAATAAAAGTAAGAAGAAATTGAGTTTGTTACCTTACAATAAGGGTGGGTTCCAGCAACGATCTCCTGCAGCACTTGAGTGGAATCACCCAGGTGATCGTAAGAGTAGCTAAGATCCACTTGATGACCCACCAGAGAGACTTGCAACTCATTATGGAGCCAACTAGGAAGAGAGAGAGAGAGGAGGGGGGAAAACCCTAGTTATTTCAACATTATTAGACCAGCTCCAGAATTGATGGAAAATAGCTTGTGGGGAAGAAAATGAAAATCCATACCGGCAATGAAATAAAAAAATAAATAAAAAACTGACATATATGAAGGCTTTACCAAATGTAATGCAAGAGTAGGCATAACCTTTTTTTCCTTTTACAAGACAGGCTGTTCAAATTGCACATGCTGGTAGAATAACCCATCCTCTGTATGAAGGTAGTAATCAAACAGTCTTGATCACAAGCGACACATTTGCGTCATCCTAACTCTGAAATCCTCTTTGAAAATCCCATTTGTTGCAGTTGATGGTCTCCCACTGGGCTACAGAATTTTTACGGAGATGACCACATGGACAACATGCACAAATGGATGAAGTTTAAAGAAGGGGAAACCAGCATTGAAGACAAACCATGAGGTGGAAGATCATCAACAGGAACAAAGTAGATTTTCAAAGAGGATTCGAGAGTTGGGTTCAAGGATGCATGTCTTGTAATGGGGACTATTTGTGGTGTACCTTTACAGACGTACCAACATGTGCAACTTAATGAATTACAGAAAGCAGCTGTACTAGGCTGATAGGCAAGTACCTCTTGCGGATGCGTGCGTTGAAGAGAGGAGCCTCATAGCGTGGGTTTGTTCCAATCAGAAGCAGCAGATCACACTCCTCAATGCCAGCTATACGGCTGTTCAGGAGGTAATTAGAGCGCAGGTCGGTTCTGGGTGAGGGGCAGAGTTTAGAGAGAATTTAATACACATATTACCAATACACACACATTGCCAACACTAACTCAGGGAAGAGGTACTTAAGGATCACCCAGAAGAACTGGACTTCTGTAACTCACCCAGCACCAGCCATAGGGAAGATCTCTTCTGTGCAGAGGATTTCACTGTCCCGCTTGTTCAGCAGGTCTTTCAAGGCCACCAGAGATTCTGCATCGACCAAACCACCAGCAATGGCAGCAACCTCAGAGCCTTCAACTCCCTGGAGCTGTGAATCCATTCCCACACATATAAAAGTCACAAAAACTACAGAATAATAGCATACACATACTAAGGGCAGTCAAGATAAACCTAGATTTCCAATTGTGCAGAATAACAGAACAGAGTTAGGACAGTAAAAACTACTTTAATTTCTTTATACAATGCCCTGCTATGCTAATGCACTTATCCCGGGATTACACTAGTGCTTGGATAGAAAGGTAGAAAGTATATATATATATATCAGGGTAGAAAGATTACTCAGTTCTCGTTATTCATGGATATACAGCATTCTTTACAATGTTCTGACCATTCATACGCTTTACTGCAGCTAAGAGTGTGATCTGCTGTCATTACGGTATTGTGCTTCTGTAAATTTAATTTAGTTTTGTGCCTTTATTAATGAGAAATTTCAGTCCCAGTTTTGACTTGAACGCACCCTTTAGTATACATTTTTTAAATATATACATTCTTTAGTCCATATGAAATATTTAGCACCATATTCACCCCCAAAACTATCTAAAAAGGTACTAACCACGCCAGCTACACGTGTGAGAACATCCTCCCAGGAAGTGGGCACCAGCTGACCGTTGGCATCCTTGACCATGGGCTGGGTCAGGCGCTGCCTCTTTAGTCCATCATAAGCAAACCTGAAATGGGAAACAAGAAGAAGAAAAAAAAGAGGGAAAAAGACAAAAGTGAACTACAAGCAAGTTTCCAGAAGTCAAGAGAAGAATCAAGTACCACTCTTGAGTCTGTTGGAAGTTTACCTGGTTTTGTCCGAGATCCACTCCTCATTGACGTCCTCATTAAGGCGAGGAAGGACCCTCATTACCTCTCCACCTCTTGTGCTCACCACGATATTTGAACACACCGCATCAAGCACATCAATAGATTCTGTCTTTCTGTAAAACAGATGTAATACACAAAATAAACCACCAGGTGTTGCTCTTTACCTTTATCTCCCTTCCCTTTAAAATCTGAGAATTTTTATACTGTTTATCACTTTTAAACTGCTAATCACAGTAACAATTTTTACCTCGTCTCCCAGGGTCTGGCTGTGAAAGCGTAGGGTTTCGATGTCAGAGCTCCAACAGGACATACATCGATCACATTCCCAGACAGCTCGGATGTGAACATTTTCTCTACATAAGTGCCAATTTGCATGCTGTTGCCACGTCCTGTGGTGCCTAGATCCTCCACACCGGCGATCTCACTAGCAAAGCTGCGACAAATGATACATCACTGATGACTCAGGTGTCTGACAAATGGAAATATCGCAACGCTATTTCTACAATGCCTTTAAACCAAACTTCCATTCATATGGGTGAAGAAAAGCAGCTCAGTCAACTTGCACAAATTACAGTCATAACATTACATAAAATTACAGTCAGAACACTCTGAAGCTTCTGTGCCAAGTACAAAATCGGTTATAGCTAAGGCTGATCAGCCAATCACCGGTCATTACCAATCAACCAGATCGACCGGTGCATCTCTATGTTTAAATGTAACAATATATTAAAAAAGATTCTGGAGTCAATAAGACAACTGAATTGATCCCCCAAAACCGTTTACACTAAACTTTACTAAATGATTGACACGAGATTCTGTGTTAAGTTACACCAATCTCAAAAGGACAAACAAATTTTACTCTAGAATGCAATATGTAACATGCAGGACACTGGATTTACTCACCGAACACAGCGTGTGCACTGAATGCAGCGCGTCATGATTGTTTTGATGAGCGGCCCGAGGTTTTTGTCCTCCACTGCTCTCTTCCCCTCTGTGAATCGACTTCGGTCTGAACCAAACATCACTGACTGATCCTACATAAAAAAAAAAATTAAAAAAAAATTAACAGTTAAGTAAAGATCAACTAGAAATTCTCTTTTCTGATTTGTTCAGAGGTGAATAGTAAAGTCTTCCTACCTGCAAGTCGCACTCTCCTCCTTGGTCACAGATAGGACAGTCAAGTGGGTGATTGGCAAGAAGAAACTCCATGACTCCCTCTCTTAAAAAAAAAAAAAAAAAAATCATTAGTAGAATAATTTAACAAGAACCAAAAAATATGGCTATAAAGTTACAAGTAGAAGAATACCTGGCCTTTCGTGTCTTTTCAGAGTTCGCAAGGATGTTCCAGCCTTTCATGACGGGCATCGCACACGCAGCAACCGGCTAGGAGTGAAGGACAATGATATTATAGAGCAAAGAATGAGAAAGAGCTGCTCTAATAATAACAGTATAAAATTCTTGCAATTCTTACGATTAATAAAAAAAATTACTGGACTTCAATCATCAAAGTAGTCAAATTTTATAATAAATACACAAATTCTACCCCTTTTCATTTTTCTATAAGATTAAATTAGAAATTTGATTGTACATTTCCTGGCCAATAAAATAAATAAATAAATAAATAAAAAATAAAAAAACAGCACACAATGTAGTCACCAGTGAAAATGATTTTCATTATGCTCCCAGAACCACTCTTTGAGTCCTGGAAAACGCCTGTGTAATCAGGGAAAAACTACACTGATGTGATGCCCTGGTCATTCAGTATAATTTATTGCAAAATAACGTTGCTGAGCCTAGACATGACCAAATGAAGCACCCTCAGATCACAACACTGGCTTGTACAGTGGCCACTATGCATGATGGGTGCATCTTTGTAAGATGTCCCTTCTTCTTACCCATCATTCTGGAATAGGGTAAATTTAACCTCATCAGACCACATGACCTTTTTTCATTGCTCTAACTACTAATCTTTATTCTCCTTAACTTTTTTTTCTGATTAGCCTCACTAAAAGTGTTTTTTTTTTTTCACCATGCAGCTTCTAAGCGATTAAATGATCACCATTCATGATTTTTTTTCCTACCACATTTCTTCCACAAAGTTGATAGTCAGCACCATCGTTCCAGGTTTTGATAATGTGTTGAACGGTTTTTAACCCAGTTAATTCCAAATGTCTTTAATTGTTTTCCTTGCTTGATGCAGCCCAACAACTTGAACATTCTGAAATGGCAACTTTTTTTTTGGCCAGGCAGTGACCATTTTAGAGCGTAATAAGTAGAGTACAATAAATAACGTTAATAGTCAAATTAATTATATGTAAGTGTAATGTTATTATGTAGATAATACTGAAACACAATACTCATGTGGATAGTCATCTTCTTAGTTTTGCAATTGTGCAATAAGCAGATACAGGCACACTTCAGTCTGTTGTGTTTATATGCAATTTTTGCTATTGTTCAGGACTGAAATTTAGTTCAATGATATTCATAAAGAACGCTGTCATCTGACATCAGTTTAATCTGAACTATTCATGTTATAGAATGTAAAAAACGAGCTGTAAAGATTACTTGACTTAAGGTTGGTTAAAGTAAAAGTTTGAGTGTAGTATCTTTGGCATAATTAAGCTGTGTGTATAAATCTTGCAAGTTTACGAGTGATGAGGTTACTAATGAGAGAACGACGATACCTTTGGTGCCTTCTCGATCTCAACCAGGCACATACGGCAGTTCCCTGCAACAGACAGACGCTCGTGGTAGCAGAAGCGTGGAATCTGCACTCCAACTTTTTCACAGGCCTAAGAGAAAGGACAGGGCAATTTAACATGTTTCAATTTAGCTATTAAATGCTTAATCGTGAAACAGTCCATTAACACTGATCAGAGAACGCTGCAGGGTAGTGATGCGTCACCTGAAGCACAGTCGTCCCGGGTTCCACCATCACAGGCTTGCCATCGACAAACACCTCAACCAGGTTACTTGAGGCCCGGATTGATGTCCTTACTATAATTGACAAAGCACAGAATACTTCATTCCTTAACAATTGGGAAATTTTGTTTCCTATCAAATTCTCTTGTAAACTTTGAAGACAGTGGAAGCACAAAAATTCACAGGATCAAAACTGCGATGCAATCCGAAGCTTTAAGCCCTACATGGAAACAGAATTTCTTATCTTAATCTTATGTTTGTGCTTGTTCTCAGAGAGCTGTGTGGTTTTACCATTGCCAGAGGTGACGAGTTGCCCTTTAGAGTGGGCTGCCCCGGCCAGGGCCCGACCAACTGCTGGAAAACGCAACATGACGCTGTGGGGAAAAAAAAAAAAAAACATTAGTATATATAGTACATTCACAACATGTGATGTAGCACTAGTTTCTGTAATAATGTGCCTAAACAGCAGCTTTAAATTGTAAACTATTTCCTTCAATATGAAACCCTACCAAAACCCTGAAAACCATTATGGGAAAAAAATAATAAAACTTCACTTAACATCCTTAATATTATGAAAGTGTAAAGGTTTTCATCCCCTTAGAAGGCTTTCCCACATTCCCAAATTTGTTCTCAAATCACTATGATTAATACTCCACAATCGCGATTTTAGTGCTTTAAATCTCTTAGAACTAAATCTAAATCACAATATGAACCTGTGGAATTATTTAATTGCAATAGGCTCCATTTTATTACAAGTAAATACGCATAGTTGGGAATTTATGTAGAGTTGGTTAATAAACTAAATTTTTTGTTTTTCAATAATTTTGAAGTGATTAAGAGGCTGTTTACCAGTGTATATTAATGAGGCCATCTGTGCCATTACTTGCTGTTATCCTAGATAAAAACTTAAAACATTTATCAAAATGGTAAATTTCATAATTACATCTCGCGATTTAAATCGTAATATGTGTCAAAACAATCACAGAGATTTCTTAAACAAATCGTGAACCCTATTACAACCTAAATTATAATGAACTCTTCAGAAAGTTCGTTAGAGTTCAGTTTGTTGCAGTTCTGAGGGATCTTAGCCTTTTGTGGGGGTGTTCAATCCACCAGCTTCACCTCCTTACACTTTGAAGTGAACCATCAAGTCCAAAGACATGTGCCGAATTCCTTGGTCATTGCTAAGGTGGACGGCTTTAAGTTGACGCTACTGAAGCCCGTGTAAAAATGGAATGGAAGTAATGGAAGCTAAATCCAACCCTGCACACTAAACTATTAAAAGGTACTCTCTAATGGGCATGTCGTTTTGAGGATCCTAGATGGATAAATGGATGGAATAGGTATTACACCTGGAACGATGACCTTATTACATGTTATTTCAGAAGTGAAAACCAGGTTCATAGCTTCAGCAGTCATGGGATTAAAAATAATAATAATAATAATAATAATAATAAAGCAAAAATAAATAAATAAAAACCAACAGGGGTATCCAGATCACTGTTAATAGAGGAGGTATCACTGCAGGTCTTAAGTTTTTTTGACAATTCACAGCAAATCCTAACTGTGTGGTAGGCAAAATTATGATAGTTCTTATTCAGTTCCTGACACTTCAGCATGAGTTTGCCGGCGTTCCTAGTGGAATCTGATTAGGCAATTTACAGGTACATTGCATTTCATGGTTGATGTGTGGACCAAGAACCATTCGAGAATCTCAATCCAGGACAGTTTAGCGCACTCTGGAAAAAGTTTTGTGATTGTTTGTGAAATTAAGTCCCCTTAACAAAAACATGTCACTCACATTTAAGAAATGTTTCTTTGTTACCAAGTAACACAAATAACTAGTGTATTAAAGGAGTGAGGAGTGAAGCTGAACAAACAGTACCAGTCAAAAGTTATTTATTTTCTACATTCTAGAACAAAACACATGTTATTTCATAGTTTTGTTCTAGAACGTAGAAAAATTAATTTCATACAGTAATTTCATACAGTCTGTAAATAAAAGTCAGCTGTTATAAGTTTTAAGAGAAAAAGGTCAGCTGTTGTAGAACAGTTCTTGCACGAACAGTTCAAGTGCATTTGCAAGCACCATGAAGAAACTGGCCCTCATGAAGACCATCTCAGGAAAGCAGGAGCAAAAAATGATCTCTGCTGCAGAGAAGTTAATTTAGAGTTACCAGACTCAATCACCAATTAACAAACAGCACTTGAGATCAGAATCATTATGAAGGCATTACAAAGTATAAGTAGCAGACACATCTCAATATCAACGGTTCAAAGGAGATTATTGCATATTTTAGATGCCTTCATGATTGTTTTTACAATAAAAATAAAAAAGAGCATGGAATTAGACCATGTGTCCAAACTTTTGACTGGTCGTATAACTTAAATTTTTCATTTGTTTCAAATTGAATCGTTTTCCTATTTAGTGGAAATCCAACATATTGTATTGAGCTCAAGAACACTGCTGTCTATAAATGGTGCTGACCTGCTGGCGGAAGTTTCTGAACCAGAAAGTAGTATTGCACAGATTTAAATCATAAAGCTAATATTTTAAAAGCTGGGTTATGTTTCAAAGATTAGTGCTGGAACAATAAATAGTTGTAATTTTAATGGTTAAAGTCACTAAATGTAGAATGTAAGCAAAGAAACCTAATGCTCAAATAACCGACATTATGATGTTATAGCAATCGTGTCAAACCCTTGCAACATATATTAAGTATATATATATATATACACTTTGAGAT